>OX467716.1:37834016-38434016 GCA_950111635.1 Agelastica alni
CATGCTCATTATTTTTTAAGGTCCATGTCTCTACTCCATGCAGAAGAACTGACCATATGTAACATTTTGCTAACTTTAACCTTAGGTTTATGTGGAAATGTAAATCGCAAAGAGGGCTTCGTACTTTTCCAAAATTGCTTATGGAATTTATTTCTTTTTTTGGGTTTAATTGGCTATCTATCCAGCATCCCAAGTATTTATAATCGTTAACTTTTTGAAGAATGTAACCGGCATTAATAAAAAAGGGACTTACCATGAGTTAGTTTTAATGCAATTTATAGGAATCCCCGCTGTGAGTTTCCACGATCGACCGTTTACGTTCCAAGTATGAATTTCTGCCCTTTTGGATGTAACATGAAGTCGATTGCAATGTATTTCGTTTTAATATATTTGCGAACACAGGAATATAATTTGAGAGTAATGTAATTGCACAATCGTACAGCGTTTTACCAATTTGATTACGAAAATGGGACTAATACGCACTTTCTGGGAAAGAAAAAAAATTGGGAGAAACCGTAAATGTAATTCATACTCTTAATTTGTTATATGCTATTCTTCGAGTGACTAAAAAGTGTATTGCAAAAACATTATCGTAAAAATAAAGAGAGTGGCGCGAACAATATCATTTTCCAGACATATCTTTTCGTACTAGTTTGTTCGGCTAGCCAAGAAAATAGCAACTTTTCCACGCTCGGATACCAAGACTAACTTTTTCAATAAAAACAGTCCAAAATATTTTTGTACCATATTGTTTGAATAAATATAATTTAATAATTACTCTTTTTTTCAGGTAAGTGATCAATTAAACGGATATTTCATTTTGATCGGTAAGTTTGATTCAATTATCGAAATATTTATTTATTTTAATTTTTTTTTTATTTCTCACTAAGTGACACATTAAATATATAGTACGACCAGAGTATATGGAATTTGAAAAAAAATCAACAAATAATACATACATACAAACATATGGTCACGCCTTTTTCCCATAGGGGTAGGCAGAGACCACTTCCTTTCACTTGCTACGCTTTTTACACACATCTTCTGCTTCCTCTACTTTCATTAGTGCTCTTATACATGCTCGTCGATTGTTGGTATCTTGACAGCTGGCCTTTCTTTAAAACAATGTCGATCTGACAAGATATGTTCGCCGAGGTCGACCTCTATACATTTGTTTCGTCAATCTTTTTTCATTTATCCTTTCTACGTATCCAAACCATCTAAACATATATTAAAATCTATTTTTGTACCCACATCTTCGTTGTCACCACAACGTTTCCTTATCTCACTATTCTTCATTTTGTCCAACCGGCTATACTTGTCAGACTACTCATCTCCGCAGCATTAATCCTATCTTCATACTTGGTCTGTCAAACCCAACATTCACTACCATACACTTCTCTATGCGCAGCCATACGTGTCTTTTTTGACACTTTTTAGCTGTTCATAAACCTATGCAGTGCCCCATTCATTTGTTATTCTGCCAACACCCTTCGCTCAATATCACTGTTATAATTTTTATTTCTCGTAAACTTTGAAACCAAGTACACAAATTCATTTACTTGTTTCACTCTTTCTCCCTTAATAAAAACTTCACAGTTTGTCATGCTTTCTTTTCTTTCACAAACCATTTTTTTTTGTATTTATTACATTTATTTTCATCCCTTTGATATTCACTGTAGTGTCGTCACCATTATGTACCGAATATAGTATAGACAATGTAAAACAATGTGTTAAATTAAATATTTAGCTTAAATTGAAAGTTAATATTTCCCTTTTGTGGTAATTGAGGAGGTGTGAAATATAAAAATTAGTTAGTTTTTAATGGATTTATTAAAAACAAACAAATAACAAATATTTGTAATAATTCTCAAGAAGCTTAAAAAAATGTTAATTCTGCATAAGAACATACAAGAAAATAGTTACAAACAGGATGTGTTGCATGTTCAAGAATCCCCTGAGAATGTGAGCTCTTAACACTAAGTATTATCCCAAGGCGCTAAGAGATTTCCCATTCAAAATACACGAAAACTCTGATGATTTTTTTCAAGAGTAAGTATATTATTTGAAGAGCAATGCGATATTTCATGTATAAGTTAAACAGCCATGGCGACCAGCTAAAACATTTTCAAAAGTGTCCTCTTGAAAAGTTTTCTTTGTACTTGCTCGTCGCCAACAATTGGTATCCTTCTTGGTTGTCTTGCTCTGTATCAACTGCTCAAAAAAGTTTGGCGAATAGTTTCGAAAGCAATAGGTATTCCATGTTGCCTATTAAATCTCCTTTTTCATATAATTGTTGACGGCTTTTTTCTACTTGCGTTATTATATTGAATTTTGTGTTTTAAATACTGGCAAAACAACTATTATATTAAATGAAATGACATTTAAGAAAGTTAAAATCCTGTCAGTCAAAGTCTTCTACGATATTAATTTAAAATTAAAATGTTAGTATGTATTAAGAAAAATCAGTAAATTCCATATACTTTTTGGTCGTACTATATTTTAAATGTTTCAACAAGTCACTTTTTCGACGAAATCACGAAAAATCTTCCCAAATACATAATTTGCAGAATAGCATTCATATCACGCATAAAGTTGGATTGGATAGTATTAGGAATGCTTCGGCGAGCACTTTCCTTGACATACGTTGGAAGGATTCCAGGCTCGTTAATCAAAGCTGAAGAAGACGTGATGACAACCTTAAGGTGGCCCATACATAAATACATATATACGGTGTTTTCATTCCAAAACCAGCCAGTCCAAATAACTTTTAATATTGCGTAAAAATAAGAAAAACTAAAAACACGTCGAATTTTAAATTAAGTGGGGGTTTTAAAATGTTATTATGCTGTTATTCCGCTGTTTCCAAGTGGCACCCTTTTAACATCCCCCACAACAATTTATTGTATCGATTTATTTTGCAGATAACATAAACATAGCGAAATTACAACGGAAACTAAAATGAAGTTCATTACAAACAGCTCCTTTATTTTGTAGGCAATAATATATTTAACATTTTTTTAATATTTTTAAATTCGCTAGTAATTCGTCGACATTCTTCAATTATTCTTAGCTTTATTTCTTTAATGTCTTCGAGAGGAGTTTTTGAAACTAATAATTTTAAATAGCCGTACAAAAAAAAAGTCAAGTGATTTTAGAAGCCATTCTATAAAACCCCTTCTGCCAATTCAATGTCTTGGAAATCGTTCGTCTACCCATTGTCTTACAATGAGTAATGCGAAGTAGCTCGGTCGTATTGAAGGTATATAAGTATTTTGTTCATCTATCACCATATTTTCCTGTTCATCAACTTGTCTTTCTAGTGACTAAGTGATAAGTAGATCAATTTCATTTTCTAATAATTGTAGGTACAACTCTCCCGTTAGGTTTTCTTTTTCTTCGGGGTAGCTCTACAACTCGTAGTGGGTCTTGGCTGCGTTCACGATTTGCCTACACTGATCTCGGTCCAGCATGGCCTCCTTCCAGTCATACATTCGCATAATTTGTAGATCTCTTATTAGGATGTTGTTGCTCCATTTGAGTCTCGGTCGTTCCAGCGATCTTTTTTCAAACGGATTTTCTTCCCACACTGCCTTGATTAGTCGGTCGTCAGGTGCTCACTGGACATGTCCAGCCCACCTCAGGCGCAATGATTTTATAGATTTAACTATGTCCGTTTGTACAGAAGAAAAAGAAAGACGGTTGAATGACGCGACTTATTTATGCAGATGACACAGTTACGAGAAATACACGACAAAAAAATATTACTCCGGTTAATTGATAAAACAAATAGTCCAGAAATGGTATGTACGTCTGCGAGAGGGGGTACACAAGGCACGTGAACAATGCGCGCCGTCGTAGAACTTCCTACTTCAGTTTGGAATTTTCAGTTTCCACACTGAAAACCGAAACACTTAACTGAAGGCTGAAAAACGCTAATAAGGAGAGCCAACGCTCTACCTTCGATGGAATAAGAGAGATGGAAAGAAGCGGTCATTTATCAAAGTGGTTACGACGTGTTTTGAAAGGTTTATTAAAAAAAATTGTTCATTTTAATATACATGGATTCAAGCACACCCTTAATTAGGTTGTATTGGGATAGACATTGGGTTGCATCCTGATCGTTATTATTTTAAATAATTATATTTTACCAAATATAGTTGTATTTTTACTGGCCGTTGTTAATAAATTAAAACAAGTTCATTTTTACAGAGATTATTTAAACTACAGCCTATTTTTTTCAAAACGAAATGTTTTTAACAAACATTTTATAGTTTTATAAGTAAAGGATGCAGTGAAGGAAGAAAACACAAATATTGGACAAAATAAGCAACGAAAGTGTTACTTGTAACGTAGGCGGTGCCCAAGCGACGAAACGAGCCGAGCAGTTACGAGGCTGCCCGAAGCTTTTGCATCACGTCTCCCCATGTTTAATTGTAATTTACTTTGAACTCAAATCAAAAAACACATTTTCCTCGGTCTTTTGAATAACAGTAATCATTTTTCTTGTGCGTAAGTACAAACGTGTGGAATAAAAATGAAGTAAACTTAAAAATAAACTAACCTACTAATAAATAAATATTTTTACAATATTTTCACGTGTTTATTACTTCCATACTCAAGTTATCTAATTATTTGAAATTATTTTTTTTATCATTGAGAACTAAACCGACTCATTTTTTCTAACTTATTTATATTTAGTTATCTTGAAGGATTTTTAATGTGATTTTTTATATCCTCATGTTTTTACAAGGATTTTCGCCAGGATCCAGTCATTTTCCGTCTTAACCTCTATATTTTACGTAAACTCTGAATGTAGCCTCCCGTATTCGGGTCACAAAAATCGATCAGTTAAGCCTCTCTCTCTCTCTCTTTCTCTCTTTCTCCCTCACACTTCGTTCCAAACACATTTCGAAGGCGGTGTTGACATATTTACGGCGCTTTTACACACGTTTTTGAAACGTTGCTATGGTACAACGAATTTCAAGTGTTTGGTACCTATTTTTCATGGATTCCTAAAAACCCACTAAGAGTTTTTTAATATAAAATAAAAATTGATTGCATTTTCTAGAGAAAAAATACAAGCAGGAATAGTATATTGTTTTACGAGTGATCAAAGTAACATTTTTTAAAGCGAGAGAACAATTTACCAGCAGATGCTTCAAAAAATGTTTTCGACGACTAAAACATTCACGACGAACCCTATCAAATGCCTTTTCAAAGTCTATGTAACAGATTTGTACATTCTGAATTATATCCAGGCATCTATGTATTAAAATATTTAATGAGAAAAAGGCTTCTCTTGTCCCCATCCCACTTTTAAAACCAAATTGACTTTTGTCAATATTTTCTTCTAATTTTTATAAATTCTTCCATTATTTTAAGAAAGACTTAAAAATTCTTACTAATAAGATAATTCTATACTTCATTCTATTCAGTCTAGCAATATATTCATTGTTTCTTTATTCAAGCATTTTAGTGTTTCTACTGGTATCTTTTCTGGTCCCATTACTTTTCCATTTATGGTGCACTTTATAGCTTTATGAACAGCCAGAAAGTGTCAAAAGAGGCACGTCTGGCTGTGCGTAGAGGAGTGTTGGTTCCTACACTTATCAGTATGGTAGTGAATGTTGGGTTTGACAGAGAAGTATAGCCGGAGTGACACGGTTGGATAAAGTAAAAAATAGTGAGATAAGAGAACGCTGTGGTGTAAAAGAATATGTAGTTACAAAAATAGATAAAGGAATATTGACGAAACAAATTTATAAGGCGAGTGTGAATGGACGGAAGTCGGTAGAGGTCGACTGCTCGGAGAACGTCGATCTCGATCAGATCAACATTGTTTTAAAGAAAGGCCAGCTGTCAAGAGTACCAACAATCGACGACCATGTATAAGAGCACTAATGAAAGTAGAGGAAGCACAAGATGTGTGTAAAAAGCGTAGCGGAAGTGAAAGGAAGTGATCTCGGCCTACCCCTACGGGAAAAAGGCATGACGACTATATGTATGTATGTATGTTCAATGCATACTTTAATTCTTCTCATAGTATTACTAAGTTTGTGTCGTTTTCTTTGTGAATTTCCAAGTTATCATTCCTGTTATCTTCGAACAATTCTCAATTATATTTAAATCACTCTCCAAGTTTCTCTTTATGTGACGTAAAACAACGCTAAAGGTATTCTATTACAAAATGACTTTTTTTGTAAAGGGTTGTAGAAAAAATAATTTTAGTAAACCTACGAAGAGGACCATCAATTAAATGTGCAAAAAAACTAGTGCATTGTGTTGTAATTTGTTCATTAAGTATTTATCAACATGCCATTTATTTTGGGAAAATGTCAGTGACTTTATTACCTTCCCAGTGGGAAGTTATAGTAATGGGTCCGATTTTGCGAATCTCGAATTTTGACATATCTCCACATTTCAAGGTCCCAAGAGTCGAATACAATAGTTTTTAAGTGGACGTCTGTTTGTGTATGTACGTATGTACGCATGTTCGTATGTGCGTTCGGAATTATTTTTCGTCTCGATTATCTCGAGAAATGATGTCGACGTGGGACCAATTGCATTCGACGCATAATTACGCAACTTAGAACTGATTCGATTTTTAGCAAAAAAATTTTTTATGGAAAATCAAATAACTGAAAAAAATGATAAACTACCTGAATTTTGCGTTTTATAAATTATACTATTTTAAATACAGAATTTTAGGATCCTTTAAATAATATAATTATTGCATGTTAGGTATATTTATATGAAAAATATGATAAAAAAAAATCATAAAAAGAGTTAGTATTAGAAAACAAAAATAAAAATTGGAGAATTTAAACTTGTCGTCAGTATTGAGAGAAAATCATTTAAGACGCTATAACAGTAAAAAATTATTGTTAGTAATAATCAAGAATTGATAAGAAAAAGTTTAAAAGAATACGGTTGACATAAACAGAATATTTTTAATGACAATTATAATTTGTTTTAAACAATTTGAAATCGTTTTTTATAACAACAAAACGTATGGTATTTTTTCTTTCTTTCTATTGGGAAGTTAGTCCTGTAGACCTCTCGGGTCGCTCACCCAGACTACTGATATTATTTTTTTAAATTATCTTAATACTAAAGGGGTTTTTTTTAAAAATTGTTGAAGCACGCTTCTGAATTGCGTTGCCTAATTGTAAAGTCTAATGAAACGTGAAACGAAGCATTCGATCTCAATTGGTTGGATAGCTGTCATTTCGGTCGTCAAGTTGGCAGACGTATGAGTAGGGGATACCGTAAATGTTAAAATGGAAATATCGGTCGACGGTAAGGGGCCAAGAGGGATTTATTATTACGACCGCAAGAGAAAATTTTTAACTTTAATGGACACAGCTGACGCCCGGAAGCGCATTAAAACATTAAATTAAGGACTTCCGCTGTTACAATAAAAGAACGTACAGGTGAAAGCGAATGCTGTTAATCCAAATAACCGATTAACAATCAAGCTTTGAAACGTTTTTCGACTGCCACCATTTTGGGATAACAAAAGATGAACAAATGCTTCCTTTCAATGTATTCCCCCCCCCCCCTCACCACACACCGTTTCATTCGTTTTTCCCATTGGTCAAAGCAATGCTGGAAGTCTTCTTTTGTAAGAGCATTTAGGAGCTCCGCCGATTTTCACTTCAAGGCAGACTTATTTTTCGGAAACAGAAAAAAGTCACGGGGTGCTAAATCAGGCTAGCATTCACGGACATCGCGTTATGGGCAGGTGCGTTGTCCTGGTGCATGATCCACGAATTGTTTTTCCACAACTCTGGTCGTTTCTTACGAAATCACTCTCACAGTGTTACAGTGGTTTACAGTTTTACCCTCTGAAACCGTTGATGTTAACCTGGACGGTGCTCTTTCAGCCAACAGAAAACCGTTTATAACATTCGAAAACATGCGCACGAGATAGAGGATTCTCGCCATAGGTCTTTTTTAACAACTCAGTCAGAGTTTTTTTTTAATTGATCCGTTGCTTATGTTTTTCGTCACACATTGTTATCGTCACGAGAAAAAAACACGTTCGTTTCTAACCTTTATGTAAAAAAAACTACTAGAGAGACCAAAACGTATTTTCGTACCAAAATAGTTGACACTTCCAGCTATCCAAATATCCAGTAAGTCCGAATAACTTTTGATTTTTCGTAAATGTAAGAAAAACAAAAAATACGTCGAATTTTAAATCAAGGTTGGGGTTTCAAAATGTTATGTTAAGAATTATTTTTAACTTTGAATAACTCTAAAAGCGTTTTTTTTTGTTTATTTAAACCATAATTTATTTTTCGCTTTTTAGTTCGATTTGTTTTACTCACTTAAAAAATTATGTATTAAATGGTAAAAGCACAAAAAGAATGCATTCCGTAGCAGCCCTGTAAAAGAAGGATTCTTGATGAAGATTGGTCCTACAAGAGTTTTTATTTCTCTGAAGCATCTGCCATGGAAATATCTGTAGAGCAATGACTGGTCTGCAACTCTTCTTCTATGTTCTAGAGGGTGAAGGGTATCTGTGAGAGTTGAGCTGTTTATCAAGCGAATGACTCTTTTCTGAATGGAATCTAGAAGACGAAGAGAATGCCTTGGTGCTGAACCCCAAATGTGCGAGCAATACTCCAGTAGAGGTCGGATTTGAGCCTTGTACGTCGTCAACAAGATTGTTGGTTCCCCACTCAACGATTGCTTTAAGATCTCTATTGATGGAATCAACCTGTGTATTTGTATCATTCACCGAAAGTGATCGATAGGATGTGAAAGTTGAGACAAGTGTGCTATCGTCTGCGAAACTGTAGATGGGGTTCATGGTGGTTTTCAAGAGGTCGTTGATGTGTAATATAAATAAGGTGGGGGACAGGATGGAACCCTGGGGGACCCCGGCATTAGTTTTAAACGCATCAGAAGAAATACCGTCAACTGCCACATGTAAGGAGCGATCTTGCATGAAGCTCAAGAGCCATTGGCGCAGTTTGGTTGGGAGACCGTAGGCAGATAATTTACTTAACTATGCCTGATGCCAAACGCGGTCAAAGGCTTTAGATATATCCAAGGCTATTGCACGGGATTCACCAAACTTTTCAATAGTGTTTGTCCAGAGCTGAGTGACACAAGCCAGCAAATCTCCAGTAGACCGAAGTTGTCGAAATCCATATTGTCTGTCATGGATTATCTCAAATTTCTCTAGATATTTGATAAGTTCTGTGTTAATCGCTTTTTCCATAACTTTGCATATGACTGAGAGCAATGCAATAGGGCGATAATTTGCAGGAATAGTCTTCTTTCCTTTTTTCGGAATCGGTTGGACTTAAGCGTTTTTCCACATGGACGGAAATACTCCTTTGCTGTATGATAACTTGAAGAGTCTACAGAGAACTGGGGTGAGTTCTTGAGCACAGGTCTTCAGGACAATTGTCGAAATTCCATCTGGTCCTACTGCCTTATTGGAGTCAAGATTTCGTAGGATTTTCCTGATAGTGCGATGGCGGATAGTGACCTCAGGCATTGATGCGTTTATTTTAGGTATCGTTGGGGGTTGTTTTCCAATGGTATCGATTGGTATTTATGAATACTGGCAAAAGTAATCAGGATAATCGGATATTTTGATCGAATTATGGCATTGTCGTCGGTCTTTGATAAGTGTGCAAAGTTTAATTTAAATCTGATTGCTTAAAGTTGGGCAAAATCGAGGCCAAAGAGTCAGTTACAAATATACATGCAAGCAAACAAACGAGATACAGGTGAAACTAACATAAAGGTGTTAAAAAATGGTTGAATTTTCCAACTACAATATTTAAAGATTAAAATGTTATGATTAATAAATTGAGCACTAATCGCTACGAAATATTGTCTTAAACTGGAGAAAACGAAAACTTAACAATATAACTTTTCGATAAAACGTTAATAAAAAGTGTACACCTGTTTAACGTTTTTGTCCATATTGTTATAATTACTTATTTTGTTAGTATAGAAAATATCGGTGCAGTTAATCGTCTCTTTTTGTGTTTTCGAATTTATTTAAAAATCAGTATACTAAATGCTCGTTTGTTTAAAACAGATAAAGTTTGAAAAGTAATCAGGATTAGCGCGTCCATCAAATTGGTTTATTTCATTTATTCATATTTCAAAAACAAATGCCCGCTCCATTTTAATGAATATATTTTTGTTTGGAAGCGTATTTTAAAAATGTCGTTTTGTTTATGGTATCGCGTCAATTCAAATGCGAACGTAAATATTGATAATTTTTTTATAGGGTACTGCTTTCCAACGGATCGTCTTAATTAAACTTTGACAAAAAAATTTCCTTCAATTAAAATCCGTTTTTATTTTTCTTCGTAGTAATTGAATTTTTGAGAAAGTCGTATCTGATGTCCCGTTGACGTCTTAATAGGAGCGATGTTATCAGAAAACCACGACAATAAAGCAGGAAGTGCAATTACTAACAGGAAACGTGGTTTTTTTTGGAAAGAGAAAAAAGAAGCTTTTTGATTAAGGGAACTTTTAATATTACACTATTAAACAGGTCGAATAATAGACCATTTATGATTGTCAATATTAGCTACAAGTATCGAAAAATCTACGCATAATTTAATTTTAAAAATGGTGGAGGAGACATAGGCGCGCCCGCCAAATTATACCACTCATACCTAGCAAAACGCATTAAAAAATATTTAGCATTTTTGCATTGTTACCCTCCTTTGTGTACTCCAAGAGTTGTTTTTTAAATTACTGTACAGGGTGTCCCAACGAAAAGTACCCACCCTATATAACTGCGGAGGTTATAACTTTTTAAAAAAGTGGTGAAAGACATCGACCTTGATTTCCAGGGGGACACATTTTACCATAATACTTGTATACGTAACGTCACCCCTCTAACCTACACAGTCACCCCCTTAAATTTCAATTTGAATATTTGAAAATAGATTGTAGGGAAGTCAACGAAGATTTTTTTAACAATACAAACGATAATTTAAATACTATCATACAAAATGATTTAAACAGTTATTTCTACAATTCAATGCATATAAAATAATCACTCATTTGCAACATAAATATTGTTCCTTGAACATGCACAATTATATAACGACGGACATCGTCGTCTTTGTTATTCAGAATAAACGGTAATTACAAGGGTCGCTGGGTATCATTGACGGCTTCTTTGAGTGCATAAAATGGGGCATTATCTTGTAGTGACCCAATTTTCCAAACTCGATTAGTTGACCATCACGCTCGATTCCGGCTGCAAGATGGTATCTATTAAAGTTATGAGGGTTCGATTTAACGTGTTTACCATCGAATACTCTTATTAAAAGAGTTAATTTTGTTGCTAATAGCTCATTTAATTTTAAGCGCATAAACACAAAAGTTAAATTATTTTAAGTTTATACAGCTTTTTCATACCCAGTTACTATGTTTTTTTATTTAAAACCATATTCTTTACCAATACTTCTGCAACGTCTTTTTCTTCTTTTAACGGTAACTCATTATTACATCTTTTTTAGCAATTTTGTATCATTTTTAACCAACCCTTTTGTTCTACTTAAAACTAATAAATATCAGTGGTCTGGGTTCGCGACCCGAGAGGTCCACACGACTAACTTCCCAGTGGAAAGAATAAAAAAATACCATATCTTTTGTTGTTATTATTAATATTAGTAAAATTATTATAAAAAACGATTTCAAATTGTTTATAACAAATTATAATTGTCATTAACAATATTCTGTTTATCAATCAACCGTATTCTTTCAAACTTTTTCTTATCATTTCATAAGCGGAAGCCATTTTCAATAGTTTACAACAATTTAAATTTTTTTATTAATTATTATGATCAATAATCATTTGTTAGTAACAATATTCAATCGTTGTAAACAATGCTTGATAATGACTAACAATATTTTTTCACTGTAGCGTCTTCAATGCTATTCTGTCAATACTGACACAAGTTTAAAATTCTACAATTCTTATTTTTGTTTTCTAAAACTTTCTCTTTTTATAATGTATGGTTATCATATTTTTCATACAAATATTTCTAACATGCAATAATTATATCATTCAAAAAATCTTAAAATTCTGTATTAAAAGTAGTATTATTTATGAATTGCAAAATTCAGTTAGTTTACTATTTTTTTTAGTTTTTTATTCTCAAGCTCTACTGATTTTGCTGAAAATCGAAACAATTTTAAGTTGCCTAATTATGCGTCGAATGCAATTGGTCCCACGTCGATATAATTTTGTGTTTTCGAGATAATTGAGACGAAAAAAATTCCGAACGCATTTACACGAACATACACACACAGACGTCCACTTAAAACTATTTTATTAGACTCTGGGGACCTTGAAATGTGGAGATATTTCAAAATTCGGGATTCGAAAAATCGGACCCATTACTATAACTTCCCACTGTGAAGTAAATAACGTTACCAATATTATCTTCTTAGCTTCTTTAGAGAATCATTTTATGTCCTACATCTTTTTAGCAATTAACAACCAATTTTTGAGTTTTTCTATTAAAAATTTCTTATAATACCATTTTTACAGCTTCTTTAGGGTCTTTTTTTGTCTCACATCTTTTTTAGCAATTTTTCGTATTGTTCTTTATCTTCTGTAAACAAATACCCATTTTAAAACATTTTTTGGCCATTATTTACTATTTGTGTATCGCTCATTTATTTTCTTCTTATTGTCTTTATTATCGTCTCTCTAGATGTCAAATTCTTTTTGCTTATCATTCGAGATATCCAAGCAATTTATAAACTGTCAACCGCAAGTGCAACACACAAACGTGTACCCGATTTCGTTTTAATCCATGTATTTTTCAAAATCAAACGTCTCTCGAGTGAAACGAAAATCCCCAATCATAAATAGTAAATTTCAAAAATCTTCTCCTATACATCGGGATATTTTCCAACAGTAAAATGTGTTTTCTCGATTCCATTCAGGAGACGGGAAACCCGTTTGCGGTGTGTAAATGATAAAAGGAGCGCTCTTACTTCAACAAAGTTCCCGTGGGACCCAATCCCGACACCTTCTCATTTATTTTTAACAGAGAATATACAGGGTGTCCCAATAATGCGGCCATAATATTTCGTTATTATAATATGAAGAAATTTAACACATCCTTAGTCTATTTGAGAAATATTTTTTTATGTATGTATAAATCTTGATAAAGATATTTTGCAAAAAAAATAATTCAAGTATAAATTTTTATTTTTTAGCTGCTACCAATACTCTTTTTAATACTATGCAGGTGTTTTTTTTTATCAATAAATTGTATATGAAAAACTAAATAGTTTTAAATTCATAACATACATATAGCAACAAACACTTGTTACAACGATGAATAATATATTACTTCAATTTCTACTTAAGAGCTCATTGATGATTTTACATAATCATCCATCACCCTTTCTGTTGATTCACTTTCCATAAATTTTAATAATTAACAAAGATCGACCGGATTCTAGGAGGATATAACATCAAAACTATCTTTAAGCCATCTAAGAAGATCGAAAACTATCTGAAATATGACAAGTATAAGAGAGCCCCACTAAGCTCTGCAGGTATTTATCGTATTCCATGCACTTGTGGAAGTGTCTACATTGGAACAACTAAACGTTCCATTAACACCAGGGTCAAAGAACACAAAGCCAACTGCCGACTTGGACATATAGAAAAATCTGCTGTCGCGGAGCACACTTAATAATAAAGATCACATAATTAAATTCGAGGACACCACATCTGCATATTTCGCGAGGCTTTATAGAGAAGCGATTAAAATACATAAACTCCAGCAGAACTTTAATAAATCTGAGAACACTTAAAATTAATAGAACATGGGTACCTGTACTTAAAGATACAAGGCTGCTTCCTTACAAAAATAAGAAGAATGAATCTCCGGAACGTGACCAATTTCTGAACAGCCATAAAATATGCCCCGCTCATCAAAACGTATACAACCTGCGATCGTGACATACAAATGTCATATACTGTCAGCCTTAAAAAAGCAGACAATTATATCTCCAGAAGATGCCATCCACTAGAGATGGCGAAACGTCGAGTATAACCTCAGACCTAAGTCTAGCGAGGGCGAAAGCCTTTCACAATATGTAACCCTCTTATTCACCAGATTTGGCCCCTAGCGACTACTATCTATTCCCAAAATTATAAGTATCCGTTTTGCTGAGTGGTAGTTTAATACGAGCACTGAAATCACTTTACGAGGATTTCACTGCTTAGGTCAGGATAAACGGAGCTTACACGGACTTGTTTAACATAGAAAAAGGTGTGAGACAGGGATATGTGGCTTCACCATGGCAGTTTACCTTATACATAGACGATTGTTTAGGGAGTGCGTATGGATTAAAAATGAATGATTTGATGATTTCAAACAAGTAAATGAGTTTGTATTCTTTGATTCAAAAATTACGAGAGATGAAAAGTATGACAGTGACAATAAGCGAAGGGTGTTGACAGGTAAACAAATGAATGAGGCACTGGATAACTTTATGAACAACCAGAAAGTTTCAAAAAAGGCACGTCTGGCTGTGCATAGAGGAGTGTTGGTTCCTACACTTATCAGTATGGTAGTGAATGTTGGGTTTGGCAGAAGAAGCATGAAAATAGGATTATTGCTGCAGAGATTAGTAGTATGAGAATTGTATAGCCGGAGTGACTCGGTTGGATAAAGTAAAGAAAAGTGAGATAAGGGAACACTGTGGTGTAAAAGAAGATGTGGTTACAAAGATAGATAAAGTAAAGCTTAGACGGTGTGGGCACGTAGAAAGGATGTATGAAGGAAGATTGACGGAACAAATTTTTAAGGCGAGTGTGAATGGGCGGAAGTCGGTAGAGGTCGACTTTGGCGAACGTATATCTCGATCAGATCAACATTGTTTTGAAGAAAGGCCAGCTGTCAAGAGTACCAACACCCGACGAGCATGTATAAGAGCACTGATGAAAGTAGAGGAAGCAAAAGATGTGTGTGATAACTGTGGCAAGTGGAAGGAAGTAGTCTCTGCCTACCTATACGGGAAAAAGGCGTGACTATATGTATGTATGTATGCATTGGGACAACCTGTGTAAGTGAAAAGAACGAGGAAAAAAAACAAAAAAGGGTCAGTTTACTGCGCCCATAATTTACTATAGTTCTTTCTTGCGACGGTTCCGAAGAAATAAAAATGGAAGAATTTTATTGTAAAAATAATAGGGAGCGTTGGAGTGGAATTTGATGCGAGCTATAAATTAGCATCCTATTACAAGAAGTAAATGAAAAAAAAAGCGATGAAAGTTTAACGCCGGCTTTAAAATATATAAATCATATTTCACGTGTACTTCGAGAGTTGTCGACCTCCGACTTTGTCGCATATAATATCTTTTTTATTTCTTATTAAATTGCTTTTACACAGATGCAACGAGGGTAATCTTGATATATATAATATAAGGTTATTGGCATTTCCTGTATTTATTCGATAGGAAATGAGATCTCAATAAAGGAGAAAGTCGAAGTTAAATGCCGAACGTTGCCGAGGAGGGATTCCCACCGACGATTTTACTTTTTATTTGGATCGTATTTAAAATTCGCAAGAAAATAAAAGTGCGGAGGAATCGACACTATAAAAACGATAAAGATTACCTTTTTTATTTGCATCGTAAGAATATACAAGGTCTGATAATAGAGAGCGATAACTTAAAGACTCACTAACAATAAAAATGTCACTTATGTCATTTTATTCTTTGGTATATCAGCTTTCGTAAAAAAAATTTCTTATTTTCTTGAGTTTTAAAGTTTTAGTACGCAGAGAGGGTGTCTGAAATATTTTTAAAAAGTTATATACTTTATTCTGGTTAAATAAAAAATGGTTTGGACTGGATGAATCAATAACTATTTGATAGGGCCAATGTTTCTTTCCATCGAATTGACGGGAAACAATATTTATCATATAAAAATTGTAGAAAACCATAATTATATTATAGAAAACTCTAAAAATTCTTGGCAGCAAAAATAAATTTAAAAAAATGTATAAAACTGATTTTTAAAAATCCAGCTAATTTCGCTGCATGTTAACCTTTACCATGAATTGAATTACATCTGATAAATATTCGTACATAATCCCATTTCGGGTGATATACAGATGCTTGTAAAGTAATTATTAAATTTATCTATTCAAAGTGACCACCTATGGACCGGTTTCGGCGTGTTGCCCCTCATCAGCATGGGGTAGGTCTTGACAAACTTATGGTTGCCCTTCGAAGAGACAAATCGACAAATCCAACTCTTACTTTTTTTCTTATTATTTATCATTTTTACCCGAAAGATATCCCATTAGCAATTGGACAACAGATGTCGTTTATGCAAGTGTTTTGTTGGATACTTGACGTCGTCCAGTCTGTAAATAAGTTAACTTGATCGGTAAAATAAATATACACTCATAATTATTTTTGATGGTCAACTTCATACTGTAGGATTAATGGTAAAGGCGTGCGAGCACAGCTTCCAGCAAATCGAAAGTAACGGTTTTTGAAAGAGAAGAAAACATGACAAACTGTGAGGTTCTAATTAAATGAGTTTGTATACTTGAGTTCAAAGTTTACGAGAGATGGAAAGTATGACAGTGACATTGAGAGAAGGGTGTTGGCAGAAAAACAAATGAATGGGGCACTGCATTACTTTATGAAAAGCCAGAAAGTGTCAAAAAAAGGCACGTCTGGTTGTGCAGAGAGGAGTGTTGAATCCTACACTTATCAGTATGGTAGTGAATGTTGGGTTTGGCAGAAGAAGCATGAAAATAGGATTATTACTGCGGAGATGAGTAGTCTGAGAAGTATAGCCGGAGTGATTCGGTAGGATAAAGTGAAGAATAGTGAGATAAGGGAACGCTGTGGTGTAAAAGAAGATGCGGTTACAAAAATAGATTGACGAAACAAATTTATAAGGCGAGTGTGAATGGGCGGAAGTCGGTAGAGGTCGATCTCGATCAGATCAACATTGTTTTAAAGAAAGGCCAGCTGTCAAGAGTACCAACAACCAACGAGCATGCATGAGAGCCCTGATGAAGCAAAAGATGTGTTTAAGAACCGTAGCGGAAGTGGAAGGAAGTGGTCTCTGTCTACCCCTGCGGGAAAAAGGCGTGACTATATGTATGTATGTATGATCATCTGCTCACAATGCCTTTTCTATGAAACAGTTATGGCCGAAAAACACTTGCCATATTTGGCTCCCAGTAAAATAATAAAATATTTAAAAGAGACCCATAGAAGAGGTTATTGCTAAACAGCCCAACGTCTGAAACACTCCACTGTTCTACAGAATGGTAGAAACAAATGCAACGGGATGTCCAGATAGACAAGGAGAGTATATTGAAATGAAGCATAGATAGATCGTACTATTTAAAAAATGAAGTAGTTTCATCAGACCTCGTTTATTATGTGGTTAAGTTGGAGATATTAAAAGTTAAGTTGTTTTCATAAAACGACTGGATGCGAGCCAATATGCAGCAGATACAGAGAAATTATTTTAAAATAATAAATTAACTCCTATGTAACACGTGTCATTTGATGAGTTTTGTCATTTTGACAGCGATAAAAAAGGTGCACCCTTTTTTATCACCGATAAAAACGCACATTCCTTATAACCAGACTACATCTAGTACGCTTACGTCACAATTTTGAAATCAGTACACCAAACCAATTTATAACAATTGTTTATTTAATAACTGTTCATTCATATAATTTAATTGTATCAATAAAGATAATTATAATGTTGTTTATTCATATATGCAGTCGTTAATGAATCTCGCCAAAAAACACTGGAGCTTTTTTTTTATTGGATAAATTTCTTTTTGACTCAAAATTTTTCAATCAGTTATTTTGCTCGAAAAACTGACATTTGGTAAAATCGCTCGATATTTGGTCTCGCGATTTTGCCATGTCAGTTTTTCTCGTAAAATTACTGATTTGCAAAATTACTTTATTAAAAAAAGAAATTTATTCGATAAAAAAAAGCTCTTGTGTTTCTTCTGTTAAAAATATTTCCTGATTTATGAAGACACATCAAATCTGTTAAGCAATGTTTATTTATTTTTGTTCACTTTATAAATTGTTTCTAACAAAATGATTTTTTTCTTAATTTATTCTAGTTGATATTCGTATGGATTTGTATCATTTCGAGTGGTCCCAAACAATGTTCTGTTAATATAGCGTAATTTCACAAAAAAAGGGCAATTCTTAGAATGCAGGGGAAGCTTTTGAGTTGAACGAAATCGTAACATCGCCCGGAAAACATCTCTTTGTAACCGCAATCACTAAAACTTATGTGAGTGGTAAAGTTCCACCGAGTCCTGCACATCCTGCGGGATTATAGACGCTAGACACGAACAATAAGTACATGAATTGGTCAACTGAGTGTTCTTGTTCGCTTGTTATTCCAAATTATTCCATAGTAAAGGGATACCGCACATTACTATTACTTAGAAATGTTTTAAAATAATAAAAAATATTTTGAACAGTAAAAACTTTGTACACAATCACGAATAACAAATCACATCAAAAACATAATTGTGAAATGAGTGCCAAGTTTAATGGTCAGTTCTGAAATTTATTTTTTTTTTTTTTTTTTTTTATGTTCTGGTTCCCACGAAAAGGGATATCCTGTAATGTTCAGAGAACATCGTGGGAACCAAGGGAAAGAAGGTAGGAGTTGGTGTTCTTCTTAAATTTCTGGAGGTTGTATGCCTCGGGGAACACCTCCCTAGGCAATGAGTTCCAAAGCCTCGCAATTCGTTGGATGAATGAGTCTTTGGAAAGTGATGTTCTGCAGGTCTCCAATATTTCTAACAATATAAAATATCCGATATCTAGACGCCATTTTATTCGATCTTCCCATTGACCCTCCCTGTAGTAGTGAACCTAAACATCACTCAATTTTACACCAAAAAGGTACTCCTGGTAAAACTCGATACTGGGTACCGTTTTCGGAATATTTTGATCTGAAAATTATGAAGTAATAATCAAATTTTTTTTCTTCAACGCCCTTTATCTTGAATACGGATGGCGTTACGAAAATTTTTTACAATGCGAACCCTAATTATTTTTCAGTTTTCTACCTATCCTAGAGACGGGGGTCACCTTTTTTTAAACACCCCGTACAGGATGCTTCTAAATTCATGCGGAAAAATTTAGGAGGTGATTGCCCGTATGAAATTATAATGGACCTTTTTTTATAACAAAATTTTCTCGGGAACCCCCCCCCCCCCCCCCCCCCAGACCGAGATATCACACCTAAAAGGTGGTGAGTAAAATTAATTTTTGTTATATGAAACTCGGAATTTTATTATTTCCGTGCACTCGCAAAAGACCAACCACCGGTGGTATTTTTTACATTCCCGTTGCATTATAAGAGGGTGAAATTAGCATCCCTTACTTTATTTAACGTCAAATCTTTTTTTTCCGGATTTAATTTTGTACATGTATATTTGTTCGTAAAATCGCCAAACCGAATCAATCTGATATTTAATTATCCTATTCGATATTGACTTTACGATTTATTTTATCATGTAACTCATTAATGATTTAGTCAATATTTTTTTGCTAAAATGTCTTGTCATGTAACGTGAAATACACACTGACACCAGAAACATTTTTAGAGATATCCGTCCTTCTTCATTTTATGTAAATACAAGCACGTTATTTTAAATGTGACAAAGATAAACTCTGCCAATATATCTAAGACTTAAATCCCATTTGTTTGACGCAATATTTCGTAACGTAGGCGTTGAAGCTTTTATAAATATTGTAACATTATTAAAAATGGCAGAGAGTAGAAAGATGGCAGTTCCATTTATTTCATACAAAAACGAGTGTGGTAAAATCATTAGTTATTTTAATACAAAATAACGAAAGTGAGCCGCTTTACAATTTTGTCTAATTATAAAGTTTACTCAGTAAATATAGTCATGGTTCTTATTGGCACACATTAAGATGATAAAAAGACGCAATATTTTTAATTACTGACATATTTAGTTAATGGAAAACCTGCAGTTCAACGAAGCATCAAAAAATTTACCACAAGTCCCGTTTACAGAATATAATCATTCTTAAATAAGTAACTCGAAGAGGGATGGAACCGAGGTTTATATTTTTCAAATAAACATACCGTATTTCTAGGAAATATACTTTTGTTTTTTTTTTACTGAAAATAGTCGCAAAAAGGGCAGACCTATCGTGTGGGCCGCGGACGGCCCGCAATGCGAATATTAGAAAGGGAAGGGATTATAGAAAGGAAATGATTGTGGACACGCTTTTTGAAAAGTTGCAGGTCATAGTTCTCTGGAAAAACTGATTTTGGAAGCTTATTCCATTCCGTAGCAGCCCTGTAAAAGAAGAATTCTTGATGAAGATTGGTCCTTGTAGTGTCAATCTTCAGAGTAAATGGCTGAGACTGATCTGCGTGCCGAATTCTTCGGCCGAATGTGGCCAGTGGTGGTATAAGAGTTTTTATTTCTCTGGAGCATAAATAATTTTAATATTTTGTTAATTATAATTTTTTTATAAACAAATGAACTAGTTTAACAAAAAAAATTTCTTATTTTGTTGTTTTGAGGAAATTATGATTTTAATCTTTTTTTTTTAATAGCAATTGTTAAATTTTAATAATCGTGTTTTATTATTTTTAATGTTATGATTATTGGTTTAAATTTTTTTTATCATTTGCTTTTCTTAATAAATTACCTTAAATCATTTTTATGAAGGATTCATTTTAAATAAGCTATTTACCAAGTTTGTAGCTATTGTAATATGTATTTGTTTATAAAATGAAGGTTATTTTAACATTCTTTAACCTAATAATTTAATCATTTGTCGGAAATTTATAAATTTTAACAAAAAAATCCATAATCAACGAAAACTCACACGTACCAATTTGAAATCGAATCGGAGCATAATCACAAAACTCGTCCGCCATCTTAAATTTAAAAATTTTGACTAAAAAATTATACTTCTTTACTCCAAAAACTCCCACGTATCAATTTAGAATCAAATCGAACCATAATCACAAAACTCGTCCGCCATCTTGAATTTAAAAATTTTAACTAAAAAATTCTACTTCTTTACTCCAAAAACTCCCGCTTACCAATTTAGAATCAAATCGAACCATAATCCCAAAACTCATCCGCCATCTTGAATTTAAAAATTTTGACTAAAAAATTATACTTATACACCAAAACTCCCACTTACCAATTTGATTTGAATCAAAGCATAATCACAAAACTCGTCCGCCATCTTGAATATAAAAAAGAGTTGACCAAAAAATCATACTTCTTTATTTCGAAAACTCCCACGACGTGGAGCAAAACGACAAAACTCGTCCGCCATCTTGAGTTTAAAAATGTCGACAAAAAAATCATACTTCTTTACACCAAAAACTCCCACATACCAATCTGATTTGAATCGGAGCATAATCACAAAACTCGTCCGCCATCTTAAATATAAAAAAGAGTTGACAAAAAAATCATACTTTTTCACTCCGAAAACTCCCATGACGTAGAGCAAAACGACAAAACTCGTCCGCCATCTTGATTTTAAAAATGTTGACAAAAAAATCATACTTTTTTACTCCGAAAACTCCCACGACGTACCAAATTAGAATTGAATCGGAGCATAATCAAAAACTCGTCCGCCATCTTGAATTTAAAAAATTTTGACTTAAAAATTCTACTTCTTTACTCCAAAAACTCCCACGTACCAATTTAGAATCAAATCAAACCATAATCCCAAAACTCATCCGCCATCTTAAATTTAAAAATGTTGACAAAAAAATTATACTTCTTTACTCCGAAAACTCTCACGTACCAATTTAGAATCGAACCGGACCATAATCACAAAACTCGTCCGCCATCTTGAATTTAAAAATGTTGACAAAAAATTATACTTTTTTTCTCCGAAAACTCTCACGTGCCAATTAAGAATCGAATCGAAGCATAATCACAAAACTCATCCGCCATCTTGAATTTAGGAATTTGACAAAAATAATAATTTTTAACCAAAATCATATTCTCCAACCCTAAAAACAATATATAATATGTACTTATATTTAGAAGAATAGGATCATAATCACAAGCCGCCATTTTGTTTTTTCTGCAATAAAAATTCATTGTTGCATGAATTGTGAACACCTGTTAAAAGTGAAAATTCAAGTTTTAGTTTTGCGAAAATTAAATAAATTAATTAAAAAAAAAATCTAGGAAATAAACAAAAAACAATTATGTTGTACAAATATTTCATCAAAACCCTTTTTTAAATATAAAGAATAGCGCTTTCAAATATTTATTTACCTCTAAGTACGTACAGAACTGTATGTTTATTTATTTAAAAAAAAAACCAATATCTAAGATATAAATTTATCAAAATTTAAGCTTATATACCGTACTAAAATAGTTTAATAATTGTGTCAGTTGTAAAATAATGACCGGGCTATTATTAGAAGCGTCACAATCTCTGACCGTTCGATTTGAAAACCTCTGATTGGCCGATTCGATTAATTGCGTAGTAAAGGACGCGCAGATCTTCTATGTATTAGTAGAGATGGGCGATAACGTAATTTTATCGTCATTAATTAATTATTGCATAATTGAAATAGATAATAATTTTATCAGAAAGGAACGTACAACTGAACCCTGAGCCGAGTAGTAGTAGGAGTAGTAAAAACGAGAACAAGGTGGGGTTACGATAAATCGTAACGCTATTTTTTCCATATTAAAATTTTTACATTTGTTAGTATCAGTGATCGAATCATAGTTCGTAAAAAGGACCGCCCATCGCTAGACTTTTACACGTATCGTTTCGTATCTTTATAACCCACCGACAGAGACTCAACTCCAGTTGATACTTATACAAGAAATTTAGCAGATTTAAACTGGAGATGGGTCTCTCCTTGGGTGCGACTGGAGGATATAAGCTTATATAGAGGTCAATCAAACCAAGTTGGGGCTTTTACGTGCACGTCATTTCTAATTCATCGTTTCTTCTACTTTCATGTTATCCTTTGTATGGTTTCTACCATTCATCCCTTAAGTCTTCTCGGTTGCTACTGCAGTAGTAACTGGAAGATGGGGTGAATTGGTGGAATTTGTACCTGGGAAAAAACATGATTTGGAAGGGGGGATGTTTTGCACTTTTTTGGAAAAATATTTTTTTATTTATTTAATAAATAAGACACTCAAGACACAATGAAAATTAAAAGAACTATTTAAAATGTTTGTTAATTTCATTTTTTAACAAAAATAAGAGTTTTGTAAATTTACTATTTTTTTTTTGTTTTTGTAAAGTGTGACGTTCAGGTTATATTTTTGAATGGGATTTAATTAAAAAAATCATATAATTTAAAATTATTTCTAATTTTTAGTCCACTTTGTGTCTGGGCAAAGGAAAAAACATTATTAACAGTTAATTAAAAACAAAAAAAAAAGCGCAAACCCCAAAAAGTCCTGACAACGGAAATGTATCTCCCCATGGGGTTATGATATAGGGACGTATAAGTAGTAAAGAGGTTGGAAAATATGAGTTCATTAATGACACTCTGGTAGATTTTTCATTCTAATCGTGTAACGGTATAATAAATAACTATTTCTATAAAAGCATTGCATGTATTGCAATAATATAAAAATTTTGTCGAATGTAAATAAGAACGACTTGTCTCCGCTTTGATTTCGAGTATATTGATTCTCTTGTTCCGGACCAATGTGCTCACAATTCGTGTTCATTCCAAACAACAGTTGAATTTTTATGCGCCGATTTTCCGACTAAATTGGAATATTATTCTGACGATAACTTACCATTGAATTTTTAAAGCAACGAATTCACGATATTCATTTTTTTTATCCTCGACCATTACGATAAAATTGTTGCATTATTCACTTAGAAATTTATCGTTATTATTCTTTCGTTGCTCGTTCTTACTTTTTATTGACATTAATTGTGCTTTTTTTTCGATCGAAAGGGGCATTAGGCAGGACGACTCGTTAAGTCCACTTCTTTTTAATATCGTCATGAATAAAATAACCAATAAGGTACGCAAGTTGAGAGGCTACAGAATGGGCGACAGGGAGATTAAAATATTGGGCTATGCTGACGACGCAGTCCTGATCGCAGAGTGTGAAACTATTACAAGTATTTGGCCGAACAGCAAAATCGCTTAATATGAACATATCGACAGGTAAAACAAAATGCATGACATCAAAAATCCCGTTAGGATGCAAGCTGGCTGTCGATGAAAAAATCATCCACCAAATACCTGGGCGTGGAGATATCCGGATATGAGGACGTTGAGGTCGAATTACGCGGGCAGATCAACAAAGCGGCTAGAATAGCAACATGTCTCGACAACACAATTTGGCGAAATAAACATACGAGAATAGGAACGAAGTCCAGAAGACTACCAATTAGACCTATATCGTCTTAATGCAGGAAATCGGATCGGACATTTAAGGATTTTGGAAAATATTTCCCAAGAATCCATGTCCAAGACAACAGATATCATGCCTTTTTTTTATGTTCTGGTTCCCCCGAAAAGGGATATCCTGTAATGTTCAGAGAACATCGCGGGAACCAAGGGAAAGAAGGTAGGAGTTGGTGTTCTTCTTAAATTTCTGGAGGTTGTATGCCTCGGGGAACACCTCCCTAGGCAATGAGTTCCAAAGCCTCGCAATTCGTTGGATGAATGAGTCTTTGGAAAGTGATGTTCTGCAGGTCTCCAAAGTGACCACGAAGGGGTGTGAAGACTGAACTTGACGGGTTAATCTCGAAGAGACTGCCAAAGGAGGAACGATTGTTGATATTTCAGAAGAGCATCGCCCATGAAAATATCTATAAAATAGAGACAAATCGCCAACTTTTCTAGGGTGTTTCAGACAAGTGAGCGAGTTTGTAAGCGAGGTAGGTACGACTTCGAAATTCAGTTTGAAGTGGTCATAAACAAACACCAAGTTTGCACAGAGAACGGACCTCAACTAAAAAGGGATGCTTTAGTGTGGTACACTGATGGATCAAAGATGCATGAAAGGGTTCAAGTGGGCGTTACAGAGTCGAATTTTAGGCTCCCAAAACCATCTTCTAAACAGAATTACATGCCATAGAGATTTGTGCCCAGAAATGCATGGAAAGGAACACCCGAAGGACAGATATCTATATATTATCAAATAGCCAAGCAGCACTAAAAGCTGACTTGGGACTGTAAAAATCCCTGAGACAACTGGCAGCAAACAATCAGGCTACTCTGATGTGTGTTCCAAGTCACAAGGGAGTTAAAGGCAACGAAGAAGCAGACTGCCTTGCCAAGGAAGGGGCAAATACACAATTTTCCGACCCAGAACCATTCTGTGGACTCTCCAAAGCCCACTTGATAGAGGTTGGACGCTGGGAAACAGATAAGCCTTTCGCTAAGGAAAGCTAAACAGCTTCTCGAATTGGACAAGAAAGCTTTGAAACTGGTGACGGCATTCCTCACTGGACACTGCCCTCTGAGGTATCACCTGAAAAAGATGGGCGAAACTGCAGAACATTTGCTTTGCGAATTCCCAGCGCTTTTTTGCAAGAGGCTCAAGTTTCTGGAAGGGGCGTTTCTAAAGCCCTCCGATGTCGGGAACTTGGCTCGCAGGAAACTGATAAACTTTGTACGAGGTCTCGGAATCTCGGGCCTCGAATAGATTAAGGGTCTATACTGGGTGGACAAAATGAATGGAACCAACACATCAACCAGATGGACAACACAAGAATCGTAAAAATAGCATGCGACAAATCACCATTAGGTCACAGAAGTATAGATAGACCTAGAAAAAGTTAGAGTGAAAATTTGACACCCAACCTGGCATGGTAACGAAGCTCGTAGTTTGTGAATAAAATAGTAATCTAATTTTTGTTGTTGACTAATTTTACAAAGAAATACAAGTAACTTATGAGCCAATTAAGTGTAGTTTTGTTTCAGGAGCACTATTCTTATTAATGCCTACAAACGATAAGCATACAGATAAAATTAAACGCCGCTCTTATATTTGCTTTACACTTAAACCGTAACACTAATATTCGGTTTATGTACGTGAAACATTTACAGAGGAATTGTTAATTTATCACACAGCTTCAACTAATTTCATCACTTCATAATGCATATTATGGCGCGAAGTCGTATCTCGGCTTTAGAAATTTCCATTTAATAAACACGTTAGGTTTCAAAATATCCACACACACACACACACATATGTACTTGGAAGTAGGTCATATAACCACCATAATCGGTAATCACCAACTAATCGAAGATATGTAGTTAATTTGTATTTCATTTAGTGTGTTCATTTAAACGTGCATCAATTTCAAATCGGTACCCCGTATTTTTAAGACAGTTGAATCATTTGGAAAGGGAGTACTTAAATTATCCATTCACCATTTTTTTAAAAATCGTTTCAGAAATTTCAGTTGCGCGTTCACCATTTAATAACATTTTATACAGATGCGGAAAAAGTTTGACCGTTGTAGAGAGGGTGAACGTAGAAAGTTAACAGTAATGGGTCCGATTTTGCGAATCTCGAATTTTGACATATTTCCACATTTCAAGGTCTCCAGAGTCGAATACAAAAGTTTTTAAGTGGGCGTCTATGCGGTGTGTGTATGTACGTAGGTGCGTATGTTCGTATGTATGTATGTTCGTGGGTAGAACCCGTGTAAATACACCAAATATTATTTCCTGTCCCGAAGAATATAAATTAATGTCAAAGCCGTGCTGAGTGTTGTGTCGTAACTTTTTGTTCCAGTGAAACGAGTAAGAAAATGTCATGCCTTTTTCCTGTTTCCTGGCCTTTCGTCACACTCGAGTTATAAATCTGTTTCGTCGATCTTTTTTCATCCATTCTCTCTACGTGTCCAAACTATCTAAGCATTCCTTTATTAACTTCCCAGTGGAAAGTTATAGTAATGGGCCCGATTTTGCGAATTCCGAATTTCGACATATCTCCACATTTCAAGGTCCCCAGAGTCAAACAGGATAGTTTTTAAGTGGACGTGTCTATGTACGTATGTGCGTTCGGAATTATTTTTCGTCTCGATTATCTCGAGAACAAAAAATGACATCGACGTGTGATCAATTGCAATCGACGCATAATTACGCGACTCAGGACTGATTAGATTTTCAGCAAAATCGGTCAAGCTGTTTTTTATGGAGAATCAAAAAACTAAAAAAAATGGTGAACTACCTGAATTTTACAATTTATAAATTATACTATTTTTAATAGAGAATTTTAAAATCTTTTAAGTAATATGAACATTGAATGTTGGGAATATATGTATAAAAAATATCATGACAATATTCCATAAAAAGAGATAGTTTTAGAAAACAAAAATAGGAATTGGAGAATTTTGAACTTGAGTCAGTATTGAGAGAAAAGCATTTAAGACGCTATAACAGTGAAAATTATTGTTAGTAATAATCAAACATTGTTTATAACAATTTAATATTGTTACTAACAAATGATTATTGATCATAATAATTATAAACAAAATTTCAATTGTTGTAAACGATTAAAAATAGCTCCCGCTTACGAAATCATAAAAAAAAGTTTGAAAGAATAACAGAACATTGTTAATGACAATTATAACTTGTTATAAACAATTCGAAATCATTTTTTAAAATAATTTTAATAATAATCATTATAACAACAAAACATATGGTATTTTTTTATTATTTTCACTTGGAAGTTAGTCGTGTAGACCTCTCTGGTCGCTCACCCAGACCACTGATATTTTATAAATTTAGTTTGAAACCACTGGAACTATTAAAGAACTATTAAAGATAGAATTATGCGGTCTTGACGGTTGTTTTTGTAATTTAATGGATTATAAAAAACTATAAATATGTATTATTTAAAAAATTAGGTTATTAAGTTATTTTGTAGTAGCAGTGCATTTTGTTTACTTTTAATCGACTTATGCAGACGGCCCGAATTATTTGAAAAAACTTTAATTTTAGGAGAAATTGTCGCATTTAGTTATTTAAAAGTAAAATTAATACATAGTTTATTATTACTTATAAAATGATTTTCAACATTAAATGCTTGTGGCAGTGTACTAACAAAATTATTTCTGTCGAACGAATTTTCATTTATCGCCTCGAAGTAAATTCCAAAAGACAACAAAAGCGTGTTCCCTTTCTTGTAGACAATTTTAAATAGCAATAAATGTCTCATAATTCCATTATTAAGATAACAGATTTGAAGTGTAGCCTTTCGAGTACTCCCCTACCGCATCTCCTCATTTTATCTGCCGTTTCTTCCCCAAAACGACAAATTTTCATTTGCGCTTTCTCGTCCTTGCTCTTTTAAACCTATTAACGAACGCCGGCATGCGATTTCTGTTTTGAAAGAATTTCGTCTTGCGCAAGATTTTATTAACAAATGTTTGTTTACTTGTTTTATAAGTTTAATACACACGAAGCCTGCATTGAATTTTTTTAAAAAATTGTTAAGAATATCGATTTGATTACCTATTACGTATCATCGTAAACAACACGTGGATACGTTTGGATGAAGCAAAAAATATTTATTTTCGTTGATTTTTTTTTTAAATATACCGATTACCAAAAGAAAGAGTCGAACAATTGCAATAAAATTTTTCAATTTAGACTCTAATAAGAAATACAAGCAATAACAACAACATTTTTTACATCCTGCTTTGGGTACGTGGGTACCAGGGGGTGAGTGGAAGCGAAAAAGCCGACACCCTTGCAATACAGGGGGCCGAATCTGCGTTCACTGGACTAGAACCGGTTTTTGAAGTTACCACAAGTTCCGCCAAAACAACTATTTCGGACTGAGCGGAGAGGAAGACACTCACGTACTGGTCCGATATATCAGGGTTGACTCACTCGAAGGCGTTTTTACCCAATCTTTCGAGAAACACAACTTGGCACCAGGCATTGTTAAGTAAATTATCTGCCTACGGTCTCCCAACCAAACTGCGCCAATGGCTCTTGAGCTTCATGCAAGATCGCTCCTTACATGTGGCAGTTGACAGTATTTCTTCTGATGCGTTTAAAACCAATGCCAGGGTCCCCCAGGGTTCCATCCTGTCCCCCACCTTATTTCTTTTACACATCAACGACCTCTTGAAAACCACCACGAACCCCATTTACAGTTTCGCAGACGATAGCACACTTGTCTCAACTTTCATATCCTATCGATCACTTTCGGTGAATGATACAAATAGACTCAGGCAGGAACAGGTTAATTCCATCAATAGAGATCTTAAAGCAATCGTCGAGTGGGGAACCAACAATCTTGTTCAGTTCAACGCCCAAAAAACACAAAGTGCCACGTTTTCCAAGAAAGTGAATTCCTCAAATCATCCCATCACAATGTCCGGAAATACCCTCGAACCAAGTCCCTCCATCTCGATTTTGGGAGTCACGGTGTCCAATAATATGTCTTGGCATGACCATGTTGCAAACATCGCAAAGTCGGCAAGCCAGAGGCTGGGTTTTCTGTGGAAAGCTAGAAAGTTTCTTACTCCTGATCAACTGTTGACGACGTACAGGGCTCAAATCCGACCTCTACTGGAGTATTGCTCGCGCATTTGGGGTTCAGCACCAAGGCATTCTCTTCGTCTTCTAGATTCCATTCAGAAAAGAGCCATTCGCTTGATAAACAACTCAACTCTCACAGATACCCTTCACCCTCTAGAACAAAGAAGAAGAGTTGTAGACCAGTCATTGCTTTACAGATATTTCCATGGCAGATGCTCCAGAGAAATAAAAATTCTTGTACCACCATTAGCCACATTCGGCCGAAGAACTCGGCACGCTGATCAGTCTCACACATTTACTTTCAAGCTTGACACTACAAGGACCAATCTTTATCAAGAATCCTTCTTTTACAGGGCTGCTACGGAATGGAATAAGCTTGCAAAATCAGTTTTTCCAGAGAACTATGACCTGCAACTTTTTAAAAAGCGTGTCCACAATCATTTCCTTTCTATAATACCTTCCCCTTCTAATAGTCGCAGTGCGCGCCGTCCGCGGCCCACACGATAGGTCTACCCTTTTTGCGACTATTTTCAAAAAAAAAAAACTAAGCAGATCCTAGAAAGGAGCAGGAATGACCTGCGAATTCTAACGGGAGAGGGTCGTGTGGTACATAGTTCAGAAGGGATTCTCATTCTCTGTTTAGCCAAACCAAGTTTTTCAAATTTGGTGCAATCATAACTAAAAAAAATTATTTTAAAAATGTAAAATGTTTATACTTTAAGTTATGTGTTTGTTTAAAAAACCTGTAACATATCGATTTCTATTCTCAATTTGACAATTTACAGTATAAAAATATTACCACCTTCTTGCACCCCTTCTGAATTATGAGCACCCCCTTAAAAAATTTGAATGAGAAAGGAGGTCGTGTTGCACCTTTTTTTAAAAGGGATTTCAATTCTCTATATTCTGCAATACCAAGTTTTTAAAATTTGGTGCAATTATAGCTGAGAAAATTTGTTCCAAATGCAATAGATAGATCAATTTGGTACTGGAGCTCCACCGCATTACCCACGTATTGTTAGAGATTATTTGACAGTTCTTTCCAATAGGTGGATTGGAAGACGTGGAACGATGGAATGGCCGCCTACATTCCGCCCGATTTGACTCCTCTTGATTACTTTTTATGGGGTTATTTAAAATCAAAAGTTTATTTCAATACACCAGACAATATTACAGATTCAAAAACTAGGAGAGCGGAAGAAATTAACAACATAACCACTGAGGTCCTACAAAATTTTCTACGAGAATTCTAAGATCGCCTTGCTTCCCGTCAATGGTGGTCATTTTGAACATTTAATTTATCTGTAAAAAAATTTAAAATATACTTCCCAAACATTATGATAATTAGTTTCATCATTCTTTTTAAAGTATCAACATTTTAAATATTCAGAATAAATTTTCTCAGTTATGATTGCACCAAATATGAAAAACTTAGTATTGCTGAACAGATAATGAAAATATCTTTCGAACAAGATGCCACACGACCCCCCTTCTTATTTAAATTTTTTGAGGGGGTGCTCATAATTCAGAGGGGTCATACTGTAAATTGTATTGCTCGTAATGTTCGAAGTGAATCATAGATCAGCAATACACAATCTAATTATTGTTTCGAACAAATAATAAACAAAAAAAGGTAATTTTAATGTTTCCTCTTCATTACACTCGTAATTGATTTTTTAATTTGTACGGTTTCTTCGTTAGTAAAAACATGAAAACAAATATTTATAAACAGATTGGAACTGCGTAATAAAGCGAGTCAAAAACAATAAATAAAGCTTCAATATTCTGCTATACATCGATCAATCCCGATCACGTTGTTATAAAACGTGTTTGAACAGAGAGGCATTTCCCAGATGCCGAAGGCACAAATTTAGGTCGTTTAAAATATTTTATATCTTTTGTCTCTGTGCTTGCTTTAAAGTATTTATCGTCCTAACTGTTAATTTTCCAGTGCCGTCTCATTTTGTTTATTTATTTGATTCATTCCTGACATTCCATTTAAAGATGTTTTATTAAGATTTAATATAGCGTAATTCGGACGAAACGTGCAGATATTACGTTCATTATTTATTTGTTATTCTCATCATGACACGATACATTCGTATATGTCTTCGTTTAACCTATTAATTTCTAAAAGTTGGCATTATTGAAAAGAAGATTAACTTTTGAAGCTCGTCTAGAAAAATACGCATAAAAAAAAACTAGAAAAAGGTTACGTATAAGTAACTAAAAGAAAAGTTTGCCACCTTTTTCTGGTATGTTGGTAAAAAAAGATTTTGTCACAACTATCTATATAATATCTTCCGATAGAATCCAGCCACTTGGGAAATGATGGGAAATTAACCACCAAAAAGCTCAGATGTTTGAAAAGAAATATTCGCAACCTTCTCGAATGCTGCTGAAAATATGGGTCTTCGAATTAACGAAAATAAAACGTAACTTATAGTATCAACATCTAATAACAGAGCCAAAAACATAGAGCAAAACTTTAGCGTTTACGATTTTAACTTCGCAGTTGTTCAACAGTTCACATATTTAGGTTCGCTGGTTACTTATGACAACTCCACCTCAGAAAAAATTTAAAGAAGGATCGTTCTAGCGAACAAATGCTACTTTAGCCCAAGTAAACAGATGAAGAGTCGAAATCTAAGGCAAAAAACCAGACTGACCATCTATAAGACCCTCATACTACCAGTCTCATACGGATCTGAAACATGGACAATCTCTAAGGCAGACGAAAACCTCCTATTAACCTTTGAGCGTAAGATCCTGAGAAAAATATTAGGCGCGATATATGAAAATGGTATGTGGAGAAGGTTATACAACTTTGAGCTTTACAAAAAATACAAACAGATCTCATAGGGAAGGGATATGGTTTCGCTTATAAGGATAGGTAGATTGAGATGGACAGGACGTGTGGCAAGAGCGAACGAAAATCGCGCTCCAAGACAAATATTCAGGTCACAACCGGGTGGAAGTAGAAGTAGAGGCGGGCCAAAGCTAAGGTGAAAGGACGGCGTAGACGAAGATGCCAGAAAAATCGAAGCGGTAAACTGGCAACGGCTGGCAAGAGATAGAGACGACTGGCGGAAAAGACTGAGGAAGGTCGAGCCCAACTTGCCCATCAGAGATGTCATTCGCCTCCAGGCCTCACATCGCGGCTTTGACAAGAGATACACTTAAAGAAATAGGCTGGAAAACCCTTAAGCCCCCACCTTATAGCCCTGACTTGTCCCCCTGTGACCATTTTTTGTTCGCGCCCATTAAGGAATCACTGCGAGGAGAACGAATCACTGCGAGCAATGAAGAAGTCGAGGAGCACGTGAGCAATTCGCTTACGACATGCCCTCAAACTTTTTATGAACAGGGAATACTGAAATTTTCAAATCGGTGGCAAAAGTGTGTAGATTACGCGGAAGACTATATTAAAAAATGTTAAAAGAATGTTAATTACTCAATAAAGGTACAAAAAAAAATAACTGTTTATATTTGATTTACTCTCGTATGTGCAAAATAAAATCGGGGCAGTTGAAACAGAATTGTGTTGGTTTTGTTTGGAATTCAGCCCGACTTGTTAAATACAACGTGCAATAAATGGTACAATAAATAATCGAAAACAAACAGATACTTTGCATTAGTGCATAAAATAACTGATGAAACACTATTCTTCCACTGTTTATTTGGATAAGCATTAGTACGATATCGCGCTAGCGACATCTATGTTATGTCGCGTTAATTTCAGATTTAACTCGGACCGTTTAGTATTTAAATTCGCTAACTAAATTTCCTAACCTTTGCGAAAAGTCACTGAATGCATAATTCGCATTAAAATGTTACTTTCGGATGGGTGTACATTTGGCGGTAAGCAGCGTTTCGGAAATTACGATTAGATCATCATCATTATCGATTTTGTCTTATTAAGATTCTACATACATACATAAAGTCACGCCTTTTTCCCATAGGGGTAGGCAGAAACCACTTCCACTACGGTTCGTACACACATCTTTTGCTTCCTCTACTTTCATCAGTGCTTCCATACATGCTTCTCGGTTGTTGGTACTCTTAACCTGGCCTTTCTTCAAAACAATGTTGATCTGATCGAGATATGTTCTCCGAGCTACCGGCTTGTCCATTCACACTCGCTTTATAAATTTGTTTCGTCAATCTTCCTTCATCCATCCTTTCTACAGCTCAAAAATTGGTATCGCGTATGAGACGCGTTTCAGTTTTACTTTTAAATCCCCTTCAGGTGTCCGCTACATTTTCTTGTACTGACATTATCTTTGTTCGGAAATATTTAAATTTTTTTTTGCCAAAGCTTCAATTATTAATCATAGGTTAAGAAAAATTAGATTGTTAATAAGGGATCCCATCGAAAACATTAATGTGAAATGAGAGCCAAGTTCAATATTATGATATATGTCTTGGTTGTTGACTTCAACGACAAAAAGAGTGAGATCTAAATGGGTGCCAAGTTCAATGATCAGTCCTGAAATTAATTTATAACAACATAAAATATTTTATAACAACATCAAATATCATTTCTTCTAATAACTTGGGATAATACATTGAAGCCTAAGGTCTGACTTGGCTAGTTCGAATATACCGGATTTACAGCTTATGCTCCAAGGCAAAATACAAGATAGAAGGAGTATAGGAAGAAGAATCTCTGAGTGTGGTTTAATACATCAACTGTGGACTTATTACCTGCATCAGTGAATAAAGTTCGTACAGCCATTATACTCGCCAACATTTGGAACGGATAGGCATCAACATAAGAGGAAGAAAAACAAATAAATACTGTGTGTAAATTTACTATTCCTCGTATAACTTAATAAAATGCCATTCAAATGTCAACACCTTGCATATGAATGTTCTTTCAATTCGAGCAGCGTTTAACAAAAAAATGTTCCATTCATTGCTTGTAATTTATTCGAGCATCAACGTCATTGTCACTCTATCGCTGATTTCGTTTATTTTTTTCCTTTTTTTTATTTATTTTTTCAGCTAATTCTTCGCGCTCGATACACCGCATGATCTCTGCATGTGAAGCGTGCGAATGTGGTCAGGATAATAACACTTCCCGCGGGAAAATTATTAAAACATGCTTGTTCGATGCCGAGACGAAGCAGATTTTCAAGGACTAATTGCAAAACTCGTAGCAGGAAATTCGTAACACGTGCTGGAGATTATATGTAGAGTGGTTAATAGGATTTTTGCACGCATTATAAAAATATATTTTTGGTCGTGTTTGCAGTAGAATAATTGTAGTTATCAGGAGGTATAAAACTAATTTAATTAGATTTTACAAATATTCTAGACAGGGCATCTTAATTTTTCCCCTCAAAAAAGTGCTTGATTAAATTTAAACAAACTGTAATTTTTCACAAAATTCGATGTTTCAAATTTCACATCCTATCAAGCACTTTCGGTGAATGATACATATAGACTCAGGCAGGAACAGGTTGACTCCATCAATAGGGATCTTGAAGCAATTCTAATGATAATGAGCAAAACTCTCACAAATACCCTTCACCCATTAGAACATAGAAGAAGAGTTGCAGACCAGACATTACTCTACAGATATTTCCGTGGCAGATGCTCCAGAGAAATAAAAACTCTTATACCACCACTGGCCACATTCAGCCGAAGAATACGGCACGCTGATCAGTCTCACCCATTTACTATCAAGATTTACGCTACAAGGACCAAGAATCAAGAATCCTTCTTTTACAGGACTGCTACGGAATGAAACAGGCTTCCAAAATCAGTTTTTTCAGAAAACTATGAGCTGCAACTTTTCAAAAAGCAGGTCCACAATCATCTCCCTTCTATAATCCCTCCCCCTTAATAGTCGCAGTACGGGCCGTCCGCGGCCCGCACGAATGCCTACCCTTTTTGCGACTATTTTCAGTAAAAAAAAAATAATTTAAACTTTTTTTGCAAAAACGGCGTAAATATCAAAAAAATCATGGATGATTAAGTATATGCCCAAATTCCACTCCATCTTAATGCCTTTCTAATTTGGTAAGAGTGCCGTGCGTATATATTAAATATTGATTACTCCTCACATAATTGTGTTCTACAATTGATAATGGAAGAACTATACATTTCTATTTTAAATAAAGTGATTGGGGAAGTGGAAGGGAAGGGGTTGACAAATGACAGATATATCTGTATCGTAAAAATGTTTACCACTCGAAACAAAAATCGACGTGTTTTAGCATTTCCTTATATTCTTATGAATATCGGAATTAAAGGACAGATTCATCGAATAATGTAAATATTTTAAAATAACCGATTAATTATTTTACTATTATTGTATATAAAAATAACCCTTGGTTATGAATTACGTAGGTGGCTCACTGGAAACCCCCTACACATGCCAATACTGTCAAACCAAAAGCTTATCGTCTCCGGATAGATTGCTGAATAAAGGATGTAAAAAAAAACAAAAAATTTCCATTTTAATTTCCAGTGGTTAAACGAATTTGAACGAAAGACAACAAACACCCCAGTTTTCAACGATACCTATATCGAAACGTAAGAGATTTAATGACAAAACGCCCCCGAATGACGATCCCGAAAAAAACAAACCACGCAACGTTTTCCGGCATTATCCCCCCAGCTACTTGTTGACTTTCAAATTGCAGTTTAAATTAAATATTACAACCCTTTACAAACGTTTTTAGGGTAAATTATGCATTTCCAGTTGACCCTCTGGATAAAAGAGCGAGATAATTTTTTCATGATTATAACGTGCAATTAGAGTATGCTTTCGGGATGAAAAAGCACTTAATCTCTGGATGACGGGCAAGTGATCCTCGGCTTTTCACGATACCGAAAAACAGTTTAGTCTTCCGGAAACGGTATTAAATTTAAAATCGTAAAATGTCACATTGATTCATGAGTTTTTTTTGTTACTACTATTTTATAAGATAAACATTCCACTCTCGTTAGTAGAAATTCTAAATTTTCACTTGATCATCAATCTTAGTCGTTGAAACAAATTCATGGCGTCAGATGTAAATGAAGCAAAAATCTATCGAGTTTATTAAGGAAATGGTTTTTTTAGCTAACGAAAATTTGTATTTATATATTCGCCATAAAATCCAGACCTGGCCTCGATCGATTTCCCGCTGTTCTGCGACGGAAAATCCTGACTCGTCATTATAATCTTCCGCCTTTATTAGAACGGAAGATCGAATCAAAATTTACCGGCCTCACATTGGTACTAGCTTTATTTTTGTTCCTTTTTAAATTTTATCGACTACGAAAAACTCTTTAATGGAATTACTTATCCGAGCGCCACATCCGCGATTCGTACGCACTGTGTATTATTCTCATCAACATTTTTTTATAATGAGTGCAGACGTGGATCAGCTAATGTCACGTTCGGGCTATAATTGCAGGAATAACGAACAAAAAGCAACGAAGTTTGCTAACCAGATATTTCGACCCCATAGAGAACAAGAACTGGAGTTGGACAATCCTCCTCAAGAAATCGAACTCACCTGTCCCAAATACATAGCTTATGAAATATAACATAACATAAATTCAAAAAAACTTCGAGGTGTGATGGAATTGCTGAAAAGATGTTAAAGAAATTACCTAAAACAGTTTTAGTTACATTAGCTAAACTGAACTCAGTCTACTTGACCTCTAGGGCAGCGGTGCAATGCTAAGCCGCCCTGAATGAGCTAGCAGCTAAGTTAAGACATCACATTGTCTGGGTACCCGGACACAGGGACATACCAGTCAACTTTAAGGCGGACGAGCTAGCAAGAGAGGGCACCACTCTCCCAGCTGTATCTGTCTCATCTGAGCGAGGAGTACCGATTGCAAACTGCCAGCTTCTCCTGCTCAGCATAGTAGTTTAAAAAACAAACTTGAGGTGGCAAAATAAACCCACATGCACATCATCAAAACAGATTTGGCCTAAACTAGATATACGTCGAACTAATGATGTTTTAACTCTATCCAGGGAGTCCACTGAAAATGCGATCGCGGCTATAACAGGACACTGGCCTGCTCTAGGCAGAAAAAATTATATATATTACAGATTTTATATTATATATATAATTTATAACAATCTATATAATTATTACTTAAATGATTATTAGCAAATATCTATATTTATATATAAACTTTTATAACTAACTGTTATATCACTTGTTATCATGGTACTGTTTAAAGTTTATAAATTTTTAAATTTATTAGCTTGTAGGGGATGGTTATTTTTTGTATTTCTAAACTACTTTCTTTATTTTCTATTTTTAAGTTTTCTTTTTACCCAAACCTACGTACAGGTATTTGTATACCTCTGTAGAGTTTACTGGTATAACGTATATTATAATTTTATAATATATTATAATGTATTATGCTTGTAAACATTTTTTGGAATCTGTAACAAATAAATATACATACATAAAGTCACGCCTTTTTCCAATAGGGGTAGGCATAGACCACTTCCTTCCACTTCCGCTACGGTTCTTACACACATCTTTTGCTTCCTCTACTTTCATCAGTGCTCTCATACATGCTCGTCGCTTGTTGGTACTCTTGACAGCTGGCCTTTCTATATATATATATATATATATATATATATATATATATATATATATATATATATATATATATATGCTTTTGATAGTACCAGAAAAATCATTTATTATAATTGTGATTTTATCAACACCTTTGATATTGTTACGAACCGAAATATTAGAATAAAAGTTGTTAGTAATTGTACTGAGAGTTTAGAATTAGCGAACCCAAGGAGAAAATATCGTCACAATATATTTTAAATGTTAATTAATGTATAAGTAAAACATCAACTTATTGTAAATAGTCGTGATCATGTGTACATACAAATGCATGTTAAGAAGTTGGCGTAAGGTACTACGCTTTTATAATAAAAGAATAAAAGCCACCCCGGAGTTTCACTTCGTTCCACTCTAGTCAAGAAACATCCTCCACACTAAGGATAACACACCTTCTAAATTTCTTAATATCTATTTTTAAAGTAGAAATGGTTGCTTAAAATGATGTTTGAGAGAGCTTACTCTTACTAAACAAAAAAAGAACACCGTTAACATTTTTCAAGTCTTAAAAATAGGCGATAAGACACACGATTACACATTTGGAAAGTAATTGGAACATTTTTTTAACGCGAGCAACGTTCGCGGCGAAAGATCTCGAAGCTTCAAAACGTTTTAACACGGCTCTTATTTACTTAATTTACATTCGCACATTTATACATACATACTTTATCCAATTTAATTAAGAGAAAACCATTAATAAGAGAGACCAATACGCGTAATTCACTTAACCGAAGGATTAACTAACCCTTTACAACTAATTACTTCATGCAAAAATTTACGGTCGAATAAGGCATGTCAGGAATTTAATCAACTCTTTTTTTAATACATTCATTTTAAAATTTATAAAATACGTAAAAAAATATTGCAACGAAATCTGATTTATATCTCGAGCACTGACAGCATCCCAATCTTATATGTACCTAGGTACTCTTTAGAGAGTACTCGACATTTGAAAGGTTTTTAGCCTTAAACTTCCACGTCGGCAAGATGGGTTGAAAGATGGTGTGGTATGGGATTTGGATGGGGGCCAGTGGGTGGGAAAAATATATGGGTGTGAACTTGATTTATTCAATGCGTTGGGGGATTTAAAGATAATCAAGCCTTGAGTGGACAAGGGTCTACCCACTACCATACGAAACAAAACAGGAGTACGAGTACTGGGCAGGCAACTTAGACAGAATGAGAGATGGAAGATGGACGAAAAATATTATAGAATGACGACCAAGAACCGAAGCTTTTAGAAGTAGAGGTAGACTACCCACACGCTGGACAGAAAACATAAAACGGATTGCAGGAAACTGGATACAAACTGCACAAGATCGATATACGTGGCAAAATTTGAGAGAGGCTTTTCTTCAACAGTAGACAGTATAAGCTCAAGATGATGAGAGAGAAAGAATAGTACATTAGCAAATATTTATATGAGTAGTACAAATGCAGTACCAACAGTATTTCTTTACTGACACAATTCCACCCTACTCTATATCTTAATGCTTTGCTGATGAAGATATAGTACAAATACAGCATCAAATGTGATTCTTAAGCGCTTACTCTAATTCATTTTTCTTTAAAATTTATTGGATTGTTAATAGCGGTAAAAAAGTAAGAATATTACATACATATAGTCACGCCTTTTTCCCATAGGGGTACCCAAAGATCATTTCCGCTACGGTTCTTACACACATCTTTTGCTTCCTCTACTTTTATCACATCTTCCACCACATCTTCTTTTACACCACAGTGTTCTCTTATCTCACTATTCTTTACTTTATCCAACCAAGTCACTCCGGCTATACAATTCTCAGACTACTCATCTCCGCAGCATTTATCCTATTTGCATGCTTCTTCTGCCAAACCCAACATTCACTACCATACTGATAAGTGTAGGAACCAACACTCCTCTATGCACAGCCAGACGTGCCTTTTTTGACACTTTCTGGCTGCTCATAAAGATATGCAGTGCCCCATTCATTTGTTTTTCAGCCTATACCTTTCGCTCAATGTCACTGTCATACTTTCCATCTCTCGTAAACTTTGAACCCAAGTACACAAATTCATTTACTTGTTCCACTCTTTCTTCCTCAATCGAAACTTTACAGTTTGTCATGCTTTCTTTCCTTTTAAAAACCATTACTTTCGTTTTGCTTGCATTTATTTTCATCCCTTTGATTTTCAGGGCATCATGCATAACATTAACCATAGCATGCAACTCCTTTTCAGATGACGCTAATACGACTTGATCATCGGCGTAAAGAAGGCGTTTGACGATCAAATCATTCATTTTCAATCCATACGCATTCTCTTTTAAATCTTTTAAATAATCGTCTATGTATAAGTGAGAATACTACATGAAATCTATTTGATATCTCAAGCACTGACAGCATCCCAATCTTTTAAACTGCGTTGGTTTGTTTATATGTAATAGTACAAATAAGGTACTAATTATGATTGATGCTGACAGCATCTTGCCTCCTTAAGATTTTACTGGCCTCCTGATAAAAAAATATATATCTGTAATTCGGTGGTTTTAAGAGAGGTAGAATTGTACAAATGCAGCATCACATCTGATTGATGTCTCAATTTCAATAACCCGAAGGAAATCTTCTAACGATAATAATAGAAGTATACAAGAAGTATATCCTACGTGGTAAATCTTCTTCACCAACTAACTGTAAGCAGATTCGCAACAATTAAATTTCAAATCATTTATTCCTTAAAAGAAATAAAGTAATTTATAAGGCAGCATCATTCCCACGGGAATTTTATTTAGTTGCCCAGCAGCGCAATCCGACCATCCCGGGAGAATTAGGCTGGATTTTACCACTGTTTTAAAATTACAGGATTTAAAATGTCCTGAATACATTTCGGAATCTGTTTTATAAAAATCTCCGGGAATTATTTTATGACCGACTAACAGAATGGTTATTTAACTGAGAACAAAATACCAACCGAATTAAAAAACAAAGAAAATTAGAAAGTCAAACGAAATAAAAAATTCCGAACGTTGAAAGTTTCTTGACGTAATTTTTTTAACATCAATTTAACTCGTTAAAATATACAATTTGCCGCAAAATTAACGAATATACAGTTTTAAAAACAAAAACAAAAATTTGAAAGTACGCCAATGGTTAATAAATTTTTATTCATGTTATCTTATCAAGTTTTGAAAGAACTTCTTTTTATGACTTCTTTCTTTTTTCTATTTACTTATTGTAAAATGCTGAAAAAACATATTCTGATAGAAATCTGTAGACATTTAAGCAATAGTTAGTTTACTTTATTTACTTATACAGGGTGGCCAAACAGAGTCATTTGCAGGAACCTCGTCAACATTTTAAAAAAACGCTCAGACCCGTCGATTTTTGATTAAAGGGCGACACTCTTTTCCGGTATTTTCGGCTACACTACTTTTAACCCCAAGAGATGGTAATAATTACTCCAACATTTTTAAATGGCATTGGGGTTCGAATAAGAGGTCTTTTAAAAGCTCTTACAATTCTCTATACAATAGTTTTTAAATTTTAAAATTCCGCCCATTACATACACACATACATAAAGTCATGTCTTTTTTCCATAAGGGTAGGCAGAGACCACTTCCTCTCATGCATGCTCGTCGGTTGTTGGTACTCTTGACCTGGTCTTTCTTCAAAACAATGTTGATCTGATCGAGATCGAGGTTCTCCGAAGTCGACCTCTACCGACTTCTGTCCATTCGCACTCGCCTTATAAATTTGTTTCGTCAATCTTCCTTCATTCATCCTTTCTACGTGTCCAAAACATCTAAACATTCCTTTATCTATCTTTGTAATTACATCTTTATAAACACCGCAGCGTTCTCTTATCTCACTATTTTTTACTTTATCCAACCGAGTCACTCCGGCTATACAATTTTCAAACTACTCATCTCCGCAGCATTAATCCTATTTTCATGCTTCTTCTACCAAACCCAACATTCACTACCATACATAAGTGTAGGAACCAACACACCTCTATGCATAGCCAGACGTGCCTTTTTTGACACTTTCTGGCTATTCCTGAAGCTATGCAGTGCCCCATTCATCTGTTTTCCTGCCAAAACACTTCGTTCAATGTCACTGTTATACTTTCCATCTCTCGTAAACTTTGAACCCAAGTACACAAATTAATATACTTGTTCCACTCTTTCTTCCTCAATCGAAACTTCACAGTTTGTCATGCTTTCTTCCCTTTCAAAAACCATTACTTTCGTTTTGCTTGCATTTATTTTCATCTCTTTGATTTTTAGGGCATCATGCATAACATTTACCATCGCCTGCAACTCCTCTTCAGATGACGCTAATATGACTCGATCATCGGCGTAAAGAAGGCAGTTGACAATCGAATAATTCATTTTTAATCCATACGCACTATCTTTCGAATCTTTTAAACAATCGTCTATGTATAAGTTAAACAGCCATGGCGAAGTCACACATCCCTGTCTCACACCTTTTTCGATGTTAAACCAGTCCGTGTAATCTCCGTTTATCCTGACACAAGCAGAGGAATTCTCATAAAGTGATTTCAGTGCTTATATTAAACTACCGCTCACACCATACATGGACAATGTCGACCACAATTCACTCCTTACCACTCTGTCATTGATAGTGCTACCAATTATTGAAATTTTTGTATATAATTTGTAATTTTGATTGTCCAGGCTGTATCTTTGATACCAAGCAGCAAAATGAAAATCGACAGTCCAAATACAGAACTTTGTGAAACTTCGTATAACAGTGGTTCGTCGATCATGAAAAAGTATGTTTTTTTATTTGTAAATATTTTCAAGGAAAAATTTAGTTAGACAATACCGATTGGCTGCTGTTTTTCTTAAGGTGGCGTTTCTTATAGAAGTTTGGCTACAACTTTAACAAATCGTCTTTGTTCTATGCTATTCTTAGCAATGACTGCGAACTTGGACCAGTATATTCCTTAGCCATGAACATTGTCTCCTGCTCGATCCTCTTGCACTCCATTCTTAGTCTTAGGTACTTCTATCACCTGCCTCTGTAGGTAGGTATATATGTCCCATGCAGCTTGTCTTTTTTTTACCAATTTCAAGAATTTTATCGTACAGTTTCATAGAAGATATTTATGATATTGTTACAATTTCGATTCTGTCGGCAACCGAGAAATCGACTGCGGCTGAAGTGCGTATTGACGACCGCTTTGTCGGCCGCCGCGCGGTCTGGCAAGGTCGAGCAACTTCTCGAAACCGCGTCGCGAAGGTAGAGAAACAGGTAGAATGATCTGGAATAGTTATATAGAGGTATAAAAAGAACAGCGGTCGTAACGAGGGACAATATTAGTTTTTTAAAAGTGTTTAAGAATTAAGAAATGTAAATAGTTTAAAGAGTTGTAAAAGTTGTATATCTAAGTGATTTATAAAAGTAGAATTTATTGTATTGAAATAAACGTTGTTTTGTTACTGTATCGAGGGTTTTAAATCGCCGAACCCACGGAAGAACTAAAATTGGTAACAATATTTTGAGGATTCTAAGAATGACCCACATTTCAAAGGTTTTATCAAGTTGTAATAATATGGTTTTTACACCTGGATTCTCGGATTCTCTCTGTGTTTATCTTAAGGCCATGTGCATTTCCCTCCTTTGTGACTGCATTATTGTGTGTTTTCTAATGTTTTCCCGAATTTCTTTCTAAATACATGTTGAAAAAAACTAAAGAAAGTATGCAACGCTTTGAAGGATTCCTTCGAACTTTTAAAACAGTATAAGATCCAATTTGTCGTAACCTTAATCTGCCTGACAATTAAAAAAGTTAAATTTTTTTGTAAGTTCTGAGTAAACATTCCAATTTTCATATCATTAAATAGAATAGGAATAGAATGAGAATTATGATCTTGAAGATCACTTGTGGAATCAGAGTACTCATTCTAGATAAGTTGGTGTCAATAAAAATTATTTAAAATCGCCGAATCAATTATAGAAGTCAACAAAGTTTGTTTGAAGTGAATAATAAAGCGGTAATACAAGTTTTATGAGTAACACTGAATCAGAGATTATTATTAGTCGGGAGAGTTTTAATCCAGTGAGTAAATGTTAATAAATACATGAATTTTTAAAGCGTAGTCGTCCCACGGGAGTTTCCTGTTGCATTATGTGCTGGATTAAAATGTAAATGTAAAATCGCCCCACCTCTATGTTTCCGATAAAAAAAAATGCAAACGTTAAATGGGGCATATTGTAAAAAAAATAGTTCTTTATTTAAACAAAGCTGAAAAATAACGAACGGATAAGGCGATAAGAAGTGTAATAATTAGAAAATCTTTCGTACAAAAGAAATAATAATCTAGACGAGTGGGCCCTACAAAGAATATTACCATTTAAATTTGAAGGAAATCTCGTCAGTATAATCACAAAAGGAGAGAAGAATGGGATGGCTGTTTGGTGGCGGGTGGCGGCGAATCGATCCCGTCGTGCACACACAGCTGGTGCTGGGGCGGCGTCCCATCACCTTTTTCCTCGCACCGTTCCCTTCGACCGTCCCGGCGAGGCGGCGGGCCACACACTCTCATACTCATCCGACTGGCCGCCTTTTGTCTTTCGGGTCATTCAAATATCGAAGGTGGCTTCGAATGAACGTCGACGGCACCCCTCGTACCACGCGACAACGACACACATGTGACCTATCTTATCACCATCGCCGAAGTGTTAAACGTACAGGCCTAGAATAGTTTCAATAAGGAAAGGTAAACTTGCAGCGTCCCCACTATATTTTTAACAGAAGCACACACACAGCCAAATAGTTAACCAATGGCGTATCCTAAATATTTTGTAACAGTTATCGAATATTTCTTCATCAGAAATCGTATTGGAATTGAAAGTAAATAAAAAAATTATCAATGGCTACAAATAAAAAAAATATGTATAGAAAGCATGACAAACTGTGAAGTTTCGATTGAGGGAGAAAGAGTGGAACAAGTAAATGAATTTGTGTACTTGGGTTCAAAGTTTACGAAAGATGGAAAGTATGACAGTGACATTGAGCAAAGGGTGTTGGCAGGAAAACAAACAAATATATGGAGCACTACATGTCTTTAAAAACAGCCAGAAAGTGTCAAAAAAAGGCACGTCTGGCTGTGCATAGAGGTGTGTTGGTTCCTACACTTATCAGTATGGTAGTGAATGTTGGGTTTGGCAGAAGAAGCATGAAAATAGGATTAATGCTGCGGAGATGAGTAGTCTGAGAATTGTATAGCCGGAGTGACTCGGTTGGTAATAGTAAAGAATAGTGGGATAAGAGAACGCTGTGGTGTAAAAGAAGATGTGGATACAAAGATAGACAAAAGAATGATTAGATGGTTTGGACTCGTAGAAAGAATGGATAAAGGATGATTGACAAAACAAATGGACAAGTCCATAGAGGTCGATCTCGGAGAACATATCTTGATCAAATCAACATTGTTTTGAAGAAAGGACAGGTCAAGAGTACCAACAACCGAGGAGCTTGTATGAGAGCACTGATGAAAGTAGAGGAAGCAAAAGATGTGTGTAAGAACCGTAGCGGAAGTGGTCTCTGCATACCCCTATGGGAAAAAGGAAAAGGAGATGAAATCCATATATTTAATGACCTTACAGCCACCTTTATTTTTGCAGAGTAGTTCTCTTCACCGTTTGGTGTGCCCATTTTAAATTTGTATTTTATATAAAAAAATACAAAGGTAACAAGAAACACCCACACAACCGCTTTATAGCCCGCTTAAATTGTAACCGTCAAAAAAGTTCTCCGGTAATTGCGCCTTTCTTTTTAACACGCTTATATTAGTTTTACGTGTATGTTTGTTTATTTGTAACTGACTCTTTAGCCTCGATTTTGCTCTACTTTAAACGATCAGATTTAATTTCAACTTTGCACACTTGTCAAAGACCGACGACAATGCAATAATTCGATCAAAATAACCGATTATCCTGATTAGTTTCGCCAGGATTCATAAATTTCTTCCTTTGCAAGAGAGTAAGTGAAATATAACTAGTGCGTAAACTACGCATGCACACAGCACAAATATTAAAACAGTTCAGAGTATCGGTGGTTCAGTGGTAGAATGCTCGCCTGTTACGCGGGCAAGCCGGGTTCGATTCCCGGCCGATTTATTCTTTTTGTCCATACATAATTTTTTAGTGAGTAAAACAAATGTAACTAAAAAGCGGAAAAAAAATTATAATTTAAAAAAACTAAAAAACACGCTCTTAGAGTTAATAAAACTAAAAAGTAAAAAATAATTCTTAACATAGGAATAAAATTACCGACGAGAAAATTAATGTCACTGTTCTAAAAGCGTGCGGTGCTTTGTATGACATTTTTAAGCTAACTCTGCGTTTCGGAACAGTGACATTAATTTTGTCGTCAGTAATTTTATTCTTATGTTAAGAATTATTTTTTATTTTTTAGTATGATTAACTTTAAAAGCGTGCTTTTTTTATTATTTTTTATTATTTTCGTCAACTTTTAATAAAAGATTATGAGATTTTTTCTTGGACAAATTTTCCAGTAAATCTCCTAATAAAAACCATTTTTACTTTCTAATTTCTAAAAAGCCATTTTGATACACTTCTCATATTATCGATTATTTCCTCGAGGCACATTTAGGATACAGAGTAGCAACTTTCCGTCCGCATTTGTGAAAATGAAGTTTTTATTGCGGTCAGTTGATCGGACAGAAAAAATGTCATTAAGTTGGGTCGAGCTAGTATCGAGCGAAATCCTGTTTGTGGTTCTTCAACCTTGGATGATTTCTGGATCGACGGAGATTTTCCTCGTTAGCTCGAAGAAGAATGTTTACAATAAATGAAGCCTTCGGCCAATTACGCTTTTATTGCTTTGTTATTTATTATTATTATCGAAGGAACTAATGGTACGCGGTAAGTCCCATAACAAATGTCTAATAATAATTGTTAAGGGTTGTTAGATAATTCTTAAGGGTTGTAAATCCAAGAAATACCCATAACCATCGAGATTAATCGTGCGGACTGTATATTTTAGGTATTTCCAGGGTGATACCACTTTTCGACAGATTTTGATCATTTTTTTTACAGCTTATGTCTAATGTTTACTATCTAATTTCAAAACTTTAGAATTTTTGACCGTCTAGAACGCGAGATAGTTGATGTCAAAGTTCACATTTTCAAGGTCAATTTCTGTATAATGCAAGTAAAATTCTGAACCCACCAAACTATTTGCTGTTATTTCAAGACAATTAGGTACTCGACATAATTTAATAAAAAACTAAAATCGTATAAAAAAATATTTTCTTAATATATTAAACAATATAACGTAACACTTTATTGTTTATAATAATTTAAGGTATTATTTCTTTACTAACTTGGCACTTAAAGCTTTGGCATCACGGAGAATAGACTCAAAAATTGTCCGGAAATGTGTCGGAAACCTACGAACTTTGGCTAACCATAACTAAGTCACTTTGTCGTGAATGCCAGGCCATAGAGGTATTTCTGGTAACGAAGAAGCGAACAAACTAGTTAGGCGGGGCTCTAGAACACCATTTATTGGGCCAGAACCAATTATAGGGATACCCAAGGCCACCGTTAAAGCAGCGATCAATGGCTGAAACCACTCTCAACATCAGCTGAAGTGGGCACAGCCAGAGGGAGCTAGACACAGCAAGTTAATGCTGAAAAAACCCTCACCTAAGCAGACAGGGAAGCTGCTCTCGCCAAGTAGGGAAAAACTGTACAATACAGGCATGTCTGACACATAACCTATATGCAGATTATTTAATGTGTAATAAAGGAAGATTAACGAAACAAATTTATAAGGCGAGTGTGAATGGACGGAAGTCGGTAGAGGTCGACTTCGGCGAACATCGATCTCGATCAGATCAATATTGTTTTGAAAAAAGGCCAGGTCAAGAGTACCAACAACCGACGAGCACTGATGAAAGTAGAGGAAGCAAAATATGTGTGTAAGAACCGTAGAAAGTGAAAGGAAGTGGTCTCTGCCTACTTCTACGGAAAAAAATCGTGACTATATGCATGTACGTCCCTTTGTTTCTGTGAGCAATGTGTGATTCTTCTCCCCGGTAGGGTGCTGGCTTAACCTGGGAACCCTCCTTTTTTCTCCGGGCTTGGGATCGGCTATGATTTAACTAAGCTACAAGAGACAAGAGCACTAAGAGACAACTAAAACAAAAAGCATGCTGCGTGTAACAGAAATGAAAACCCTAAGAAGCATACTCGGAAAGACAAGAAGAGACCGAGTCAGGAACGAGGTTATAAGAAATGAAAGTCAAGTGCAGGACGTGGTGAGATGGGGGCGGCAAAGGAAACGACAATGGCACGCTTATGTAACCCGAATGGCAGAAGATCGACTACCGCGGATAGCATTCCAGAACAGACCAGCGGGAGATAGACCCCCAGGAAGACCACCTAAGAGATGGAAGGACAGCTGGCAATCGACATCCCAAAAGAGATCCTAAGGCGACCCAATTAACAGATCGACAGATCTAATTAAAGAAGAAGAAGAAAAAGTATGTATGTCGATGTTTTTAAATATAAATAAAAACGTATTTCATAATGTTTAGAAATATAACTGAAACGTATTTAAAATGCAAGGTATTTAAAAATTCTGCGAGCATGATCTGCTAGACTGTGTGGCTTTCAGCGAACAAACAGTTTCCCAAGCCCCAGGTGGATTTTTTTCTTTAATTTTTTTATTCGGTGAGACAGCGAACTTTGTTCTTTCCCATAGTTAATTAACTGCCAGGCTTGTTCGCTAGGTAATTCCATTTGTGTAAACGCCGTTGCTCTGTTAAAAATGTTAAGCTCGTGAAAACTTTTCCTAAATTTTTTAACTCGCCGTTTTAATTAATGGAAAATAATTGTCGAATCTCTCGCTGCTACGTTTTGTCGGTAAAGAAAAATATTTTGATGTCCATGGATCTCACAACTTTTACGGTAGAAGAACCGAGTTGCAAGACTTGCGTGTTTTTAATGGCATGTATATTACTGTTGTCTCTGCTGTCGAATTGAAACGTCCTATACTAAGTCGACCGGCTTGGACAAAGTTTTATTTATTTTGGTCGTTCTTTTAATAAATTCGATAATAAAGAATGTCACACAATACCTTGGGATAGGTTTATTGTGAGAGCTTCGATTAGTCGTTGGAGGAGCACATTTCCGTTTCAATAAGAGGTTGTTAAACATGATACAGCCCCACCACACCCGCCAGCCACCCCCAGAGGCGAGAGTTTGTTGTCAGACGACGCAAAAGCTTATCATCCTTTCCTACTTAGTGAACTGTCGTATGGAGCGGTCGATATTTCTTAACAGTTTGGAGTACCTTTTGTGTATTCGAAAGACGTTTTTAACCCAGATTTGTAGCTGTCTTCCGCTCGACTGGGACAAATAAGGTGACTATTTTCCTGAAGTCTTTCGAATCGCTAGTATTTTCATAATTTTAACGCAGTATCTCCCGAGGCATATTTACCGCCTAAAAAGATGGGATTAAGTAAGGTCCATTTTAAGCCTAATTTTTGTACCAATATTTTGGCGTATTTATTTTCTGAACAAATTTTGTAAAGAAAAAAATTGCAATCTTTTTCCGTTACAAAATTATGAGCAAAATTGTAAAAAAAAAGTATTATCAAAAATTCGCAAGATGAGGTGTTGTTAAACATATAAAACGAAGAAGGACCCAAAATATTAAAATCCGAAGTCATGCACGCCATCTCAATTGCCAAAAATAGGAAGGCATGTAGGCCAGATGGATCACCGATGGAAGCAATCGAGTTAATCAATGAAGACAATATGGAATTAATAACAAGGTTATTCAATAAGATATACGAAACAGGTGACATCCCGCGTGATTGGCTAAAGTCTACATTTATTACCTTACCTAACAAGCTACATCCAAAACAATGTAGCGACTATAGACTCATGTCGCACATGCTGAAAACATTTCTACGTATAATTCATGCCCGTATTAGAAGTAAATGCGAAGAAGGCCTGGATCAATCACAGTTCGGCTTCAGAAATGCGTTTGGTATACATACATACATATAGTCACGCATTTTTCCTGTAGGGGTAGGCAGAGACCACTTCCTTCCACTTTCGCTACGGTTCTTACACACATCTTTTGCTTCCTCTACTGTTCGGAAGCAACGTAATGTTACAGAAATGCCTAGACCAACGAAGGAATGTGTTCATATGCTTTCTGGATTATGAAAAAGCGTTCGACCGAATTCACCATGATAAACTTCTAGTAATGTTAAAAGAAAAGGTATTAGATAGACATGATATCCAGTTGATAAAGAATCTGTATTTGGGACAAAGAGCAAGTGCAAGAGTAGGAAATATAGTAACAGACGATATTGCATTACAAAAATGGGTAAGACACTGCTTTTCAATCTCTATTCCGACCGTATATTTAAAAAATCTCTTGAAGAACTGGGACACTGCGGAATTAAAATTAATGGTTTACCCATAACAACAATTAGATATGCTGATGACACGGTAATACTATCAGACACAATAGAAAATCTGCAATCATTGCTAGACAGAATTAACACAGTTGAAAAAAGATACGGCTTGAATATCAACGCTAATAAAACAAAATTCATGGTAGTGAATTCATTCAGTGCAATTATCAATCACTATGACAACACGATTGAGTTTGACAACTTCATTTCCAATAAATTTAAATGTAAAGGACGAAAAAATAACAAATCATAGATCGACCGCTGTTAGCGAATTGGCAAAAAGTGGTGTAGAAGAAAAACAATTGCTGAAAATTACTGGTCATAGCAATCAATATTCTATAAAACCATACTTAAATCTCGATCAAGAACAACACAACAAGATCATAAATTTTATGCGTGATAATAGACCTTCTATAGTAGAGAACAGCAACGAATCTAATGTTAAGTTAAATTTTAATAATTGTACTTTCACTAACTATACTTTTAATAAATAAATAAATGTTTCGTTGTGATGAGTTATAAATTTTTTTGTCAAAAAAATTATCTCTCGGACATTGACAAAAATGCCTCATAATTTTATGACAAATTTCTCAAGCTCGTTACTTGGTAACAGTCCGAAGCCGAAGGCCGAAGGGTTCGGGCTGTTACCAAGGAACGAGCTTTTGATTTTCATAAAATTATCTCGTTTATTATCAATGTCCTAGGGATATTACTACTGAAACTATTTTCACGACCGACTCGACCAAATCGAGTTCCTTAGATGATCTATAAATACTGCAAAACAGTGGCAACTGTATTGTCGGAATTGCTCCTTTTAACAATTTTTCCTACCTTTTCAGAAGAAAATGCCTCGTTAATTGCACGTAAATTGCGTTCCAATCTTGAAAATATTTTTAAGCTTAGAATAACACGTTGGGAGTATCTCTTGGCGTACACAACCGAACTGCTCCTCTAAGGATCTTCTCATAAACTAAAGCTACTTTTTTAAATCGTGACGATTGCGAGTTTTTGATATTAATTTTTTTACAATGGAAGTATAAAAATTATAGAAAACTTTTATACTATTGTAGAAAAATTCTTGACAACAAAAATAAATATAAAAATGTATAAAACTGATTTCTAAAGAACCAGCTAATTTCGCTGCATGTTAACCAATACTATAGGTATATGTGGGCCGATTATCTATCAGAAAACAACTACACTCCAGGCTTTTTTTTTAATTTATTTATAATTTTATAACAAAAAAGATAGCTTTTCTTTACAAAATTTATTTAGAATATGCCAAAATATAGGTATGTTTCTACGCAAAAAAATCTATGACGTCATTATTTCAGTTTCCAAATATGTAAATTAGGCTTAAAATGGGCCTTACTCAATCTCATTTAAGTTTTTTTCCATCGTTTTTCTTAGAGCTGAGACATCGAATTTCGCTAACACTGTACATTTACAACCCATGCAGATTATTTCAAGACATTTGGTGAACCTCCACCCCTTTTGCCTGACTATCAGTTTTCAAAAACCTCATTATGCGACATCCTCATTAAATTTCCAACCCTCTCCTGATCTTTGATAATCGCAACAATGCCGATTCATTGTCACAAGCGTAAGGCTCGGTCTTCACTAGCGATTTTTAGTCGCACGATTTTTCATTTGCATACATTTAACTCATTGTTGCGAAAAAGTTGCAGCATATCCTAATTTCTGTCTGTCGCTCTACCATATGAACCACACGAACAGCCTTAAACATAGTCTAGTTGTAGTTATCAACTAGCCTTGTTATTTTACTTGTGTAAAATGTCTGATAACGAATCTACAATAGTGACTAGTTAGATTATTCTTAACAATTCGTCGAGACTACTTTTTGTCATTCGGTAATGCTGGAAAAACTTGTCACATAAATCTTCGAATAACTTATAAAACTGCTCTTCCAATAATCATTATTGGATGATTCCAATAACAATATTTACTTATCGATAGAAGCAAAAGAGAGATAACACAAGTAATTTCAATGACACATCCATTAGGAACAGTTTTAATTTAACGATTTATTTATGGCAGTAGTAAATTTTCTGCGACAGCGATTTTTTTTTCGCCGCAACTAGAAATCACTATACTCTATTTCGAAATGGTACGGAGTAATAAATCATTTTCTAATGACTGTTACATAGGCGTATATAGTTGGGTCGTTTAAAAAGTGGAAAATGTAGTTTTCTAATTTTGGCTATATATATAAACTGATTTTTAAAAAATCAGCTAATTTCGATGTATGTCACCTATGTTATAGGTTCATATGGGTCGACTAACGTTTTTACTTGGACACAAGGAACTATTGAGAATATTACTTTAATCAAAGTTCAGCCTTGGCATATTATCCAATGCAATAAATAGTTTTAAACAGTGTACCATATTAATAAATTAAAACAAAACTTAATCGTGGTGTCAAAAACAAATCACGTCGTTTAAATATTCTAAAATAAATTACTTGTAACCTTTGGGTATACGAATTCACTAATCCTGCGGCCTACTCTAGTGGCCGGTTTGATTATGGGACTGCACCTGCTACTTAACAATGGCTTCCCTCCATCAGATCCCGCATGCGGATATTTTAACTCGACACTAAAATCCAAAATATCAACAACAAAGGTAAGATAGAATGGTCAAGTTAAAAATTAAATGGTTTTTCTTCAATATCCAATTAAGATGGCCCAAATACAGCCAGATATGAAAGAAAAAACCGTAGAGGTTCTGCTCTCGTATTAATATCAAATCGTTCCAAAAACTCTCACCACCACCCGACTTCGACGACTGACACCAAGCGATTAACTAAACTACTGACTCCCAGGCCGGATATCAGAAATGACACGTGACACGCGTCAGCCAACAATCTTCGTAAATCTATGTTCCAAACTCATAATCGCACTCGTCCGTGTTGATAGCCAGCCCATCCACACAGAAAATGCAAACCAAACAATAATATAGCTGACAACACACGACAATCGAGGCTAAAAATCAAGGCAAAATCTAATAACAAAAACCCCCACTCTATCTCCATCGATTAACAAAAATGTCACAGCCATTAATAATTGAATCCTAACACTACAAGGTATGCAACACTATTTACAACGAGTGATAAATTTAAGTTACAACAAAATACGGTACGCGACTCTACTTACGAGTACCTAAGGAATACGAAATCGTCAGAGACCCCATTAATAATGTAACTGTAGAAGGAAAAAAAAATAAGCACGTGACAGCTTCCAAAGAAAAATATAATATTCCACACTATGACAGCGGACCATTTAGAAATCATAAAAGTTCGTTTGACCATTCTGTTAACATTTTGCATTTATAAGTAGCGTTAATTACTCCGTACCATTTTGAAATAGAGTAAAGTGGAGACCGAGTCTAAAGATTAAGGATAAAATAAAAACCAAGGGTTTTATGGATGTAGTTTGACCACCGCTCTAATTTTAGATTGCGAAGTAACGGCACTACACGACCCATAAAACCACTCTTTAACTAAAAACTCGGTAATCGCACGTTTCAACTCGCAATTTATCATTAAGGTAGGGATTAATGTTACCATTTTCTGATTGATTGATGTCAGAATAAATGCGCGGATACACTTTGAAGTGGTCGTAGTGATAACCAACTTATCCAATATTAAGGGAAAACAGAATTTTAGAATTTATGCAAACACTCTTCTTCTAAAACGCGAAAGAGGGGAAATGATCATTGTATCCTGTGGGAGCGATGACTAAATATAAAATTTTAACAGCTCTACACACTCCTCCTAAATTTATAATGATCAAAATTGGGCATAACTCGGTGTTATGCGGGGCCTCCCCTTGTCAAGCGAAAGGGGAAAACTGAGCGTCAAGTCCCGTGGATGTTCGCCAGATAGCGCAGGAGATCACTGAAATGTCATACCGCAACGTTATATTCTCGTTTAATCGTAAAATTTATTCTTTCCAAAGTTATTTAATTTATTTTATGAACGGCCAAATAACGAAGTATTTCGAAAGGTAATTATTGTATTTTGTGATGTTTATCCTCTAACCGACGAAAGTTTCTCGTTTTATTTCGGCAAATGCTATTTACGAGTTATCCAAAACTCTTAATGAAAGGGGGAATGTAACAAAGCGAATTAATTTTACTGTTGGTTTAGAGATATTTGAAAGATACAAAATGTAGATGGAACAGTAATACACACGGCCATTCTAAGGACAATGAGAAAATAATAGTTTAAAAAAAATAAAAGATAATAGTAATTGATAAAAAATAACTTTTTAACCAAAAGCGTGGGGCGCTTTTTATGATGTTTACGTCGTTTTCTTCTTGGGGACTTTACTTTTACTAATATCAAATATATTAATGAACCTTTTTCCTAAAAATAGTGTTGCAAACTGTCACGAGAGGCAGCACTTGTAGTAGGGGCAAATATTAAACTTTACTCATTTAAAATAGTGTAAATTAAGTGGAATAAGTGATTGCCTTGCCAACGAAGGGGCAAATACACAATTTTTCGGCTCAGAACCCTTCTGTGGACTTTCCGAAGCCCACTTGAAAGAAGAAATTCGACGCTGGGAAACAGATGAAATGAAATCTCACTGGCATAAAGTGCCAGGACAAAGACAAGCGAAAAGGCTAGTAAGTCTTTCGCCAAGGAAAGCTAAACAGCTTCTCGAGTTGGACAAGAAAGACTTTAAACTGATGACGGGACTCCTCACTGGACACTGCCCTCTAAGGTACCACCTGAAAAAGATGGGCAAAACAGAGAGTGATAGTTGCCGCTACTGCGAGAACTTCGCTGAAACTGCAGAACATTTGCTTTGCGAATGCCCAGCGTTTTTCTGCAAGAGGCTCAAGTTTCTGGAAGGGGCCTTCCTAAAGCCATTCGATGTCAGAAGCTTAGCCCCCAGGAAACTGATAAACTTTGCTCGAAGTCTCGAAATCCCAGACCTCGAATAGATTAAGGGTTATGCACAAAAGATCTGATAGGTCGAATTGCTTGAAAGGCAGCATAGCCTTCACGACCCACCCTACAATCTACAATCTACAAGTGATATAAGTGAGTGATTTAAAATTATTAATCAAATAAATAAAAAAAAAATAAATTTTTTTTATATAACTACAATGCCGACAAAACATTGTAGTTTTGCAAATTGCACTTCGGATAATCGATATCCAGAGGAAAACGTGTTTTTTATACCATATAAGAAGGGGAAGGGATTATAGAAAGAAAATGATTGTGAACCCGCTTTTTGAAAAGTTGCAGGTCATAGTTCTCTGGAAAAACTGATTTTGGAAGCTTGTTCTATTCCGTAGCAGCCCTGTAAAAGAAGGATTCTTGATGGATATAGCGCACTCCACCACGCTTTTGATTGTAAAATTAGTTTTTATTAATTATTATTATTTTTTTAATATCCTTATGATCCTGGCCCGAATCTTTGAAAAAATTTATAAAATTATTGTATTGTCATCGGTCCTTTAATGGTGTACAAAGTTTAAAGTCGATTCGATGTTTTTAAGTGGGTAAAAATCGTGTGTAAAGATTCCGTTACATAGATAGATAGATAGATAAAAGTCAAGCTAATATAAAGCGTGAAAAAAATACCAACCAATAGTATCCTGATTTCAATGTAGCTTGTACACTCAGCTACTATACTTAATGATGAAAGAGTACTAATTTCGACCTTTTAAACACTTTGTAAAATGGAGCTTATAAAATCTATGGACGAGAAATACAATAACAAGAACTGATTTTGACAATAACAAGAAACTTCTTATCTCATCTCTAAACCACCATTTAAATCGATCAAGGTTTTTTAGACGGCCGGCCCTTTAATTTTTCTTCCCCAATGGTGCAATCACACACTCACAAATAAATAAGACAATAAAAAAGCAAAGTAACCGTGAAAAATCATCAACGACTACGGTTTGTATTAAAATAAATCCAGTAGAATTCGCTTTCCAACGTACCCTCTCAACATTCTTTTAATTATGAAATTTAAAAAAAATGAAACTCTCACATATTTTATGCACTATACACCATACACCCTTTTTCCACAACCTATTAACGCTTTATTTTAATACTTAATTCAAAATACCGTATAACATGGATTAACGCTACCTTTTTTACATTTCATTTTAGAGCTCTTATAAAATAATGAGATTTTTATATCGTCGAGTTGTATCCAATTTCGCTCATTTAACTACCACTCATTTAGTGATAAAATTATGGAAATGGATTTAAAGGTTTAAAACGAGTTGTATGGGAAATATTAGATGGGCGGGTCGGCTGAAAGCTTTCGCGTCAGTAATTTATCCCATCGGTGAGATTGTCAGTAAGAGCCTCATAATCTAACCTAATGCCTCACGAGGAGACTGTTTGATAACAAAAATGAAATTTTTATGAGCGTACGTAGAGTACTCGAAGCTCACATTGGTAGAGAAAATGCTCCTGATAACAGATAATATGAACGACCTTCAAAGGCTCCTGGACATAGTTGGAATGCAAGGCCGACTTATTAACATCAACATAAAAAAGATAAAATTCCTAGTAATCACCCGCAAATTGGATGAGTTCCAGAATACGAAACTCTCATACGATAGTGAAGACATAGAACGAGTAAAAAAGTTTAACTATCTGGGGACTTGGTTATGTGAATACTGGTCTTCAGACGTAGAAATCAAATGCCGGATAGAAAAAGCGAGGAGCTCAATCCTGAGATTCAAAAAACGTCTTCTGACTTTGACCTCAATCTCAGAATGAGATTCACAAAATATTACGTATGGTCCGTACTGTCGTATGGTATGGAAGGCTGGACATTAAAGGTTAGCACAATGAATGGGCTGGAAGCATTTGAAATGTGGATCTATCGAAAAATCTTGAAAGTCCCATGGACAGCAAGGAAAAGCAACGAGGAAATTTTGAGGACGATAGGAAGAGAACGCGAATTGCTGGACACCATAAAACACAGGAAAACAGCGTACCTGGGAAATGTATTACGCATCGAAAGATACCATTTGCTCCAACTAATAATAGAAGGAAAATAGAGGGAAGAAAGGTAGAAAGAGGATGTCGTGGCTCCGAAATATCAAACATTGGACATGAATAGGAACCACAGGAGAATTAATTTACACCACCAGAGATAGGGAAAAATGGCCAGAAGTGATCGCAAACATCCATTAATGGATAGCAGCGGAAGAAGAAGAAGCTGTAGACTATTATATGCAATGTAAGAAACCGTTTTACCTTTTAATAATTTCGATATTTGCATTTTAGCTCTGCATACCTTTATGAACAGCCAGAACGTGTCAAAAAAAGCACTCTAGCTGTGCATAGAGGAGTGCTGGTTCCTACACTTATGCATGGTAGGTGAATGTTGGGTTTGGCAGAAGAAGCATGAAAATAGGATTAATGCTGCGGAGATGAATAGTCTGAAAATTGTATGGCCGGAGTGACTCGGTTGGATAAAGTGAAGAATAGTGAGATAAGGAAACGCTGTAGTGTAAAATAACATGTGGTTTGGAAACGTAGAAAGATTGACGAAACAAATTTATAAGGCGATTGTAAATGGACGGAAGTCGGTAGAGGTCGACCTCGGAGAACATATCTTGATCAAATCGACATTGTTTTGAAGAAAGGCCAGCTGTCAAGAGTACCAAAAACCGACCAGCATGTATGAGAGCACTGATAAAAGTACAGGAAGCAAAAGATGTGTGTAAGAACCGTAGCAAGTGAAAGGAAGTGGTCTCGTTATCTCATTGAGCTGCGTGTCGACGACATAGTATTCCGCTACAGGATACTGTACAGGACCAGGGCAAGTGACGAGGTTCTTAGGACACTTGCATCTGCTCCCCAGCTAATAACTGATATTTTATGGACGATGTTGTTTAGCGTCTTGAGTTTACCTGCGGTTTTTTGGAGGTGACCGTTTATTGTTTTTTATTATATTTATATACTTGTTGTTGAATTTATAGCAATAATTGCGACCAAAAACGGAAATGTTTGCAAACTTATCGGACAATGAAAAGAAATAAAAAAGTTTTTAACGCTCAATAAAATGAAATAATCGTAAAAATGTTATCGGCCACATTAAACGTTATAATTTGATAGAAAACTCGCAAAATAAAAAATTAAAAATTTCTCATCGTAAACATTATTCAGAGTATGTACTTATATGCCATAAACCGCAACCGTGACAACTTTCAGAGAAATTTCGAGATGGCGATTACATTAAAATTGCTATTTATTTTACGTTGCACATTGTCGACGTTTCGCACGAATTACAAACTTCTTCGAGAAAGAATATTGGAACGGTTATTTATATTTAATACGCAAACATTAAAAATATGTTAGGAGTATCATGGGTGGCTAAAAGATGTTGTTTAAATACTTCACTAAATCCAAACCGGAAAGTTGTCCTTTTAAAATTTTAACAAAGTAGTAAAACGTGCGTTTTTTTAAGTGCCAAGTATTTAATTAAATACTTTATAACATTTACAAGCCACACATACGCTAGTTAGGATAACTTTATTTACCTAACTTTAGCAAATCTCTTTAGATTGTTTTCGAGTAAAGTCCATTGTCCATTGTATATCTGAATTTATTTATTTATTTCTTCATTTATTTTGTTTGCTTTATCATTGTCAGAATTTCAATTTTTCCATAGTGGAGCTACATACATACATACATACATACAGGGTCTTCTTCTTATAGTGCATCTCCTATCGGAGGTTTGCTATCATCACAGCTATCCAATATTCTTCCAATATTTCTCCTTCCACCAATGTTTCCCTAAACTATCAGCTGGAGAAGCGCTTATTTTGGTCCTCTCAGTATATGACCTAGATATTAAAGCTTTCTCTTTTTGATGGTGTTAATGACTTCACATTCCTTATTCATCCGATTTAGGACTTCCACATTAGAGATCTTTTTTGTCCAGGGAATACGCCACATTCTGCGGTAGCACCACATCTCAAAGGCTTGTAGTTTGTCTGTGTGATTCTTCTTGAGAGTCCATGCCTCCACTCCATCCAAAAGCGCGGAAAACACGTAACAACGCAGCATCCTCAGCCCAAGTTCAATCTTCATATCTCGACTGGTGAACAACTTTTTCATTTTCGTAAATGTTGACCTGGCTATCTCTATTCTCGTTCTTATTTCTCTTGTTTGGTCACCTGATTGTTCTATCCAGGCTCCCAGGTATTTGTATGACTGCACATTCTCTGCTACTGACACGTTTACATGGTTGTGATTTTGGGGGATTTTTGTAACTACCATTAACTTGGTTTTTTTAAGATTTATCTTTAGACCGTATTCGTTACATCGATCATTTAATTTCTCTAGAAGATGTTGTATGTCTCTTTGATTGCTCGTTAACAATACGGTGTCATCAGAATATTGCATATTATTTATAACTTCTTGCAAGGTTTCTTTAAAAATGGCTTCACATACAGGGTGGCCAACCGAAAAAGAAACAAAGCCATTTGCCATTAGATTATTAGATTAAAGAATGTCAGAATAACCTTCATTTTACAAACAAATGCATTTGAAATGAATCCTCTATAAAAATGATTTTAGGTAATTTATTCTCTTCTTCTTCTTTCGGACTTGTGTTTTGAGGTTTCCATTCGAGGATTTTTTTCACAATTCTCTTTCCCCATCCTGTATACATGTCCTAACCATCTTATCCTTTGACTTTTTATGTATCTTGCTATATCCTCTCCTTCTATAAGTGCATCAATTTAGTGATTCATTCTTATTCTCCACATACCGTTTTCATGTATTGAGCCTTATATTCTTCCAAGGATCTTTCTTTCAAATATTCTCCATTGATTTTCATAGTTGTTTGTTAGTGTCCATGTTTCGCATTAATAGGTTACTACCGGTCTTATAAGTGTTTTATAAATTGTGATCTTAGATTTTCTGTTGAGTATACTGCTCCTTATTAGTTTAAGATAGGCATAATAGCATTTATTTTCTTTTAGGATTCTTGCTCTTATTTCATCTTGGACGTCACCATTATTGGTAATTTTCGTGCCAAGAAAATTAAAAGTCTTGACGCTTTCGATCAGACCGCCGTTAACATTAATATTTGGTAGTTGTATTGGGGTATTCCTGCAGCAGTACATATATTTCGTCTTGTCTTTGTTCACTTGCAGGCCTCCTTTGTTTACCTGTGGCTCAAGCTCTATGGCGATTTGATTCAATGAGGCGAGGTCACGGGCAATTATTGTAATGTCGTCCGCATACCCACGTATTTGTGTGGTTTTATTTACGATGCTTCCAGTTCTATCGATTTTTTTTATAGCTGCTTCCAGCAATAGGTTGAAAAGCACTGCCGAGAGAGCGTCTCCTTGTCTTACCCCGACTTTTACTTTAAATTCTTCGCTGAATTGGTAATTTATTAAGAGAAGCAAATGATGAAAAAAAATTAACTAATAATCAAAACATCAGAAATATTAAGAAACAATTAAAAATTGATAAAAAAGATTTTTTTTTTGTTAAACTAGTCAATTTGTTTATAAAGAAATGGCGTAAAAAAATTTTAACATTATTTTATGCCATTTTTAGTTGTGAAAACAGTTATAATTAAACATTTTTTGAAAAACATTTTTTTGATCACATTTTGGGAATGATTGATTTTTCGTTAACTTAAAAAAATTATAATAAAAAACTTTTTAAAATTATTTACGACGTAATCTTTAAATGGAATTGGGGGTTAAAATAAAATCTTTTGAAAGCTCTTACAACAGTCTTCAAATTTTACATTTCCTCCCAATGCTTTGAAAAAAATTACATGTTCAAATTCCAATTATTTAAGTTGCTTACTTACTGCTTAATTGTTTAAATATTTAAACTAATGACCATACAATCCATACAATAATGAAGATTTTGTTCAAAACGTTCACGTAAATTCCGAAGAATTTCCGGAGTAACTCGACGGCACTCGTCAACGATTCTGTGACGCAAATCTTTCAACGACGCTGGTTGCGTTTTATAGATTTTACTTTTCAGATGTCCATACGAAAAGAAATCGAGGGGCGATAAATCTGGCGATCGTTGCTCTTCTCCCAATACAATGCCGAGGAAAACGTTGGTCTTAATACTAAATAGTAAAGTAAAGCGAAATAATATCCATCCTTTCCGCAATGGAACGTACCATAGTATTCAATTTTCAAAACTACGTTAAATAAACTACCGATCACCACTTCGAAATACGTTACTAGACAATCATTTGACATCCACTACTTTGACGGGTACTGTATTCGGGCCCGGATTAGCATTTTCCTGATCGTATCTATTTGTGTTTTTTAGAAGTGATGACAAATCGCCACAAAGCAATTGAAACGGAATAGCATACGATACGAAGATCGAATCAAATCGCACCCCAATTCGCTCGCGAGTGATTTATACAACACAAACGGTGGAAATATTTCATGCAAACCAAATAACAAGTCAAAACATTTACTTATTGTTTTTGCGCTAATTGTCCTTGGCTTAAGTGAAACAGATTGTAAATATTCTAAGAGTAAATAAAAAATTATATCTTACTACTTCCAATACCAATTAACCAGCAGATGTCTTCTATCAAACAGTAGATCATTGATAAAGAAATGCAAGATATGCTGTTGAAGGATGTTATAGAACCTTGCAAAAGTCCTTGGACATCTCTGTTGATATGGTGAAAAATAAAGATGGATCTTATCGTTTTGTAAGGATTATCGTCAATCTGTTAAAGGCAAGATTTGGTATGGCAGTGTCTGTGAAAAAGAAGTCACTCGCCACCAAACCTACCAGCTTCACAGCAAGGAGTGCCAATCAGTAATGATGCTTCTTGACAGTCCAAATAATAGCTATACATTCTCTCTCTGTGAATGATAATGTATAGCTGTTATTTGGGCCATCAAAAAGAATTAAAGGCTACCATTTCATCATCATCGCTGATTGTCCCTCCCTACTAAGCAGCTGGGAAAGTTACTTCTTTTGCAAAGACACTGTCTTGCCAAAATCTTGCCTCCACTAGAAATTGCGTTTTCGGTTTTTAAAATTGTTTTGTATTTTTTTTTAGGAAGCATACCGGCGATGGGTATGCAGTTCTCTGGTGCCTCATTACACGAGTTCTGGCGAACGTATACGACCGTGTTTACGCGTTTGTCAAGACGTCGAACAGCAATGCCCGTACCTGCTGCCGGATCAGACTGTGTCTCCTGGAGAGGCGGCCCACCCGACTCCACAATACGCCGGTGAACCGACCTTTCTTTGCCTTGGTATGTACTTAATTTCAACCGTATAATACTTGTGTAGCCAACAAGGCAGTTACTGAAGCTTTTGGAAGTGTACTAGGAAATTTAGAATACTGAACAATTTTTAATTTAAATTTTCTTTCTATCGCTTTACTTGTGTGGAATAAGCTTCCAAAATCAGTTTTTCCAGAGAACTATGACCTGCAACTTTTTAAAAAGCGTGTCCACAATCATTTCCTTTCTATAATCACTTCCCCTTCTAATAGTCGCAGTGCGGACCGTCCGCGGCCCATACGATAGGTCTACCCTTTTTGCGACTATTTTCATAAAAAAAAAATAAAAAAAAAATTACGAACTCATCTTTTATACCTTTTTCTTGCAAATTCTCAACTTTTATACGCTCTAGTACAGACATTGGTTCATGTGTATCAAAAAGGTTCTAGAAAATCAGTAAGACGGCTTTACAGGGCAAATACTTTGAAGTCATCAGTAATAGCGCTGTATTAATGTGTATAAAATAGGATTAGAGCATAGTCTTTGAAGTTAAAAGGCCTTATTTTTTGAAATAGCACTGCAGAAAGGGGCATAAATAAAATTAGAGGGGTACAACTCAGCTTATTTCAATATCCTGTGTACAAAATAGGATATAGAAATCACTTTTTTAGAGCGTATTCCTTAAAAATATTTATAAAGGGAAAGACCAATAAAAAATTATATTTAGTAAGATTGAGTAAATTGATAGTCAAGAATAATCTTCTAGTTCTACACCAGTCGAAAATCGTATTAAAATAATGTGTATCAGATGTCTTAAACGAGTGCCGAAAAGCTTTCAAACCGATATTCGTTTAATATTCCCAAGACTGCAATCTTTTTTTTATTATTAAAATTGAAAAAAACTCATTTCTCGATTTTTTTAAATAATTTTATTTGTAGCCATGCCATCTAGAATTCGTCTCGTAATCGCAGTCAAGGTTATCAATTATTGATCGAAATTTGAAGTATCAAAAATATCCGGCTCCAAATAAAATTTGTGTCCGTATCGAAACTCATTATAAATTAAGGTAATATTTAAAATCCTCTTCTGAGACTCTGATGAAATTATCGTGTTTAAACGCGAGTATAGTTCTTACGATGTCAGTTGGACAAATATAAAAACAATATTTCATCCGGCGGCTTGCCGAACTTTGTTGTTGCATAGGCGTCACAACAGATATGTTAATAGTAGTTTTACTGCATTAAATAATTATTGGGCTAACAATGTTCTCAATAAAGTATATATTTTGAAATGTATTTTATAAATATAAGGGGTTTTGGATATACCTATTTAAATTCAAAACTTTTTTAATTGGGTTCGTAGATTGGCATGTATTTTTAAACTCATTTTAAAATTTTTTCAAAAACTTTAAGTAAGTATTGTTTTGACTTACGTGATAAGGTGACCACCCTAAATGAAACACTATTATACATTAGTCACTATCGAAACACTCATCAGTACTTGAGTCTTCTTGGGTATTTATCACTATCGGCTCGATTTGTGGCAAAACACAATATTGTTTTTCTTTTTCTTTGACGTGGTAAACACAATTCGTCCATAAGTCAGTTTCGGCGAGTTCATCAATTACTTTTTTTATATTTGTTGGAACAGAATCGCTTTATTGAGGAGCTTGATTACACTTTCGTAATTTGTTTTTTAAAGTAGCCCAGATCAGTTCAATAGGGTTGAATACACAATAATATGGAGGTAAACGTAAAACTGTATGACCTTAAGATTCTAAAAGTTTGTCTATGAAGTATTCTTTCTTAAAATTTTGTTGTTTTACTAGTTCCAACAATGTTTTTTGTGTGCAGTTTTTAAATGGTATTTCTATGTTACTAACTATATAACAGATACTCCAATAAAACAGAAAAATATGTATTTATAACAACACGGCACTGGTAAATAATTGTGTAAACACTGATTTATTTTTTGCCGGCATCTCCTTTTGCGGTGAGAAAACTGCCCCGATAAAATTTGGCCAATTAGGGTTAAGTACTATCCAATAAGATGCATAGAATCACAAAAGGTTCGCCGACAGTCCATGTGGACAATACCGGGAGTAATCAATTACAAACGTTTCAGTTAAGCTTAATGCTCGACGTGGCATTATTGACCGTACTCCGATTTTCGCGTTGTCCAACTGAGTTCGTATTACGTAAAAATGATGTATCCGTCATATTTTCTAATCAAAATTACTAAAAAGTTTCGTTAAAAAAAGTTACCAGTTTTATTTCATCATCGGGAATAATTTACGTGGCGCCCCCTATAACAAAATGTAAAACAATACATAAAATAATATTCCTTGTCTAAAGTTATGCCCCTCTGTCGATTTTGATAACAATAGGTAAATTTACAGTGAAAATATTAGCAAAAAATTAAAACAAAATTTTAAATTTAACGCCTCGTATCTTTTTCCGCAGCAATATTTTATTAAGGCATATTTTGTCGTATCGTCATATTTTGGTCCAAATCACCCGCGCGCTTATAGCCTATGTCCCAATAGTTATGAATTACCCTGTATTAACACTGTGTAATTTAAATGTTGGCTAAATAGAGATTGGAATTACATTGTAATTGGGTAATATATATACCTTCCGAGAGGGTTGGCGATATTAATGAGATAATATTATACTCTAATGGCCCATCCAGTGTGCTTACGATCATCAGTCATGCAATCATCTAGAGTGGATTTAGATTTTAGATAGTTAAATTCGTGTATTTGGTTTCTTGGAAAATTATTAATACAAGAAATACTGAAAACTCATCGATCAAATGAAAAACTAGAAAATCAATCATTTACATAAAACGCTATAAGTTTATCCAGAAAATATAGCACCAAAAATGTCCTTTGTGTATCGTGTAGGGTAGGTATAGTGATATTTTGTACAAATTTTGAAAAAATAAAAATGGAGCGTTAGTTAAATCCATTATCATGCGGCCCCAGGTTTGATACCTGTACACCGCTAGCATCGGGCAGCAACACAGAATGTGTATGCTGCTCTCTTCCTCTTCGCCGCATAGTCGGCAGTTTTTCTCGGCCGCCAGCTTAAGTTTGAAGAGGTGCGCACTTGGTGCGATGTGTCCTATGAGCAGGCCAAGCGTGCTGCTTAGTCTACTGCGGTCCATCTACCAGAGTGCGTCAGCCCTCTTCTGGAGAGGTCTTTTCATCAGCTGTTTTGATGTTCTGCAGTCAGTATTTGCATTCCACTGAGCGATATGTTCTTGCTCAAGGATTAGTTTCAACTCCTGTTTCGCTTCGGCAATCGGCATTCCGACCAACTGGCTTCTTGGTTCCACCAGGGTCCCATTTCTTGCCAGTTCATCGGCTACCTCGTTGCCATTTATCCCTATATGCCCAGGAACCCATGTAAGAGTGACCTTGTTTAAAGTCACTAACTCAGTGAGGGCCTGCATGCAGTACCACACCATCGATGATGTTGTGGTGTAACTCACGAGTGCCCAAATGACCGCAGGACTGTCAGTGAAAATATCAATCTCACTGTTGGTCACTTTGTTTTCTGTCGATGCATGGCACACCTGAGTATGGGATAGACCTCAGCCTGGAAGACCGAGGCGTGTTTCCTCAGAGAGATATACTTTCCCTGTGGTTGCTGGATGCTTCAAACACACCTGCCCCGTAGCGTCCCTGGTACCCTGATCCGTCAGTATACCATCGTTTCACTCCTGGGCTGGTCAATGGTGTTTTCTTCAACCAGTCTTCTCTGGTTGGTATTTTTGTTTTGTAGTTCTTTCCTATCAAGGTCTTTTTCGTAATCTTGTTCGATTTTATTGTAAAGTGGTGTTTGCGGAAGGCCTCGATCTTGGTGTAACCAATTCCAATTTTTCGTTTCGAGGACGAGATATTGCCATTTTCATAAATTTAATAATTCAACAACTAAATGTGATAGTCTTAAACCATAGCAACAATAAGACTTATTCAAATGTTTTAAATTCTGCGGTTAATTTAAGAATGAAAGTTCCTTTGAAATGAAGTGTAAGAAAAAAAAATTTAAAATGTCGCCCAGCTGTCATTTTGAAACTTTCGACCGTCATTTTTACGTCAAAAAATAGTTTTTTACTTGTGTAATAATACACCAAATTGCACGATAAAAGCTGTTACCGTTGATCTCTGCGAATCAGTGTAAGCGACCACGATCGATCGTTCTTGCTTCTAGTTTGAATTCTATTCTTGAATTCTGAAAGTTGAGAAATGCGAATTGTTACTCATACATGCTCTTCGGTTGTTGGTACTCTTGACCTGGCCTTTCTTCAAAACAATGTTGATCTGATCGAGATCGATGTTCTCCGAGCGGTCGACCTCTACCGATTTGCCCATTCACACTCGCCTTATAAATTTGTTTCGTCAAATCTTCCTTCATTTATCCTTTCTACGTATCCAAACCATTCCTTTGTCTATCTTTGTAACCACATCTTCTTTTACACCACAGCGTTATCTTATCTCACTATTCTTTACTTTATTCAACCGATTCACTCCGGCTATACTTTTCAGACTACTCATATGCGCAGCATTAATCCTATTTTTATGCTTCTTCTGCCATACCCAACATTCACTACCACAGTGATAAGTGTAGTAACCAACACACCTCTATGCACAGCCAGACGTGCCTTTTTTGACACTTCATGCAACATCCTTTAATGCTTCGCAATTTACACGCGATAGAATATTAATGATAGAACGTGTGATTTACTAAACACACACTCTGAATAATTACTAACGCACGAAATAACAGAGGTTTAGATAGAACAAAGGTTCCTAAATGCTTAGACACGATCGTGTCCATATTGTGAAAGCTTAAATTTGATTTGAGGAGGTAATGTAACTTATTGTGATTTTAGATCCCAATATTCCCGAGTCCGGCGAGCAGAGACTGAAGTCATCCCGAGGAGAAGAAGACTGTTGTTACAGCTATTGCTTGCCAGGCATCAGAGGTGTCGAGAAGCAGCAGCAGCAGCTACGAGAAGACATCGAAAGTGGGCGATACAGGGACACATTGAACGTTTGCGAACATTGTCCAGGGCGGCCTCCAAACACGACGAGCCCTCACGTAGGGGGCGGTTCCACCCCGCGGACATTTAATAAAGTGTTTCTTCTATGGACAGCATGGATGACATTCTTACAGACAGAAAGACTTTTGTTGATTATGTGCGAATACGGTATTCGGACGATGATCCGGTTCTCGAAAGTATGGAGACATTTGTGCTCATAGAATTCGTAGAAAAAATTAGGCGATATCTCTGTTCTGATACTCGAGTGGCTCAAACGCGGGTCTGTCTGTGGTCGTGCATGTTGCTCAAATTTTTCGCTGACACGCACGATCTGCGGTCGCACTTTTAAGCGATGTCTTTCTAGATCCATTTGCAACAAATCGACCGCTTTAAATATAACTAATTTTCGTTTTCCTTCATTTTCTTGCGTTTTAATTTGATAAACATGTTTTTATGAACAAGTACCATCATAACTAAAAACATATTTCGTTCTAAATTTCCGACGAACATAAAGATTTTATTTCACAATAAATTTTTATTTTTCATTATTCCTTACATGACTGTAGGAAGCACTGGATCTAGGAGTAAATTTTTAATATTTATAAAAAAAATTGCAATAATCGTAATAGGTTAAATAAATTTTATCCTAACAAAGTGTTCAATAAAATATAAACAATTTTAACGACTTACTTTTTAATAGGAAATGTACTTACTATATATCTGTACATTTAATTCCTGATCTATATTTAAAACAATAACAATAATAATAATAATAATAATATCGACAAACGAGATAAGCACAATGAAAAATAAATCATTTTCACTCACTAAATGTCAAAATAAAAGCAGCTTTGATCCTAAACACAAATTTCGTATTTTATTTTATTAAAAAGTTTTTTAATCTCTTAGGATCAAGGATATCTGCAAATTTAAGATGCCTTAACGAAAATGACTGCTCTTACGTCTGTAATTATCATATGTGACTTGGCAATGCTAAACATTAACATTTTTAAGGAAATAAACCGCATTCTAAACCGTGTAATTGATATGGTGACTGCTATCAAACGAGACCCTAATTTTTTATTTATACAAATGACACACAAATTTAATAAAAGTTGTGTGACTTTAGCCAAGTTGCATTGATAAACTACTGAGGTTGGAAATTGTAAAGGTTGTGTAAATTTGTACAGAAATATTAAGTATAAAATAATAAATGCTTCAGTATACCGATGATATCTTGCAAGATATCAATAAATATAACAAAGATTATCATTCAATAAACAAAAAAATATATATATATATATATATTATATATAATGCGCACAATACATTTTCATTTTATTGTGTGTAACTTTTTTTATATTTTTGTATAAGACGTTCTTTCTATTATAAATTGTTGATAAATATGTAACTAAATGTTATACCAATGTAATTAAATAACAATCCCAAATGGATGATTTTCGCTGGTTAATACACAGGGTGTTGGTAAATAAGTGCGGCACACTTTAGGGGGTGAATCTGCATGAAAAAACAATGACACTTTGCTATATAAACGTACGTCCGCAAATGCTTCGTTTTCAGAGATACGAGGTGTTACAAGTTTTGAATAGGTAGGGGAGGTACGGAACATTGGCCTGCTCGATCTCCGTATTGAAATCCTTTAGATTTTTGCATATGGAGTTTTCTTAAGTCATTAGTTTATTCCCTATACACCCTATGTTTCGCCGACGACCAAATCGTAATTGCACAGGATCATGGTGGTCTAGCACAAGACATTGACTTGGATGATGGAACAAAGATTAAACACTGCGAGGAATATAAATATTTGGGAATGAAGATAACACACGATGGGCTACTCGACGTAGCAATCAAAGAACGAAACACACAAGGCAGAAAAGTTATCTCTATGATGAACGGAATCTTATGGGATCAAACTATATCGAAAGCTAATAAACAAAGAATATATAATACCATCCTTAAAAGCATTATAACCTACGGTAGTAAAACATGGCAAATAAAACGGTCTACAGAAAAAATGCTAATAACAACTGAGATGGACTTCTCGAGGAGATCTGCGGGTAAATCAAGAAGAGACAGGATACACAACGACAGAATAAGAGATATAATGGGTGCCAGACACACGGTTGTTGATGATATAAGAACAAAACAGTTATTATGGTATGGTCACGTCCAAATAATGTCAGACGATAGGTTACCAAAACAAATTTTGACATGGACACACCCCGAGGGAAGAGAGGAAGAGTAAAACCAAGAAAAAGCTGGAGAGAGGGCATTGACAAGGAGATATATATATTAAGATGTTTTTTGCCACAAATTTACCGAGGTATTCAAATACGATTTTGAATTTAAAATATCTCAGTGTCGTACCATTTTTTGTTTCTTTTAAAAATTGGAATCATTACTCGTATGCGCGCTAATGATGAACATAAAATTATTAATTGCATGTCAAAAAATGCGCAATAACTACCTCCTAAAACCCACCAAATTTCATTTGCATAAATCTCGACCGGTTTCAGAGCAATAAATAAATCGTCAGTTTTTAAGAAAAACTTTAACACCCCGTATCTCTGAAACGAAGCATTTGCGGACATACGTTTATATAGCGAACTGTCATTATTTTTTCATGTATCACCCCCAGAACCTGTACAACCAAGATTAACACTTTTTAAAATTGTACTGTTATAATGGAAAATACGAATTTAAAAAGAAAATTAGTAGTAACTTAACAGTTTAGGAGTTACTTCAACATCGGATAACAAATGTAAAAGGTGCAACGATTTTAACGGTAGATTGTTAATAGTAAAATGTCTACGTTGTTGACAATATATTTATCGAAATGTCGAAAGTCACTGAAATGTAATTTTTTTTTATTTACTGTTATTAGAAAAGGCCGGGTGTTAGACTTGAATTTTTATAGAAAGAGACACGTCAACGGCCCCACCATGTTCCCAAAGTCAGCAGATGTGCAGTGCCGATTCAAACCGAATTGGGTACCAGTGGCGTATCGTAAATATTTTGTAACGGTTACCAAATATTTATGGACACAAAAATGTATTAAAATTGGAGGTAAATAAAAGAATACATTAATCGATTGTTTCGAGATCGATAAGGGTTGCTCCTATTGTGGTAACTAACGCTGTTTAGAATTTTATTCGGAACCAACTGTGTTCTTAGGTATTTCTCTTTCGACGAGAAAATCTCACATCATAAATTTCCATTAATACATTAGGGGGCGTCCAAAAATTACGTGAGATGTTTAAGGGTTTGGAGGGGGTCGAGTCAAATCTCATCTAATCTTACGTTGGAGAGACAGGGGGTCTCGGCAAATATCACGCAATTTTTTTTCTGATTGAAACAAAAAAAAATTATACTATTTCGGTCCATTTAATCCAGATTGTACATGCTTAAGATTTAATCTTAAGCGCGTGTCGTAATACGATTAAGATCATTCACTAATTTGTTCGAAAGAAAATAATTTCATTCATACTTCGACGTTATACATCTACTGACTGTCAAACTACCATATTTGTTTTATACTCAATTTAATCTGAATTTACGGTACAGTGTAGCCCGTTGTTTGTTTTCGCGCTAGTGACAGCCGAACGCGCGACTCGATGAACGAGAGCGTACGAGCTGAGCGGCAGCGACACACGGACAGGTTCCAACCTGCTTTGTTTATTCTTGTAAATGTTTCACTCGACTCAGTGCATGCTCTTACTAATTTAAAATGAGTTATCAAGATTTTTATAACGCATACGTCAAAAGATACGTCTATAAGACGAAGAAGTCCTGCCAGGACGATGTGATAAAATTATGGAATACAGCGAAGCACTACTAGTCGTAAATAAAAGCACGAAACAATTTTTTTTTTCTTTTTACAATAACAATCCAACGCGTTTACGTAAGAAACCCACATTTTGAAAAATCTCACGTGAGATTGGGGGATGGGGGAGGGGGTTGAATAAAATCTCACGACATCTCACCAGGGGGGGAGGGAGGTACAGAAAATTTAAAAAAACGCCTCACGTAATTTATGGATGCCCTCTTATCGGGTGTTTTTTGCCAACGAAAACCTAATTTAAATAGTATTTTTCTTAAAGTTGACTCCCCATTGCTTTTGCTTTGCTTTTATGAAAATCAATAACTATTTTTTTAATTCTTCATCCTTGTCCTTCGGAAACTTGGAAACTTCTGTAGCAACAACGCCTTCCGTTAGATGTTTTCGGAGATAAAATACAAGGTTGCTAACCTATCTCTAGTTTTTTTAGCCTCATCGTGAACACTGTAAAACACCTGTTTCGATATTTTTGTCGCGACTAATACTCTTCGACGATAATTATCAATTGGAACTTTGCAAGCCATGTTTTGCTTCGTTTTTTATAAATTTAATTAAATGAACAATTCCTTCTATATGATTACATATTCCTGCTTAAGGAGGTTGAAGCGTTAAGCCCCGTCTACATCTGGGCAAACGCACCGAATGAGCACTTTGCGCCGCATGATTTATTTATTTATTTATTATTTTTTATTATTATAAATCGATTATTTTATTTAATTATTTAAAGTTGATGGTGAAACTTTTGGACGTTTTGTCCGAACTCGGAGAAAAAACAAAGTAAATAATAAATATTTTTTAATAATTATTAAATGGTTGAAAAAATTTTAAAACAGCAAAATTTTTTACTCGTTTTTTAAAAATTTTATTATTTTAGCAATTACCTCTTTTGTTTCCGAAGAGTAGTTCTTCTTATTTTTAGGTCAACCCATTTTAAATTTATATTTTAAATAGAAAAATATAACAACAACAAAAAACTAAATCATACACCTACGACCTCATCCGGCAACTCCGACTGATTTAACCGGAAGTGGTCCCCAACAATAATAATTCAAGTCTACAAGTAATCTATTCTTAATGCTACACCTCTACACTCTCGTGCGAGGAACTCTGGTCGAAGTTTACGGAGGCGAATGTTATCATCCACATTCTCGTGACTACTAGCGAGAAACTCCGTCTTCAACATGGATGTCGTTGAAGTAGCTGCTACTTTAGCTCTCTATGCATATACATATTACAACTTATAAAATTGTTACTTCACAAAAAAATACTAAATACTAAAGCTCTGAAAAAAAAGGTGATAGTGTATGACGTTTTTAACTCGAAACAAACACAGCACTGCTCGAAGTGCGGCAAGAATGTAGTGAGTCTTCTCGTATTCGTGCCTCGCCGTCTTTGACTCTGGTACACAAAACCGACAAGGAAGCGAGCGCCTGCAAAACGAGGCGAGGAAGTACGAGGCGAAGTGAGTAGACCCGCTACACTCTCGTCCTCGGCCCACTGCGGATAACTTCAGCGAGCGTGTAGAGGTAGCATTATAATATTGTGTTATTCTGTTCTACCCGGTCGAAATGTCCTAAAAACGAGTCAAAGGAAGCGACGTTTCGATTGGTACAAAGTCCCAACTTTCGTAATTAATATTTAGATAAAGTATCTATTACAATAAGAATAATAAAAAACGAGTGAAAATCATCCGTAATAAGTAATTAAATCGTCGAAGGTTCATTTTCGCGCTACGCACAGACAGATCTAGTTGGCTACTTTGGGTATTATTTTTTAGAAGAAGAAATAAAAATTATAATATGTAAGCACTAATAGTTTTACCTAGGGACTGCATTTAGATGTGGAGTCAGGGGGAATACCGACATTTTTGTCAATTATTCGGTATTTTTGTATGACTATTAGACGGAAACCACGTTTTTTTCGTAAACCTTATAATACTGGAAAATCTTGGGGGGAGTTTGGTTTTGACTAACTCCCTTTTTTTTTAATTTGAAATGGCTGTTGCAAAAAGTATAAAAGAATTTAATATATATATATATATATATATATATATATATATAGTTGTTGATGTTAAAAGATGTGTGTATTTACCAAATTTTAATTTAATAATTTAAAAAAAAATACTCGAAAATAAAAGCCAAATTAAGACAGCAATAATAATTGGAAAGCTTTTACCTGTCGTTAAGGTATATTATCTCTTTCATTATATAAAATAAGAAGGCACCAAACGAACTCTTTTTGCTACAATTCGATGCTCTTTACGATACGCGATTTATACGATGCAAAACACCAGTCACGTGCTTATAGGATTTCCAATCTCAGTTTAGAAATATATAAAAAAACATCTCATTAAAAGCCATAAAATCTTCAAAAGAAACCGACAGTGACGTATGAATTTTATTTTTAAATCTATTAAAATTTGTTTCTAATGATTTATATTTAAAATCGGTAAAATCTTGCAATTTGTTAAATATATTTTCTAATGTTGGGACTTGATTTTCTTTGTACGTATTGTAAACCGTTTGTCGAATCACACATCTTTAGATGCATCATCTGTACGACGGCACAAATATATACACAAATATCACAAAAAAAATAAAACGCAAATAATGAAAATTTCCTGAGAAACCATTGAGAACTAGCGCGCTAATGTTTTGAAACGTCTAAAAATTTGACCAACTCCTATTAAGGTGAACACCTGCGAGCTAGATAGTCGATCGATGATTTGATGAACGCGTATTAGCGTATCGCAGTGCCCTGATAAAATCATCTTTTTTAAACTGAAATTGGAAATACAATACATTGTTGCCGTAACTGATAAAAATTAGAGCTTGTGGATTTTTTTACCGACCTTGAAAATATGTGCGCGTAAATAGAAACGATTTTATTAATATGGCATTAACAATAAATTAAATGTAATGGTTGGCGATGGTTGTTTCATTGTCAGACAGTTCTAATTCACTCTAACTGGTATACTTCTTCAACATTTATCATTAATACATTGGTTTTCCTATACTGTTCAATATATACAGCGAACACATTATGCGCACTGTCTTTGATGAATGGCAAGTAGGTGGGCGAAAAATCAGCAACCTTCGCTATGCGTCCTCGACAGAAGAACTCGAACACATTATGAATATACTAGACACTGTTAGTAGAGATTATGGGCTCCAAATTAATGCACAGAAAGCTAAATTGACGATCATCGACAGATGCAGAAAAAACCAACCGTAGAAACGAAATGTAGCAACGGCCAAGCTTACTTAAATCTGGAAAGATAACGACATAACTAAGAACACCAAACTACGCCTGGTACGATCACTTATCTTTCCTATCGCCACTTGCGCGGCAGAAACTTGGACCATCAAAGTCTGATCCACAACGTATAACGGCTTTTAAAATGGACAGCACACCGCACAAATTTCTCAATATTAACAGAACTCAACATCACCACTAGACTTACCACAACTATTAACCAAAGCATGTTGAGATATTTTGGACGTACAACTAGACGAAGGGAAGGTATGTAGAGATTAGTAGTTGAAGGCAAAGTAGAGGGTAAAAGAACTCGAGGAAGATCGCCACTGCGATGGGCAGATCAAATAAAAAGTATCACCGGGTACACACTCTCCCTGAAGCAGCACATCACGCCCGGGAAAGAGAAGAATGGACAATAACCATAAATCAATTAACAAAACGTCACCACATCCTTACGAATGATAAAGGACAGAGGAGGAGGACCTCATCCATAATATGCTCTCTTTCAATACATTACTCTTCAATCTTCTCTACGTGAGCGCAAATGTTCTACCAATTTTAAATTGTCACTTGCTGAAATTTTTCTTCTATTAGCTGCCGCACATCAGCTGATACATTACAGGCTACCACTTTATTCTTTACTAGTGCCCATATTTTTTCAATGGGGTTCAGCTCCGGATGGTATGGTGGTATATGCAATGTTAAAATGTGATGTTCCGTAAGAAGCGTGTCAACAATATATCTTTTATGAGCTGGTTTATGCATATGCTTTTAAAACATAGGCTTCATATAATATACCTCGTTCCGTTATACATTGCTGCATCACTGCTCTTTTCCATGAACAATTTGTAAAAGGATTAACCTGTACATTGTGGTATGAGGGATTATCTCAGCCTCTCGGGCTTTTTGTGTCTTCCGGTTTGTTGTCACACCACCCATTCCGTTACTCTACTTTCACCAGTCTGCATACTGGTTCTTCACCGGTTGGGTGTTGTATTATTCAAGGGTTAACCTAGGTTGCCCGAATATTGTCTGTCTTTTGCGGCCTAGTGCCTCGCATTCTAACAGTACGTGTTTGGTCGTTTCTGTCCCTTCACTACATTGTCTGCAGAGAAGTTATCCGTTGTATAGCCCCATTTTTTGTAGATGTCCTCTCATTGGACTGTGTTGACCAGTAAGAAGACTCGTTATAATTCATACCTGATTCCTACTCATCTTCAGTAGTTCTTCCCGTGGTGCATGAGAGGGGCTTCTTTCCACCGCTCTATTTGTTTTCGTTTGACCCAGTCCGTATGCATCCTCGAAACGCAGATTTAGTAATCCCGAGTGCGGATTTTGGGCCATTTTTTAAACGCCCAGTAGACAGTCTAAGGTCTACGAATAAATAAAGGAAAGACCAAATAAATGCATGTCTTCTTCAAGCCCGCGCGAGATAGTCTCTATAATTTTGAGCATGTGCGAACCTTCAAGTACCAGTCAGCGACACAGAGCTCCTAAAAAGGTTTGAGAGAAAAATACTGCGCATGATATATGGCCCCGTTCGAGACCCTGAAACCGGCCATTATAAAATGAGAAGCAATGTTGAGCTTACCTAAATATATCGAAGCCCTGACAGATGGGCAGGGCACTTGCAAAGAAGCCAAAACGATTGCCTAATAAAAGGAGCATGGAAGGAAGCACCACCAAGAAAAAGACCACTGGGAAGACCTAAGATCTGGCTATCCTTGGAGTAGACCAGCAATAATGGAGGGAGATGAGCCACATGACCGTTCCAGGTGGAGGCAGGATAATCAAGGCAGCCAAGAACCACCCTGGGCTGCAGTGCTACGGAGTAAGTAAGTAAGAAAGACAGTTAAAGCCTAACCGGTAAGAAAATTCACAAGCACTAACAATTATGGTTATTTTTTGCATACAATTATCCAAAATTGTTAACGGTTGTAATTTATAGCCTTCTTATTCGATAAAATTGTGCGTTGTCGCCCATTAAAAATGTTTCGTTCGGATTATTTATTGCGCTCAAGCGAATGCTTGTTTGTACATGATTTCGAAAATGTTGGGGATTCACATAATGAAAACGCAACATCGCTAGATTTGAGTTTGCCTCTCCGTCCAAATAAAATAAAAAAATATATACCACGAAATTCGAGGCGCATTATAAATCAAAAGTAAATTTGCCGTTCCATATTTTTTCTCAATTAAACATTTAACCACGTCATACAATACAAACTGTATATAACTCGACAAGCGTAAGGAGTCACTTGGAAATGCGCGACCGAAAGAGAGACGCAAGCTGTCTGACAAAATATAGAAAAAGGATCGATGCCGCGATTGTGTCTTGGCGCATCTGGGGATCAAGTAACTCCTTACGCTTGTCGAGCAGCCAAGGCAGTCAAGTTTTTTTACGGGTACAAACTGATCAAGGTATTAACAGTTCAAACTGCGTTAAAATGTTGGTTTTCTAAATAATAAACTTTCAAAATGCCGAGTCCGAAAAATTTAACTTACGCACTTACTGATAGAGCTAGCAGTGCAGTTGTGATTTCTAGTCTCGCGTGATTTTTCAGAAGCCAAAAATACATGTGCGCAGCTGAAAATCGCGCGACTAAAAATAGCACTCGAAGGAATAGTAGCCTTATCCGTAAGTAAAATAATAAGAGATTATTGTTTTTACGAAATTTGGCATTCCTATGTAAAGAATTTCGAGAAGGGAAGAATCTGCTATAATAAAATGTAAGATCTCGTAGTTTTTTTGGAAAGTAGCGTACCAGATACTGAACTGATCTAAGTAGCGAATCGATAACTACATAGAACACCATCTTTTAGTTTAGATTTTGTGCAAAAAATGTCGACTGCCACAAATAATAAAAAATAAAAAAAAACAACAACTCACATCGCGTGCTTAGTGATTTAAATATAGTGTTTTTTCTGATACTGAATCGTTCAACGACACGACGCACCTATATATACCTACCTACCTACTTCATATCAACAGATGAATCTCTTTCTCTCTGTGTCGATGCCCTCTTTTCTTTTTCGAACTGTGAAACCGAAATGGCCGATAAGAAAGGATATTTTCATCCTTCGGATTCCATTTTTGCAAAAAAGTGAACTAATATTCGATTCTTGTGATACTAAAAGTATTTAATTTTTTTGCATATTCGCATACCACTGTGTATTTGTCCGAGCAAGACATTTTTTATCTTTCCAACGAAATGATCATTTTAAAAGTTACTGGAAATGCTCACACGCACAGGGTGGACCACAATGAACGGCATATATAGGTGCTAACTAGGGTGGGTCAAAAAAACTTTTTAATTTTTTTCTTTAGTTACCATAAAAATATCGTCCAAGATGACGAAAAAAAAAATTCTGGTAAAATTTGAGCTTTTAATATTAATTAATTTAGAGGTCGCTCATCGTGATTTTTGATTTCCGATTTAAATAACACGGGAAAAGTTGTTTTTTTTGATTTTTTGCTTCGTTTAAAAGTTATTCGAGGTTAAAGTTCCACCTTAAATTGTAAATGATGACTTTTACAATTTTTTATACTCTATCGCAAAATAATAACTTAAAAATCATATTTGCCGTGAAGTTTATCGAGTGTTTTTCGGTAAAACAATAAAATTTGTACGAAATATCAATAATCGTTGGAAAACCGATTTTTTCCTGTGTCTATTTAATTTTTGAAAAAATTTTTTATTCACCAAAGTAGTTATTTAAAAAAATTCATCATTCCTTAAAAAATTCCCTACAAGCATATGCATTTAATTCCACTGACCCATAATTCGTTTAAGCGCAATAAAATTCTAATAAAAAAAACAACTTTTCCCGTGTTATTTAAATCGGAAATCAAAAATCACGATGAGCGAGTTCTAAATATTAATATTAAGAGCTCAAACTTTACCAGAATTGTTTCTTCGTCATACTGGGCGATATTTTCATGGTAACTAAAGAAAAAAAATTAAAAAGTTATTTTTTAACCCTTCCTAATAGGTACACACATCTCTCATTCCAATAATATGTTGCTGCCGCTCGGTACAAAATATTTTTATCATATTTTCCATGCTCTACTTACCCCTATTTTCTCAACGACACCTCGAGAATTGATGCTAGTCCAACGTGTGTGTCCAAATCATCAGCACCTTCTCGACACTCTAGAACCAAACACACCTTCCTTATTATTAAGTCCATGATAAGTTTTTAATTTTATTTCAAAATTTTATCCCTATTTTTTTATTTTGAAATTAAATAAAAAACAACACTATGTAACGCAATTTTTGTTTCTGCTTCTAAACGTTATATTTCCAAGAGGAGCACCAGTAAGTGATGAAATCACATTCCAAATTTTTTTCAATTTATAAATAATTATGCTGGTTCAGTGTACAAACAATATCGTGATTCAAAATCTAAGAAAATGGATTCTTCGGCGTTTTGAAATCAGTATATTAATTCAAAATTAAAAAATGCCAGAATCAGGCGGGCGGTGCTATGATTTTATAGTCCCTAACTTTATCTGTTTCTGTCTGTCAGAGACGAAGCTTCAGGACTACGGATATGCATGGATTTATTTAAAATGGGAATAGTGATTTAGTATTCAACACAAACTTCGTTCGTTATAAACATTCAAGCCAAAGTATGCTTTGTAGGCCTCACATCTCAAAGAACTTGGTCTTCTTCGCACACGTAGCAGAATGCATCTGCTAGATGCGAGTAACCTCTTGATGCTTGTGTCAGGATAAACGGAGCTCACACGGACTGGTTTAACATCGAAAGAGTTGTAAGACAGAGATGTGTGGCTTCGCCATGACTGTTTAACTTATGCATAGACGATTGTTTAAAAGATTTGAAAGATAGTGCGTATGGATTGAGAATAAATGATTTGATCGTCAAATGCCCCTTTACGCCGATGCTCAGGTCATATTAACATCATCTGAAGAGGAGTTGCAGACAATGGGTAAAAATCAAAGAGATGAAAGTAAAAATAAGCAAAACGAAAGTAATGGTTCTTGAAAGAGAAGAAAGCTTGACAAACTGCGAGATGCTGAATGAGGGAGACAGAGTGTAACAAGTGAATGAGTTTGTATACCTGCTTTCAAAATTTACGAGATATGGAATAAGTGTGAATGGGCAAGTCGGTAGAGATCCATCTCGGCAAACATATCTTGATCTTATTGATATTGTTCTGGAGAATGGCCATGTCAAGAGTACCAACAGCCGACGAACATATATGAGAGCACTTATGAAAGTAGAAGAAGCGATGTATGTAATAACAGTAGCGGAAGTGGAAGGAAGTGGTCTCTGCCTACCCCCGTGGAAAAAAGGCGTGACGATATGTATGTATGAAATGTTCACTGTCCTACTCAGCAATAATATGAACCAAAATGTTGGTTTAGAATACTGTACATTTATACGTCAAAAAATCTATGGATACTACTGGATGATCATAGAATGTGCTATAAAGTTATAAAATATTCCAGAAAGTTCAAGAAAATTTTGGCCAATAATAGAAACTTCTTAACAGTTCTTACAGTTCCAGAATGTTGTGAAACTCTAGTCAGCATTGAATGTGAATCAATAAAACCTGTGCATTTCTTGAAAACTGAAGCAAAGTTTTGGTGAAACAATAGATATTTTTACACCCAAACACAAATGGATATGAAAACAAAAATTTTACCGAGAAATAAACAATAAATTAGAATTTGTTACATAGTGTAATAAACCAACTAGGCATGTAAAATTAAAAAAAAAAAACATTTTCTGTTCAACCCCAGAATTTCGGTTCAAATTTGTGGTAGCTTCGTGTTTGTTTTGGCTCACCCTGTACATAAATTTACTGATTTAAATTTGACACAATTTTAGAAAACGCAAAACTAAAAAATGTCTTGGTACGTATATACGAAGCGATCAACCTTTTTTTACCCACGGGGTATCCCAAAATTAAATATTTAATGACGTGGTACATTGTTAGCCGAACGATAAGTATGCAGGTGTATACAGGGTGAATTTTTGGGAATTTCAATTGGAAGTTTTAGAAACACTTGACATACTTAAAATCTAAAAATTTGGGGTATAGGGTTTTCAGATATGCCCAATTGATCTAAAAAATCTAGAGCCTCCAGCAATTTCCGGTTATACCGAAAGTTGACTGAAACTTTCTTATTTTAAATAGAACGCCCTATATATTACGTATATCATGACACACTATACAATAATAATAATCAAAATCATACTACAAATCATTAAAAGCTAAATACCCCGATAAAAGTTCAAAGTTAAAGTTTTTTCCAATAACATACAGGGTGATCCATTTAAGAAATTTTTAAGTACGCGTTTTGAATCACCTTGTACATTAAAAATGATTTTCTCCACGAAATGTTAAAGCTTTTTGTTTTTTTGTTTCGTGGTACGGAGTTTTGACTACTCTTAGACCATTAGCTCGTCTAATTAGTTAATTATACAGGGTGTTGGTAAATAAGTGCACAAACTTTAGGGGGTTTGCTATATAAACGTATGTCCGCAAATGCTTCGTTTTCAGAGAAACGGGTTCTGGTTTAATGTTATTGTATTTTGATAATGTATTAAAGAAAAGAAAAATATGCGTTAAGACATTTTATTTTTTACAAAAGCTTGCTCTTGCTCTTTTCTTGTTATACTTCAGGTATGTCCATTTTTTACCCTGCTCTTAATTAGTCTCAGTTGGCCATTGGTTTTGCCATATATCGTGGCTTTTTAGTTTTATTTCAGATTTGATATCATTACATGGAATTGGGTTTCCACCATCCATTGTGTTGCCGCAGAATCTGCTTGTTTATTACATCATCACTTCGTTCGGCGGGTAAACTCAGGCGCGCCATGAAAAGTTCCTTTTCTTCTCCGCTTGAAATAATCTACTATTATCCACAAACTGTTTACATTTTTATTATTTATAAAGATACGGGGCGTCAAATCGGAAAGTGATTCGTAATAAAATGTTGGTCATATCTCGTAAAAGACTCGTGGGATGAGTAGCTTTATCGAAATACGTAATAATATATAGGGCGTTCTATTTAAAATAAGGAAGTTTTGGTCAACTTACGGTAAAACCGGAAATTGTAGGAGGCTCTAAATGTTTTAGATCAATTGGGCATATCTGAAAACCTCAAGAGTACGGCAAATTTTGAGATTTTTAATTTTTCTGAAACGTCTAATTGGAGCTCCCAAATATTCACCCTGTATACAGTGTGTCTACTTGAGTTGAAACCATATGGAAAACTTTTTTACTATTGGTTTTTTGACAAAAATTTATTCCTGAATAAAAGTCCTGCATGGTTCAAAACTTAAAATGCCGCCATCAGATATTAATTTTTTTACGGCGTATACTAGGTTTGTCAAAAAATAGAAATTTTACTCAAAGTAAAGTACCTTTTTTTTACAATACAGAAGAATGTTATAAAGTAAAGTTAGATTCAAATATGCAATTACATCCATTTAGCATGAAAATTCAGGTTTGGTGATTATTTACGTTTTACATTACAAATTATTTGTAGTTATAAATTTCAATACTGAATTTATAATTTATGTTAAAAATATAATTACTTTTTATTTGTTAATATTTTTAAGCAACTTTGCAAATTAAATAATGAATGCATAATATTATTTTTATTTTAGAAATGGGAAAATCCATACAAACAATATCTAGTAAACAAACATCTAATTAAATTTTATTTCAATTTACTAAATCTTCGACATATTCACCTTTTCTTTGTAAACATTTAATTGTTTTTTCTCTCAAACTCGCAGATAAACCTGCTGTTACCCCATAAAAAAAGTCAAGGGGAGTTAAATCACCAGACCTGGGAGGCCAAAAAATGTCTGGATACCTGTGGATCAACTTGCCATTAAACATATTTTCAAGGAGTACTCTAACGTATTCTGTATATTTGAATATAACATTCTTCTGTATTGTAAAAAAAAAGGACTTTATTCTTGAGTAAAATTTCTATTTTTTGACAAACCTCGTATACGCCTTAAAAAAATTAATATCTGTTGGCGGCATTTTAAGTTTTGAACCATGCAGAACTTTTTATCAGGAATAAATTTTTTTCATTAAACCAATAATAAAAAAGTTTTCCGTATGGTTCCAACTTAAGTAGACACACTGTATAGATTGGGACGCTCTGCGTACATTTATTATCTCGAGATATTACAAGGAAAACTAGCTGCCGCAAAACACGAACAGCCACATTATTCTCTAATAATTTTAATCAGGGTAAATTTATATTGTTCTATTAGTTAAATTGAAAAAAAGCGTAACTAGAAAATGTGGCGTTTCGTGTGCGCATAATGTTTCACGTTTTTGGTTAGTTGTATTACGAACGGGGATAAACCAATTATTAAACAATTTGAGTGCCTAAAAAAATTACTTTTTTTTTCCATTCGCAATCGATTCGTCTCATTTTTTTTATGTAAATATAATTTAAATGTATATTATCGCTACAAAATATTTAAAAGACAAGAATTGTATCATAATTGTTATGTTCCCTAGCAGTGTACCAAATGTAACATGTAGCCGAAATTATGTTATACAGTGTGCGTCCCTAATGTTGCGCGAAAATTCGACGTTAAATAAAATACCCTGACGGGATGATTAATAAAACAAAAACGGAAATTGGAGAAAAACAGAGAAATAATTTCCGTGCAACTTTACAGGACGCGCCGCGTATGCGAAACTATTAAAGAAAGTTTTTCGAATAAAAATTGTCAGGTCCATGATTTTATATAATTAAGAAAATTGTGAAATTGTGTGTGTGTGCATACATTTTAGTACAGAAATCAAAAGGATATACTAATAAAATATATGGTACATTAGTTGCAAACGATTCCGAATCACCGGAATCGTCTGCAACAAACAGATTGTCATAAATTACTAGCCGTGTTTGTTAGATACAACTGCAAAAGCTATGACATACTAAAAAGGTTGGACATTCTAGATACAATATCACTACTTACAACACGTAATAACATGATGATGTAAAAACAAATATTCGCTGAATTTCACTACCGAAAAAACTAATCTGTTAATTTAATTATAATTTTCTAGATTGTAGATTGCAGGGGGTGTCGTGAAGGCTATGCTGCTCTCAAGCACTTCGACCTATCAGATCTTATTCGAGGCCCTGGATTCCGAGACTTTGTACAAAGTTTATCAGTTTACTGGGAGCTAAGTTACTGTCATCGGTGGGCTTAAGGAAGGCCCTTTTCAGAAACTTGAGCCTCTTGCAGAAAAGCGCTGGGCATTCGCCAAGCAAACGTCCCTTCATTAATCCCTTTTGTAAATCCAATCACTGCCACACTAACAGTAACACCCGCAGGCTTAATCTAAAGTCATTGTCTAAAAATTTCATCAAAATCGGTTCGGCAGTTTAGAAACGCATAAAGGACAAACAAATTCATCCCCTTACCATCCCTTTTGTTAATCCGATCGCTACCAAACTTCACAGGAACACCCACCGGGTTAATCTAAAGATTGTCTGAAAATTTCATCAAAATCGGTCAAGCAGTTTAGAAACGAATAAAGAACAAACAAATTCATCCCTTTACCACCCCTTTTGTTAATCCGATCGCTACCAAATTTCACAGGAACACCCACCGGATTAATCTAAAGATTGTCTAAAAATTTTGTCAAAATCGGTCAAGCAGTTTAAAAACGAATAAGAAACAAACAAATTCATCCCTTTACCACCCATTTTGTTAATCCGATAGCTACCAAATTTTACAGGAACACCCACCGGGTTAATCTAAAGATTGTCTGAAAATTTCATCAAAATCGGTCAAGCAGTTTAGAAACGCATAAAGGACAAACAAATTCATCCCTTTACCACCCCTTTTGTTAATCCGATCGCTACCAAATTTCACAGGAACACCCACCGGGTTAATCTAAAGATTGTCTGAAAATTTCATCAAAATCGGTCAAGCAGTTTAGAAACGAATAAAGAACAAACAAATTCATCCCCTTGCTACCCCTTTTGTTAATCCGATCGCTACCAAATTTTACAGGAACACCTACCGGGTTAATCTGAAAATTATTTAAAAAATTTATTAAAATCGGTTCAACAGTTTAGAAACGCATGAAGGACAAACAAATTCATCCCCTTAACATCCCTTTTGTTAATCCGATCGCTACCAAATTTCACAGGAACACCCACCGGGTTAATCTAAAGATTGTCTAAAAATTTCATCAAAATCGGTCAAGTAGTTTAGAAACGAATAAAGGACGAACAAATTCATCCCCTTACCACCCCTTTTGTTAATCCGATTGCTACCAATCTTTACAGGAACACCCACCGGGTTAATCTGAAGATTTTCTGAAAATTTTATTAAAATCGGATCAGCAGTTTAGAAACGCATAAAGGACAAACAAATTCATCTCCTTACCACCCCTTTTGTTAATCCGATCGCTACCAAACTTTACAGGAACACCCACCGGGTTAATCTAAATATTTTCTGAAAATTTCATTAAAATCGGTAAAGCAGTTTAGAAACGAATAAAATACAAACAAATTCATCCCCTTACCACCCCTGGTATGTATTAAACAACTTATGTATATAGATAAATTTATAGTTATTATAAATTTTTTTCAGTAGTGAGACTCGTTTTATATTCTTGAAACTGAAACTAAAAATATTCGTTTTTACGATCTATTGTGCATCGCGTATTTTAATAGGTAAAGAATTTTTTTTCTGATATTTTCTTAATAAATATTTAAACAAAGATATATTTCTGGAATGTCCCAATAATACCATTAATACCATTGTAAATTTTCAAACGTTTCCATAACAAATTTTGTACCTGATAAAAATAATCTTTATAATAAATTTATATGTATTTAGTTTTATAATTCGTATTAAAAACAAATTTAAAAATAAAAACAAATATTTACCACAAAGTATTAAGGACGCATATTCCCGATATTTACTTAACAAATGTCTTATGTGCAATATTTAATAAATAAATAAAAAAAACATTAATTTAACTGCGAAGCGATTTTATGACACTTTTGTGAAAATTAAGAGTGTTATGATGACTTATATATATAAATATTATTAGCTGCATTAATTTTGTTGAATGTTGGCTCAATAAACAAATATATGTGAAATGCCGTCAACAATGCAAAATGGAATTTAAAACTAATCAAATATTGTCACATTTTAAAAACTAGATGTTAATTATTTTAAAAAGTAGGTTGCTTACCTTCTATGATTTAGAACAAAAATTGGTTGGTTTTCGCGCAAATACTGGCCTATTTTTTATCCAAAACATAGTTCATGGTGTTATTACTTCCCGAAATATAATATTTACCCAAAGGGTTATAATAATAATAAATAATAAATCGATGCAACCAAAAGTCATTTCTCTGAATAATTAGTTTTCCAGTATATAATGAATAGTTAATTATATAATATTGGGATATCTATTTAGAGAATTGATTATTGATAGTACTTAATATACATATATAGAAAAAAGAGATTAAAAAAAACGAGCATAAACATCTGCTTTGCATTGTTGTGATTGTTAAAAAGTTACAAAAAAAATATACTTATTGTTGCTAGTGTTAGCATTGTTGTTGTTATATTAAATAATAGTAAATATATTTTTATTTAATTTAGATGACATGTGATTTTTCATACTTAGTATAATATAGAAAGCTCAACTAAATCTCGAAATAAACAATTTGTTCTACACAAAATAGTTAGTAGGTGTTAAATACTTATACAAATCCTAAAAGCTTCATGCAACATCTTTATAGAGTGTATAAAATGAAATTAGTGCTCCTATAAAAAAATAGCGCAAACAGGACAGCACAAGAGAAAATATTAAAAATTGATTAGCATAGGTAACATACCCGAAAGGACTTCATCCATAAGCAATAATCTTAATTGTTAAGAACATTTTATTACTTGACATAAACGACACAACAGTGTTTATACATTTTGAATTGACACAGAACACCTGTCACAGAAATAAGTTGATTCTGTTATTAGTATGTGTTCTAGAAAAGCACAGCCGTGCATGTATTTTTCTTTAAAGGGGCGTTTGTCAGGAGGTACTCTTCGGCAAAAAGTTATTAATTGTTTCATTATTTGTTTAATATTTTTTGTTAATATTCTGGTTCGCAAATAATAAATTATTCATTGATAACATATTTACTTGGTACTGCTTTGTTAGAAAAAATATATCCATGTTGAGATAACTAGATTAAAATCTAAAATAACATGTTTTTTTGTAGATAAATTTCAAATTTCTTTGATATTACTACACAGTTGGATTTTTGATAATAACATTTTTTAATAATGGTATAAATTACAAATGAGAATCATACCTTAACACTGCTAATCAAAATATGATGTTTGTTGTGCAAAAATACAGTATTTTTGTTCACTTGAATCTGTTTTTCTGAATCGTTTTTTCTTCTGCTGTCTGTCTTGTCATGAAGCCCCTTGATTGAATTTTTTTTGAAATTTATTTTTAAAAGGGCAACTGCAGGTCAGATGCCTCGAAAAATGTAATTACTTTTTTTTTACTAACCCTATTTTTCAGTTTGTTGTGTGTGTACACTTATTGTAAATGACTGAGTGTATAAGAGTAAGAACATTTTTTACAGTATAATGTTGTTGTTAGTGTAAATAAAAAAATTGTAGTTATAGATAATTATACTTGACTGGTACGACCAGGTTTTTTTATAAAAGCCTTTTTGTCTGTATATATAATATATATTCGAGCACGTCACTGGTTTTTGATAGATCGAATGAAAATAGTAAAATTAAAAAAAATGTTAGTTCAATTTAGTGCTGTAGGCAAGCGTAAAAGATTTTAAATTGTTTCGGATAAATAAACAAAAAAACGTATCCAAAAAGCTTTTTCATTCGATTTCTGCAATGAGGTTAGCTTATATAATATGGTAAATATTTGTCATTATAAAGATTATTTTTTCTACGTTTTCCATTTGGAAGCAGATTTTTCATTCGTACAGTTTTTTAAATATAAAATTTACCTATCTCATGGTCTGTTAATGCTTAATCATGATTATTAATTTAAGTTGTTTTCTGTACATTATTAGATAGGTTGTATTTATTTTAGGTTAGGATTTATTTTTCTAATGAACGGGGTGATAGATTGATGGGAAGTTATAGTCAGATTAACATTTTATGTCTGAAGGCGAATGTGTACAAATAAGGGAATGAAAAATCTGATTTTCCATGATGGTCGAGACACTCGTGAAGAATTTGTCGAACGACAGACGGCCTGCGTAAACATTTTATATTTCTCCATGTTATTTTTTATGGAAACGTTATGTGTATAGCGATTAAGTTTGCAGGATTTTAATATAAATCTAATGTTTAAGCCACCAAAATATTGATTTAAGGTTGAACGTTTTTTTTTATTAGTGAAAAGTATTATAATATTAAAAAAAAAGAAATAAATAATTCAAACTAGTACTGTTTAATGTTGTTTATAGCACAGTTGACAATAAAGAACATTTGGGGAGTTTTTAGTTTTATAGTGATTGCCCAACAGATTTTTCGAAAGGTGAGTACTGGCGACATTTTCACCACTCAAATACCTACATTAATTTTTTAGAAAATATTCTCCTGACTATTTCTTGATTTTTAAAAAACGAATAATATAAATGTATTGTTTTTTAAACGAATTTTTCAATAAAAGCTATACAGCAATATTTGGGAAATTAAAAATCATCTGAATCACTCTCCATTTTTTAAAAATTCAATTAAGTTTACTGTCAGTGAGCCACAAGGTATGGTAAAGTCGATTCCGATTCTACTCGAAAATCGACTTTTCTCGTAAAATAATCGATTTTCGGGAATTGACCTTAAATATTATTTATTGTGAATATATTAATTAAAATGGCGCCTAGCGCTGTGTGGATTTAATTTAAAAAAGTAAACAATGGATCAAATGTCTAATGTCACCAATGTGGAAAGCAACTGAAATATAATAACAGTACGTAGCCACAAAGCATACCATGATAGTTTTATTCCTAAGTCGAAAAACGTATCTTAGAATCCTGAAATTAAAATCGCCGTGTTTACTGTCAGTAAGCCACAGCATACTATGATTTTCTTATCTATTGTTTAATTTTTACCAAAATACGGGATAAACAAGATGTTCTAAAAATAACAGAAAAATTTGAATATAATAGATTCATAAGTTTCATCATATACCACAAATTTAAAATCAGCTTTACAAGATTAAATGTCAATATTTAACACCAAAGCAAAATTGTTTTGTACATTACCATTATATTGAAAATATACTTATATATGGTAGTGAATGTTGGGTTTGGCAGAAGCATGAATATAAGATTAAGGCTGCGGAGGTGAGTAGTCTGAGAGTGACTCCGGCGTTGGATAAAGTGAAGAAAAGTGAGATAAGGGAACGCTGTTGTGTAAAAGAAGATGTGGTTACAAAGATAGATAAAGAAATACTTAGATGGTTTGGACACGTATAGAGGATAGATGAAGAAAGATTGACAGATTTATAAGGCGAGTGTAAATGGGCGGAAGTCGGTAGAGGTCTACCTCGGCGAACATATCTCGATCAGATCGACATTATTTTAAAGATTCCCATTTTTAAACATTGCTGGGAATTTCAATTATAACAAGATTTAATTTTTGAATAGTTTAATACACCGATAGCTGTTTTGTCAAGTGGCTCTAAATTTAAAAAATACAGCTTGGCAACTCTGTTATGTTTCTAGCACATGCGTTGGCTCAAGTTGATTGGTTTAAAATTGACAACAATTTCAATTTTACTGTCAGGTGAAGGAAATGGTTGTGAAGGATTAAAAGTATTCTAATTTATTTTCTACCACATAGTATTCTTGTTATTTTCCCAACGCTCAGGTTATGAAAAGAAACCGGCTATCTAAAACTTTTAAATTTTAAACAAATTCAAAGGTAAGTTTTCTATACAAACAAAAAATACGCAAGAAAGGTAAGGTTATGTTTTATTTTTTTAGAATGAAATTCGTAGCAATTTCTTTAAGTTTCTTGTTCCTTTTTAATATAAATGAGAACGTTGAAGGAAAAGCAAAAAAATCCAAGTCTGTAACAACACTTCTTGATGCAAAATGGAAAGCAACACCTCTCGTTCTGGAAACTGCAGAGTATTTAGCAGACGAAAATATCGACTTCTTTTGGGGTTTTGTAGATTCAATAAGCTCTTTAAATCCACCACTATCATCGATAAGTAAGATGACGTTAAATATTTACTGATTTGGCTTTTTTACAACAAATTTTCTTTGTAGAGAATGAATATGAACAGTACCAGGTAATAATCAAACATGCTTCTACGTTTTTAACTCCTTCACAATTATCAATATTAAAATTAGGATTGTCCCTACATATTTATTCACCAAAAGTACAAATGTTTGGCCAAATAGCTCAAGAATTAAAATTGCCAGATTGTCCCAGTGCTGCTGATGTTGGGGGCACAGTAACATGTAATGTAGATTTTGCAAAATCCCTAATAAATGGAGTAAGTTTTAACATGCACTTTTTTTATCTAACAGTGTCAATGATATATTTATTTAATTAGCAATACCATTATAAAAAACATTTTTTATTTAATGTGATTAATTGAGAGATAAAGATTTTAAAATATACAATAGCACCAATGAAAGTCGATAAACTTGGGAATTATTAAAAATCAATATTACTGAATCCAGGAGTTTTAGTTAGGAATAGGATAGGTTTAATGTAACAAATATTATTTTTGAAGTGAAAAAATCACAGATTAGGTTATTAAGTTATAAATGTATAAAAATTTAATATTTTATTGTATATTTTGAATAACTTATATTTTTAGCCAAGTGAAAATCATCAAAAGATTGATTTATATAGGATCGATAATCATTTCCCTGGCTCTACAAATCGTTCACTTGCTGTAGTTCTATATGGACAAATTGGTACTAAGTCATTTACAAAGTTTCATGAACTTTTAAAAAATGAAGCCATTGAAGGAAAAATTGATTATGTTATTCGTCACTACGTTAAGGTAGGTATCTTAAAAATGTAAATAATTCATTAGCATTATTGTTTGTGAGTTGCCACTGTTTTTAAGTTTATGATTACTTACTGTCTAATTTATGGACAGTTGTAACACAGTTCCTGTAGTGTACAAAACATTGAGTAATTTATAGGAGAACGGAGCTAAAAATTTAAGATTATCTGGTTATGGAGTAGAGTTGCAAATGAAATCAACGGAATACAAGTCTCAAGATGATACTGAGTTGCACGAAGACAAAAGTTCAGCTGACACTTCACAAGAAGATGAAGACACTGAATTGGAGGGATTTGATTTTTCAAAATTAAAGTGAGAGGAGTATTTCCAACAAATTTAGAATATTATGGCTGTACTGTATTCAGAACTGGTTAATGTTGAAATTATATTTATAAATATTTATTTTTAGGGAAAGATTCCCTCACCTTAAAAGTGAATTGGAAAAATTTAAAACCCATCTAGAAGATACTTCTAATGAACTAGCTCCTCTTAAAGTTTGGCAGTTTCAAGAACTTAGTTTACAAGCAGCTGAAAGAATCATGAATGCTCCAAAAGAAGAAGCACTAAAGTTATTGACAAATATAGCTCAGAATTTCCCGATGCAGGTATGCAATAATTTAATTTTTTTTATTATTTTTTTACATAATTTCTTTTAAAAATAAACAAATATTTGCATACAGGCTAAAGGCTTGGCTAAAACCATAGTAAATGCTGACCTTAAATCTGAGATGAAACGAAACAGTGAGATGTTTGGCGCTCATTTGAATCTTCAACCTTCTGATACTGCACTCTTTATCAACGGTATGTTCTATGACGTCGATGTAGTCGATGTTTATGGGATTTTGGAAGTTTTGCGTCAAGAATTGAAAACCATGGAAGGTCTACATGCATTAGGAGTGGGAAACAAAAGAATGACTTCTTTGTTGGAGTTGGACTTTGGAGAAGAGAATAGCGGGCAAGATTTTGCGATTGATATCCGAGATTCTGCCATTAATTGGATAAACGATATTGAAATGGATTCAAGGTTTGTTCCAAACAAGACATTATGTACAATTTTTTCCAGAAAATACCAAAATTATTATTAATATTTTAATTTCACCTTCTAGTTGAAATTTTAATGGGGGAGACCACTAATTTTTTGGAACAGCATAATCATTACCTTCATGCTTAAAAACTATCATACATATAATGTAACAGCATAATCGTAATCTTCATGCTTAAATACTATCATGTAATGTAATTTTATATTTTTTATTCGTTCTGTAGTATGAATTACTTAGTATTCATTTCAAATATAAAAAATCCATGCATATCTGTGGTCATGAGGTTACATGTCTGACAGACAGAGACCAATAATGTTAGAGACTATTAAGTCATAGCACCTCCCTTCTGGCATTTTTTATATTTGAATTAATATACTGATTTCAAAACGCTGAAGAATTAATTTGCTTAGATTTTGACTCATGATATTGTTTGTACACTGAACCAGCTTCATTATTTAAAGATTGGAAGAGGTTTGGAATGATTCATCACTTTGTGGTCTTTCCTATTCTAATACCCCATGTATCGTATTCTAAAAAGCGTTTTTAATATCTTCAGGTACAGTAGATGGTCAAGTTCCTTGATGGAATTATTAAGACCAACTTTTCCGGGTATGCTGCGCCAAATTAGGAAAAATTTGTATAATTTGGTAAGTGAAAATATACAGTAGGTAAATATCTTAATCATATAAAATAATAGGCCACGTACATATCCTTATACTATTGATTTAATGTTATTTATAGGTTCTTGTCATTGATCCTACAGACAAGTTATCCTCCGGTATTTTGCGACTAGCCGAATCTTTTGTTATTCATACGGCCCCCATAAGAGTAGGATTAGTTTTAAATGTCACTTCAAATCCTCACGTCACAGGTCTTGATGATGTAGGAGTAGCAATGCAATGTGTCCTTAATTACGTCACGCAGACCAAGGACGCGCCAACAGCTCTTACTTTTGTCAGAACTTTATTGCATTCTGAAGATAAACTTACTATTGAGGATATTAAAAGGGAACTCGGAAAAGAGTTTGATGAGGATCCAGTGGATATTTTAGGTATTTGTTTTTTTTTTATTATGGAACAGCGTTTTTGATAAAAACATTTTTAAAGGTGAAGATTCCGTTTACGATTTTGGACGGCAACTATCTGCCGACTTTATCGAAAGAACTGGCATTAAAATCTTCCCTCAAGCCCTTTTGAATGGAATACCGCTTCCCCAAAGCCAGGTTAACGTGGATGAGTTCGAAGAAACTATCCTTCAAGAAATCATGACACAGACGCTCGGTTTCCAGAAAAGCGTATACAGGGGCAAGCTATCCGATGTCGACGACGTACTGGAATACATTATGAATCAACCGAAAGTCATGCCGCGTCTAAATGACAGAATTTTGAACAAGGATAGATCCACTCATCTGGATATGACTGGTAATAAATTCGTCTTCATCTTTTGTGGTTGTGGTTAATTTTTTTATTGTAAATTGATGAATCATTTTTGTATTTAGGTACACCGAGCAGCATAAATAATTTAGAAAATCTGTTAAAACTCAGTGTGAGAGATATGACCGCCACCGCCATTGAAAATTTAAAATATTTCTCGTTGTCGAAAAAAGGCGCCAAGTATCACTCGATGACATACTGGATAATTGGAGACTTAAACTGCAAGAAGTCGAGAAACCTGTTATTGGATGCTTTAACGCATTTGGTAACTTTTTTTTTAAATAAATTTGGATATTTATCAAATCATATAATTAGATAAGGTCGATTAAAATGTGTTTATTTTAGAAATCTGAAAGTCATGTGAGAGTTAGCTTTTTACCTAACGTTAATGGAGGAAAAGACAATACTTTAAACAAAGTCGTGCTAGCAGCCTTACAAGAACTACCGTCAGAAAAGGCACTGTCGCTAGTTATTTCTTTGTTAAAAGATGATTCTGCTGCCGAAATATTGAAAAGTGGAGAAAAATTGGATCTGCCTGTGAGTTTATTTTTTAATTACATCTGTTAAAAAGGTTACTTTATTTAAATACTGTGATTTGTAAGTTTTATTTAAACGAGAGGAACTCTCGGAAGGAGGACCAAAAAAATTACAAAAGACTAACTAAAAAAATTATTTACAGGAATTTATCCTAACTAACCAATTCTATAAAAAGTTTAACTGTGACCTGTAGAGGTTGTGAAGGATTTCAATGACACGTATAAGCGCCTTGGCTTGAAATAGTTGTATAACCTGGAATTACATAATCACCGAGAATTAATTGAGGACTGTAGATTTTGAGGGGTGTGATTATTTTATCGATTAAAAAGAATGTAACCGGCTTTAATAAAAAAGACACTTACCATAAGATGATTTTCGTTGGTTCCAATGCAAGTAGTAGCAATCCCTACTGTGAGTTTCCACGATCGAGTATGAACTCCTGCCCTTTTAGATGTAACATAAAGTCGATTGCCCGTCCCATCCCATTGCACATAACCACCGAGATTAATCGTGGGCCTGCATATTTTGTGGGGGTTGTGCAGTTAGTGTAAATCGACAGAAAGAATGTAACAGGAATGATGCTCGTTGGTTCCAATGTAAGTAATAGGAATCCCTACTACATCGGTAACTCTTGTCCTTCGCCTTATGTTTTCATTTCTAACTCGGTCACGCAGTGATAAACCCAGCATTGATCTTTCCATTTTCCTCTGCGAGCTATTTGTAGCATTTTTAAGGTTGCTGCTGTCAATGTCAAAGTTTCGGTACCATAGGTCATAAAAGATAGCACACATTGGTCAAATGTTTTACGCTTTAAAGCAACTGGGATGTCTTCTTCATAACTCGCATGTTTGGTTATTTTTTGTGATCTTTATTTTATACCCGAGGTGTATGTATTTTTCCACAAGCTCCATTTCGTTGTTTCCACTGCAGGTATTTCCATCAGGTACCAGGTTTGTCACAATGACATACACATTTTCCTAACAAGATTTAGCCATCATCTGTGCACACCTCAAAATCACTTAACTACATGCTTGATTGGCCCTATCTCTAATTGGATTAGGACTTACAATCGCCTACCTCCAAATATTAAACAAGAAGTAATTCAATTCGAATTCTGAAAAGCACTAAAGTTACATTTATTGAAAAACATGTTTTATACAATGGTTGAGTTTCTATCATCATAATGGGTTCTCTTTGTTCCTTATACACTCTATTATTTGTTAGTCTTATGTTTAATGTTAAATTTTTGACTTGTAGGTTTTTAAAATCAATAAAGATTATTATTATTAAATCAGCGCAGTCGGCTCTCGCACATCTTGTCGTGAATGGGTGCTACTTTGAACTTTCCCTGAATGTATTTATTCCTAATTTTGTCCATAATTGTCACACCTGTTTAATTTTTTATTAAATATAAATTAATATTCAAATAACATCTAGGAAATCTGTTTCAGACTGAAGTTAATTCTAAAATAAATGCGCAAGAACTGAATCTGAAGATGTTGAGGATTTATTCCCAAAGAGTATTGCAATTAAAAGAAGGTCAGAGAACAGTAATAGCTAATGGAAGAGTTCTCGGTCCTCTCGACGAAAATGAACAATTTAATTCCGAGGATTTTAGCCTTTTAGACAGATACAGCTCCTCTACTTATTGGGAAAAAATTAAAGAGGCTTTAAATAAAAATACTGATGAAGATGAAGGTAACAAAATAAATTTTTTGGGGCAGTAAAATATTGAAATCGGATGTTTATTTTTATGTGGGATAATATAAATTTTTTTTAGAAATAATGAGCAACTCTCTCATGAAAATCATTTCTCTGCTTATCGCAAGACCCCAAACCAAATCGCGATTCGAGATTTCCTTCTTTGGCGACGAACACTCAGTTGTAAAAATTCCCGCGGCCCATCCCGATCGAGTTACTTTCGACATTGCCGCCATCGTTGATCCAGTTTCAAGAGGGGCCCAAAAATTGGGACCGATCCTGCAGATTTTACAGGAAGTGTTGAATTGTAGAATTAGAGTGTTCATGAACAGTGTCGAGAAGAATAGCGATATGCCTGTTAAAAGGTATTTATTTTTATATCAAAATTGTCTTTTAACATTTTCTTATTAGTAAATTCTTTTTCATTAAATAAAAAACAGATAATAATAATAAACTGGGCGGTGGTTTCTTCCGAATCTCGCCAAAATCATTTGTTTACACATGCACTTATTTTAAACAAATATAACTAACCAAAATATGCAACATGTTATAAAATCGTCGTTTGTCGTTTTGAATCGCGAACCAGTAAAAATGATGCAAAATATTTTATACTACAACAGATTTCTCCAGGACGAATTTCTTCTGAAATTTATTTAGGCAGCCCTGTCTTTTTTTAAACCTCAACTGTTACCGAGTCAAGCTGGCCTATTGGAATTTCGCTTCCCACAAGCTATTCATTTTTCTTTAGTTCTAATTTAAATTATTCTTGAGCCGTCCCTGAGCGCGCTCAGGCAAGTCATTTCTTTGTTTTAACCGCCACGTCTAGGTGAATTCTGAGAACCCCTCTTTCGCTCCATTCTCTGGTTGCTATGCCGCAATCGACAGTATCTTCCAAAAGGCCCTTAGAGATGGTCAATAAATTATTTTCCTTTCATTCAATCGATATAACGATCGATTTTCCTGATATTATCCACGGTGTTCGAATTGTGATTCGCCGGTAGCATTTGCCCTCCAGACTTCTTGGAGGTAGGTCACATCGCGCTTCTTTTGCAAGTTATATTTTTTACTGTAATCCGCCAAATCATGAATAAATAATGATTGTAACTAGTAGTCATCGTACGCAGTGTTGCCAAACTGATCTATGAGTAATGCGGTTAAGGAAAATCTCTCAGATTGGTAGACCTTATTATGTTATTAAAATACGTCGTTGATTTTGCTTGTTATTTATATTTTTGTTAACTTTAATCCTCTCTACTTTTGATTCTGTTAAAAGTAAAATAAAGAAAATTCAGAAAATAGTTTGTGTTTGAACCTGAGCTCCCTTTGCATGATTGAACCAGCAATTATTACTGAACATCGACCTTCTTTAGCTCTTGACTTTGTATAAAATTTGGTTTTTTCTGAATATCTTTAAATGATGATAGCTCTTTTTCTTTATAGACCACCATATGCATTTTAATAATGAACTGTGACATCTAGTGAATTTTTGAGTGACTAAATTTTAAAATGATGCTGGTCAGGTGGATTGCTTTAAAAAATTTTATAGCGCTACTTTTTGATTTTTTAAAAAACTAAACTATAACCAAATTTATTTTGTATTTTTGTTCTTTTAAACGTTGTTGTACGTTCGTATTGTGACGTTTATAGGAGACTTCGAAATAAAGCCTTTTTTACTCCTAGCCAAGCTCTATATATCCGTGAAAACCGCATTAAAATCCGTTTATTAATTTCAGAGATGCGCCCAGACAAACACACAGACACAAAAAATTAAAAAATGCGTGTTTATGAGCTTATTTTGAAATCACCGAAACACTTTAATATTATTTATACATCTTATGGATTTTGATCTGTTTATTTTTTACAGTTTCTATCGATTTGTGTTAGAATCGGAAATTCAGTTTGGAGAAGACGGAAAGCAGTCACCAGGACCGATTGCTAGATTTAATAACATGCCCACATCTCCACTTCTAACACAAAATTATCACGTACCCGAAAATTGGTTAGTTGAAGTGGTAAGGTCAGTTTATGATTTGGACAATATCCGATTGGAAAATGTGGAAAGCAATGTACACAGGTACGAATTCACTTTATAATTTTTTCTGGTCTCGTCTTACTAACGATGCCTAAATCAGTTATTCCTAACCGCTGTGCCGCTACTGCCGGGCAGTTACGAAAAAAAGGTCTTAAGTGTACAAATTAATGCCGATTCAAATATATTATTTTTAGCGAATACGAACTGGAGTACCTTCTTCTTGAAGGGCATTGCTTTGAGCAAAACTCGGGCAGTCCTCCGAGAGGTTTACAGATAACTTTGGGTACAGAAAATCGACCGGTAATTGTAGATACGATTGTCATGGCGAATTTGGGTTACTTCCAATTAAAAGCTAACCCCGGCGCTTGGATCATAAGATTACGGCAGGGTAGAAGTGCTGACATCTATGATATCGTCAGGTAAACTTACACATATAACATTCTCTATGTTATGTGAAATATTACATAATAAATTCTTTTTAGTCATGACGGAAGCGATACCTCTGAAAATTCTAGTGATATCAAAGTACTTATTAGTTCCTTAAGATCGCACATTGTTAAATTAAGAGTACAAAAGAAACCGGATAAAATGAATGTGGATTTGCTATCAGAAGACGATACGAATAATGGTATTTGGAGTTCCATAGCGAGGTCAGTAATTATTTTGCAAGTTTTTAGTATGTTGAGAGCGCAAAATAGTTTTATTAATCATTAAATCTATTGAAAAGATTACTTTGTATAAATTAAAAAGTATTATGATTTTAAAGTAACGATCATTTTTAACCGATCTTTACTCAAACTACAAGAGACAATGTTATGAATGAAACTCTTTCTAAGCCCCAAAAGTTGGGTGCCAATGTGTTATCAAAGAAATTTTTGTTTTGTGTAACTCTAAAAAACTTACTAATAAAATACTAATTTAATAAATGGCCAAAGGTCTAAATACTGAAAAAAAAAATTTTAAAATATTTATGAAACGAATAAGAATCAAATGCTGATAATTAATTGTAATTAAACAATTAAAATTTAATGTATTTTAAAATTTTAATTTAAATATTCAAACTAAACTAAGTAACTTAAAGAAAAAATATCAAAATACTATACTCAGGGTTCAGTCTTAATTTCTTGATTGTATTAAATTTGAGGGTATATATATATATATTAGTTCGCGGATCTATACAACCGTATTTTTTGCTGAATATATCAAACTAACTAAAAAACTAAAACTACTAACCACGTGAGGGCGCCAAGGGATTTTATAAAAAAAAATCACTAAAAATGAATTAACCCCAAACAAATCCAATTGTATTTTTTTAATTTAGTACCACAAAACGAGCTAATTAATCGACGTATTTATGCTTCAAGGCTGTACAAACTTCGTTCTTATCTCTCAGAAACAATTAAAAAAAAACCTAAATTATACATACAGGTTTATTAAAATTAAAAGAAAAAATGTTTACAAATTGCTGAAAGAGATACAAAAAATAAAAAAAATATGAATTTAAAATTTCGACAGTAACTGTATTATCAAAATGAAAAGATTCCCTCGGTGGATGTCTTCGGAAATCAAACAAACTTATCCAATTTTCTTCTTAAAGGAAATGCTGAATTCTGAATTATTTTGCAATATCATCAATCCCAAGTGTTGTACATTGTATTTAACGCTAGTCGACGAACAAAATCTCCACTGATAACCAGTAACCAAAAAACAACCAACAAAAACCAGCTAACAGGGAATAGAAAAAGCCATGGAAGCCATCGGCAGCAACGAAAAAGCATCCGTCAGGAGAAAAAAGCATCCGGAAAAAAAAGCTCCATCAGAAAAACAGCCTCCTGAAAAAACGCCTCCAGAGAAAAAGAGCCAACATCGGACGGGAAAAAAAGGTCGATTACTAAAAAATAAAAATGTCACTAAGAATGATTTTCGGCTATAATATCTAACATTTACGACGAAGGTATCCGGCATAAAATATTTTATTAAATAAATAAATCGACTAAATCGTTAATGCCAAATTACCTTTGAAAGCAAGATCGAATACAATTAAAATTTTCCTACCAATTATAATATACACCTAAGAACTTTAATGAGTACTTAGTATAAATGTAGCCGACCTTTAATCTACTATCTAAACTCTCCAAAATTCAACTAACTAATAAAATTCGACCAACAATTTCTTTTAAATATTATAATTTTATCAGCATTAGTCCATAAAATGCTAGATGGAACGGCTTAACACCAGGACCGGTTTTGAAAAATTCTCAATAAAAATGAAAGGAAAAATTCCCGTTACAACTAACTAAAAAAAATTACATAAACTTATACTAACTAACAATTATTAAGTACGGCTTGCAGATGTTGAGAAGGATTTCAACGAATCCTTTGCCATAAGACAATGTGTATTGTGGCTTGAAATGGTTGCTATATAATTCTTAAGGATTGTATATCCAAGAATTACCTAACCACCGAGATTAATAGTGGACTGTATATTTTAAGAAGTAACGTTTGATTAGCTTATCGATTAGAAAGACTGGCTTTGATAAAAAAGGGACTTACCATAAGATGATGCTCGTAACATAAAGTCGATAGCAATGTCTTCCGTTTTAATATCTTTACGAACACAGGAAAGTCTTATTAGAGTACACACAAATGTAATTGCACAATCGTACAGCGGTTTGAACTGATTTACGAAAGTGGTAACTGCTACCCCCTAATCGTATAGCGGTTAAACAAAGTAGTTAGAAATGCCCACTTTTTCAAAATAAGAGCGACCATAAAAGTAAATGTTTTAACTGGAAATCTTAATCCACTCTCTTAATTTTTAAAAAGGTACGTCTCGACCACACAAAGTGTCGAACAACCCCGTTATCAAGTACCGATAATCACTGTGTGGCAACAATGAAGGCGGCAGGACAGGTCTTGCCCATTTTGTCAGCATACTTTACGTTAATTTATTCTTACAGTATGAAGTGTCGTGAACACAATGTTTTATTACTCCGTTATAAATTTTTTTTAGTTCTTTTAAAGGCAGTGAAGATGATTCGGATGAAAAATTGAACATATTTTCTTTGGCTTCTGGACACTTGTACGAAAGATTCTTGAGAATAATGATGTTATCAGTTCTGAAACATACCAAAACACCCGTGAAATTTTGGTTCCTTAAGAATTATCTTTCGCCGCAAGTAAAGGACTTTTTGCCGTACATGGCGAAAGAATACGGTTTCGAATACGAATTGGTACAATACAAGTGGCCGAGGTGGCTTCATCAACAAACCGAAAAGCAGAGAATAATATGGGGCTACAAAATTTTATTCCTAGACGTACTGTTCCCGCTGGATGTAAAAAAAATTATCTTCGTCGACGCAGATCAGGTAAATCATGGGAAAAATAAATAATACTTTAAAAAAACTAAGACAGCACGCTTTATAAGAAAACCGAAATAAAAAATAAAATATAATAATAATAAAAAAAATAATTTTACAATCAAAAGCATGGGATGCTTTTTATGATGTTTACGTTTTATTTTTGGAGGCTTTACTTTTACCAATATCTATTAATTATCAAATATATTAATTGATATAGCGCACCCCAGTTTCAAGTCGATCCGATGTTTTTAAGTGGGTGAAAATCGTGTCCGTTACATAGGTAGATAGATCGATACAATTCAAGCTAATATTACTAGGATTTAAAATGGTGATATGCGTTAGCGACATCTGTCGGAGAGTAGTTCATGCGCCGCCATCAAATTTTTATTTCTTATGCCAGTCTATTTAAATTGAATTCATGGGGGATATCACAGCCATTTTTAATCCATATATACACTTTTTTTAAATATAACTGATCCTGGCCAGGATCTTTGAAATAATTTATGAAATTATTGTATTGTCATCGGTCCTTTAGAAGTATACAAAGTTTCAAGTCGACCCGATGTTTTTAAGTGGGTGAAAATTGTGTCAAAAGATTCCATTACATAGATAGATTGATAAATACATACGGGTCAAGCTAATATAAAGCGTGTAATGAGATACTGTATACTCTATTTATTAAATGTGTTATTTATTTACAAAAAAGTGCCTTTTATTAGGTCGTTCGAGCCGATTTATTAGAACTGCAACAGTTGGATTTGGGTGGTGCACCTTATGGGTACACGCCATTCTGTGAATCGCGTAAGGAGATGGACGGTTTCCGTTTCTGGAAGCTCGGATATTGGAGAAATCATCTCCAAGGCAGAAGGTAAAAGAAACATCTATTAATTGTAATTATTAAATCGTAAATGATGAAAATGTTTTCAGATACCACATTTCCGCGTTGTACGTAGTAGACCTAAAGAGATTCCGAAGGATAGCGGCTGGTGACAGACTGAGAGGTCAATACCAAGCTCTTAGCCAAGATCCCAATAGTCTTTCTAATTTAGACCAGGATCTACCTAACAATATGATCCACCAGGTGGCGATAAAATCGCTACCTCAAGAATGGTTGTGGTGCGAAACTTGGTGCAATGATGAGTCGAAGGAGAGAGCAAAGACTATAGATTTAGTAAGCATATTGGATACCAAATTGTTTGTTATTTTAGCAAAGTATTTCCTTTAACAACTTTTTTTTTCTTTCAGTGCAATAATCCAATGACCAAAGAGGCCAAGTTAACGGCAGCCGTGCGTATCTTACCAGAATGGAAAGGATACGACGAAGAAATAAGAAATTTACAAAAGAAAATAGATTCGGGTCTGCTTGACGCGGATCCGGCAGAAACTATAGAAGTTACAGAAAAAGGTAAATTAAATTAACAACTTGTTCGCATAATATCATGTTTATTTTAATTTTTTTTCTTTATTTTGTTACAGAAAGAACTGATAGCCATCAAGAATTATGATAGGTAGAAAAAATTATGTACATATTTTTTTAATCGATTTGTAAATTATATATTTACAGGTCTTAAGTTATGTATATTGTGGTATAAGTTAATAAATAGTTAAGACTACGATTTTATTGCTTTTTTTTTTACTTATTACTAACAAAATCCGAAGGATTTTTTTAAATTTTTTTTCATACGAAAAATGTATTTTTTAAAATAAAGCTTTTATAGTATAACTACTCTAACACGAAACACATTTTCATCCTGAGAGTTTTGTTATCGCTCAGTATACTAATAATATTTAACGCGTAATATATAACGAGAAATTTTTGAAGTGATTACTTCTTATGGCAAGCTGTGAACTTTTAAAAAAGTTGGATACTCGGGAATTTAAACCTGAATACACTGACGTGCTAAACAGATAGCTGTACCATTCAGCCACCACGCCTCTTACTTCAAACGTCTAAGATTAGATATACAAATTATATAATTGTGACGTTACGTTTATTGAAGAATCTTAATTATTATACATAAGATATATTTTATTTTAAATAAATAAGCTGTTTACTTACTTAAAAATTGCCACTAATTTACCAAAAATTTTGTATTCATTCATAATCCTCACCCAAATGATCATTTTAATTATAATTATAAACTAAGTATTTGTTACGTTAAATACGTTTAATATTTAATAGTTTCTACGCAAGTCATTTGAAGTTATCACTTCTGTCGTTAGTCCCGAGACGCACACCCTCTTTTTTTCTTTGGGCTACTCAACATCACTTAATTGGCTTCCTGAGAGATCTAGGAAGATGAACAGAGATAAATTGTTACCCAGTGCCACCGAAATAAAATAAAATATGCATAAACTGAAACATTATTGTGTCCCTGTGTTTAATTGGAAGTTCTCCACTAAAAAAAAAACGTCCCAGCAATCAATCAAGACAAAAGTGAGTGGCCGATTTGTATTAAGGAATCTCTCGTTAATGGGATTGTTTTTTTTTTATTTAACTAAACTCAAATCTAGATCCATTTTTTTACTCGCTTATTAAAAAACACTTTAAGATTCTTTTATTTTTGAGAAAATTAAGTAAAAAATAATTTAAATGTTTGCACTTGAGTGTAGCAAAAATAAGTATCAACATCAAATGTTGCTTCTATTTTAGATACTAGGTAAATATATACAAGCAAGCATTTTTCTAAGGCAGAATATTTCGTAACATGTATAAATATTTCAAAGAGGTGTAAGAGAAAAATACATTTTAGGTAATCGAAAATATTCGTGTGACGTTTTTCCATCACTGCATTTTTGAAGTGCAACTTCCTATGGAAGGGACTTTGGAATTCTGATCCGCAACCTTTTTGTCTGACGGAAATTGGTGGGGGTACACACTGTGTCGGGTAGAGTGGTGGCAGTGTCTTTGTCTTCGGGTTTCGGAGAAGAGTGAGAGTGTGTTGTATTTGTATATTTTCGAGAATTTTATCTGTCAAAGAGACAGTGCAAATATTGTTCGCGAAGAAGTGTATACATTTTTGAAGGACGTCAAACTAACCTCTTTTATTGATTGAGGCACCGTCTAATTATTTACCTTTTGTTAAAAATTAATTTTTCCCATATTCTCTTTTATCATTTTAGTTTGAAAATAAATATGAACTACTTTACAAACATTCGTACACTTGTGTTTTCGTTCGACAAATTTTACACTTAACGTAACAACAATTGTAAAATTTGCATTGACACCGTTCTATCTTTTCCTCCACCACCGTCCTGTAGCCTCTTCCGCAGCACAGTTGTCTGCAACTCTCTGGCCCACTGGAAGTCACGTTGCAGTGCCTGCAAATAAACGATTTAAACAAACTTTAAAATAGTATTAGCAACTACGAACAGATTACACAAATAAGAATCAGAGGTATCGAGAATATTTAATATTTAACATCTGCCAATTAATCTAAAAATCCCGGGAGTTCAATGATCCTATGCTTCATAGATTACGAGAAGGCTTTCGATTGTGTTCGATGGAGTAGTCTTTGGAATGTATCGAAATAAATGGGAGTCCCTTTTCATCTCATATCTCTGATCAAGAACCTATATGGAAATAACAACGCCATAGTTAGTCTCGACAATAAAACATCAAACATTTTCAAAGTACACAGGGGAGTGCATCAAGGATGTATCCTATCGCCGAGACTGTTTAACGCTTACGGTGAATTCATAATGAGACGAGCCTTAGAGAATTTTGAAGGAGGTACATCAATCAATGGTTGAAAGATACATAATCTGAGGTACGCGGACGACACTACCTTAATAACAGAGATGAAGATGAGATGATTACACTTCTTGATCAGGTCGCAAATGAAAGCCGAGCTCTAGGTCTCGAAATGAATTTAGACAAGACCAAGCTAATGGTCATTGATAGAAGTAACGCTATACAGTTAAGAAATCTGCAAATTAGAATTAAAGCAGTAGAGGAATTCATTTATTTAGGATCGTTAATAAACAGCAAGGGAGGTTGTGAAACAGAAATAAGAAGACGGATAGCATTAGCGAGGACAGCAATGTCAAACTTATCCAAGATATGAAAAGACAGATGCATAACCAGAAACACTAAAAGAGCCATGGTAAACACCTTAGTGTTTTCGATATTTTTATATGGTTCCGAATCCTGGACAATAAAGTCGAGCGACAGGCAACAATAGATGCATTTGAAATGTGGTGCTGGTGGAGGAGGCTTCGCATACCCTGGACTGCACACCGGACCAATGTGTCAGTATTAACCGAATTATGAATCACCGATCGATTATAGCATTCTGGGTTACTTCGGACACATTACCAGACGAGATCAAGACAATATAGAAAGACTTATCGTGCAGGGCAAAGTGGAAGGTAAAAGGTCAAGAGGAAAATCTATATCACGATGGATAGACAAAATTGAAGAAATTACAGGGCAAACCTTGCAGACAAATTTAAGAGTAGCGGAAGACCGACAGCAGTGGAGACAATCGACCCATCAATGCTCATAGACATTATGTCACAACTCTTCAGTAATAAAGATATGACTAAGAAGCAGAGGTATCGTGAAGTATCATCGCATAGGTCCTTAACGGTAGACCTGTCCTGTGGTGAATGGACCAGAGCGATCTAGTGCCGGTAACTAGAACTGCCTAGATGATTTGAGTAAGATTTTAACTGGTTATAAAGAGCAGTTGTAAGGGGTTACAATGACTTTGTAATCTTTGAAGACTTTTCGTTAATGATCTCGTGATTAAAGATTATTTTCACCGGTTAGCTGTTATATTCTTCGATGGATTGCGTCGTTAGGTTAGGTTTTTTTGTTACACATTTATATTCTTAGAGACGGAGGCTAGGATGGTATCCTACAGACTTCTGTCTCTGGAAAGGCAAATTAATGGAGAGCAACTCGGGAACCAATCCGGGATACTGAGTGAAACAAAAAACCACCAAATTCTCGGTATATTTCCTGACATGCTAGCCACAAAAATACACGTAGAAAAGTCGTTTAAAGTCCTCTTACCGAAGAGAGATGAATGGGTGAGGGAAGAAATCCTCTTTCCAGATGCTGAATACGTAATGTACACGGATGGCTCAAAAACCCCAGATGGAGTTTGTGCCGGAGTTTTTTAGCAAGAAACCAAAGATTGATATATCTACCAGTCTTGGCAGGTATGCTACAATATTTCAGGCTGAAGTCTTCGATATCGAATTGTGTGCAATAGAGCTGACTAACAGACCTCTAGCATACAGCCAGGCTGCTTTAAAAGCTCTGAGCTCCAACAATTCTAAACTTGTATGGAATTGCATCGAATCCCTGGAGTACCTAGGTGCGAACAACAGAGTGCCCCTGCTGTAGGTACCTGGGCATCAGGGGGTGAAGGGAAACGAAAAAGCCAACACCCTTGCAAAACAGGGCGTTCACTGGACCAGAACCGGTTTTGGAGTTACCACAAGTTCCGCCAAAACAATTATTTCGGACTGGGCGGAGAGGAAAATACTCACGTACTAGTCCGATTTATCAGGGTTAACTCACTCGAAGGCGTTTCTACCTAAATCCTCGAAAAAAACAACTGAGCAGATTCTAGAATGGAGCAGGAATGACCTGCGAATTCTAACGGGACTGCTTACAGGACACTGTCGTCTAAGATACCACCTCGGAAGAATAGGTCTGAATCAACAAACGGACTGTCGGTTTTGCTGTATGGAAGACGAAACTGCTGAACATATATTATGTTCTTGCCCCGGCCTGTGAAGAATAAGTTTTAACGTATTTGGTTTTACCAACCTAGAACCTACTTATTTTAAGAAAATCTCACCCCATACAACCATGAACTTTGAGAGAAGGGCTGGATTGTGCGGTGAACTGTAACCTCTAGGGGTGAGCCACAATAGACCTACTAAAGGTCGCAGTGGAGGGGCGATCTACGCCCCACTAACATGATACCTAAACCTAACCTACACATTTATATTTGTAACAAAAAATTACATCTAACGATCGTTTTGTGAGCTCGAAAAAGAATTAACTTGCATGATTAGAAATTCTGTAGTTAAATCACGTTCACGATGCAACCGTGTCCTGCCACTGATTAAGTAAAAATTTTAAATTAGGGGTAGAACGTCGCGTCGTTACGGCAAAGACCCTAATTTAGAATGATGACCTATAATTTTTGTTTCCCCGATGGTTCACGGTTAATTTGGAGCAATTATGTGATCAAATACATCATAATCTGGTAAAAACATCGCTGCGACGCAACGGTAAGACTTTTGTAAAAAACATTAATTGTTGATTTAAACCCGTTTTAGTGGAGTATTTTTTACTGCTATATATTGCGGAAGGTAATTATGGGTGTTTTGGTTGTCTGACTATTGTAGTATTTTACAGTTTGTCTTGCGTAAAATTTAATCCCACCTCTGCGAGGGTTGTTCGTTTTACGAATGACACAAGACTTGAAAAATTACCATTATGTTTCGTACAGGGTGGCCAACCGAAAACGAAACAGAGCCATTTGCAGGAACCTCGTGAACATTTTAGAAAAACGCTTAGACCCATCGATTTTTGATTAAACAAGAACACGTTGACGAGGTTCCTGCAAATGGCGGCTCTGTTTCGTTTTCGGTTGGCCATCCTGTATAAATAGTACAACAAATACGACAGAAGATTTTTTATTTTTCTCACTGATATTGAATGAATCAATGGTTCATTTTTTGGGCCACCAACATAAGTGGTCTTTGGAAACTTCAAATTTTTGAGCTATATTATTAATGTTAATCTCCAACTTTGCGTTTACAGTGTACAATCAATATTTTTATCCTTTAGTTGACCTCTTCTGGGGTAAATTAACGCATTTTTAACGCTGCCTTTGGAGTTCCCTAAAAGGTAAGTCCCAGTTGCAACAATGCTAATCAGGGCCGGATTTAGGGGAGGGCAACCGGGGCCTCCACAATAGAGACTTCAGAAAAAAATCCTTCAACTATGTAACGTGCCTTTTTTTCCCTTCTACAGTTCCATTATAACTGGGTCTCTGATAGTTTTGTATTCCTCAGGTACTCGTAAATAGTGTCGCGTACCGTATTTTGTTGTAACTTAAATATATCATTCGTTGTAAATAGTGTTGCATACCTTGTTGTGATAGGATTCGATTGTTAATGGCTGTGGCATTTTTGTTGATCGCTGGAGATTGAGTGGGGTGTTTTAGTTATTAGATTTTGCTTTGGTTTTTGGCCTTGATTGTTGTGTGTTGTCGGTTATATTATTGTTTGGTTTGCATTTCTGTGTGGATGGGGCTGGCTATCAACACAGACGAGCGCGATTCTTGGTGTGGAGCATGGACTTGCGAATATTGTTGGTTGACGTCGGTTCCGTGTCATTTTTCTTGATATCCGGCCTGGGAAGTAGCTAGTCGTTTGGTTTGGGAGTGGTGTGGTGAGAATTTTTGGGACGGTGTGATATTGGCAAGTGTGCAGAACCTCTACGGTTTTTCTTTCATATCTGGCTGTATTTGGGCCATCTTAATTGGATTTTGAAGAAAAACCATTTAATTTTTAACTTGACCATTCTATTTACCTTCGTTGTTGATATTTTGGATTTTGGTGTCGAGTTAAAATAACCGCATGCGGGATTTATTTGAGGGAAGCCATTGTTAATTAGCAGGTGCCGTTCCATAACCAAACCGGCCACAGGAGTAGTGAATTCGTATACCCAAAGGTTACAAGTGATTTATTTTTAAATATTTAACGACGTGACTTATTTTTGACACCACGATTAAGTTTTGTTTTAATTTATTAATATAGTACATTGTTGGAAACTATTTATTGCATTAGATAATATGCCAAAACTGAGTACTTTGATTTATTGTTAGCTGTTGATTTTGATTATATTTTTTATAAGTTTATTATTGAACTGAGTACTTTGATTTATTGTTGGCTGTTGATTTTGACTATATTTGTTATAATGTTATTATTGAACTGAGTACTTCGATTTATTGTTGGCTGTTGATTTTGACTATATTTGTTATAATGTTATTATTGAACTGAGTACTTTGATTTATTGTTAGCTGTTGATTTTGACTATATTTGTTATAATTTTGCTATTGAGCTGTGTACTTTGATTTATTGTAGGAGTAAAGTATCCAATATATTTTTGCTATAATTTCATTTATTTGGTTCACCATAATCTTAGTTGTTTATCGTGTGGCTCTGCTAGTGCCTATAAGACCTAGGGGTTTCCGGCTTGAACCGTCTAAGTCGGTGGCGCGGCTCACTTTTATTTTCTTTTTTTCTTCTACCCTCTACGGCTGAGCTCGGGCATAATTTGCCAGTAGAGAGACCGCTGGCAGAGTACTCTATAGAGAATGAACAAGACGTGGCAACTTTTCCTTTGATATTTTTTTTAGCTGGTTTACTTTTACCTACAGTACTTTGTACAAACAGGATTATATTTTTCTTAAATATTGACAGAAATGATTCATCTGCATTTTTTCACTCCAATCAGGCAGTCAGTAAAATTTCAAAATCTCAAATGGTCCTGATAAGCACTTGCATTACCCATCTTGAGCGAATATCCCAATGACTCAATGGCTGAGTGGGGCGGTACTTGCTCGCAGCCTCGGATAATTCTTGTTTTCGTTTATATTAACATATGTTTGTGAAATGCTAAATGAATCTACTTGGCTTCACAATAAATTATTTATTGAAAAAGTCGACTGAAAAAAAATTGTTCATTTTATTTGGAAAATAATTTGGGGCCTCCACACCCTTGTTGCCCCGAGGCCTCCAGACCTCTAAATCCGGCACTGATGCTAAGTAAAAATATTTTGATTTATTTAAAAACTTACCTTCCAATGGTTCCGTAACTACCGAACGTTTCGTCTTTCGTACAATAATCTGGCGATTTGGAAATATAGACCAGAAGTTGAGTGTTAGCAGCCTTCTTCGTTTTCTTGGATACATCTTCGGCTATTATATCGTGCAGATTATTTCCTTGAACTGCTATAGCGTTCGTATACTTTTTTAAAAGGTTAAAACCTATTTCTGTCATCGAAGGGAGGGCCTTCCAACAAGTTTTAATGTTACAAGAACCCGATACTCCGTGACATTTGCATTGGGTTCGTAAACTGTCTGTCATTACCTAAAATAGTAATCATTAAAACCAAAAAACACAGCAATTTATCACCCCATATTTTTTTACGACGTCTGACAGTAAAGATCTAGGACTCGTTGCTAAGAGACACACTGTTAATAATTGATATGTAACATATACAATGCGTTCCAACGAAAACTTGACCTCCCCCCCCCCACCCCAAAAAACTCAGAAACCAAGTGTTTCTTTAAAATTTAAAAAAACACGTCAAATTTTATTGGGAGAAGGACAAATTTTTATATAAAATCTTAAATCCAGCTTTAATCCAATAGTTTAACAAAAAAATCAACTCAAATCTCTGAGATAACTGAAATTCGCTTCAATAAAAGCTTTGGTTTTACAAGTGATTAAATGAAATCCGACATTTTGTCATTAACAGCGCCATCTCGCGTTATTTTGTGAGTACATAACCTCGAATATCTTAAAATCCTGACGTGATGGCTCAATTACCTAACAACAAACAAGACCCCATTTTTTATAGACCTGTGTTTTTAATCGTTAAAGGTAGTTTAAAGAAAAAACTACGTTGTTATACTACAAACCTAACGTCTGATAACTTTCTTCACTGTTATAAACAATGGAAAAAACGATTTTTAGATAGGGAGGGTATATTATTGAAGGGGAGCATAGTTACATTGTACTAGTTTGAAAATAAACTGGTTTTATCGTACTAATTCTAGTATTTTATTGTCAGACGTCCTATGGGTACTCTATAATTATTATAATCGACCAAATAGTCATTCATAAAGTAAATTAAAATAAAAATTAACAAATTTACATCGTAGAAAATTATTTTTACCTTCCTACCGACTCTATTATTGTGCAAATTAACGGCCGCAATGGAATTTACTGCTAATTTTGCGGTCGTGCCTTCATCTTTTTGTATTTTCCTCTCCGCAGAATCTGCATCCCCCTTAAATGTTTTATCCGACGCACTTTTTTCCGCGTTGTCAATAAATCTTTTGGCGAATTGCGCGCCCCATTTGACGTTGTCTCCGCAACCGCCCCACTGGAAATGGTCAGTCGGGGCGGACGTCGGTTTGCTGGCACACGTGCAATGGTAAAGGGCCCCGCTGGAACAGGCACGTGCCATCGTGTAAGTCAACGCTGCGGAGCTGATCGCGTATACGTAAGCTTGCTCACGAGTCGCTGAAAATAAGTTACTTTCGTTTATTTAGGTGAGGCGTTTCAAAAACATTGTCAGCTTTATGTTTACCATACTCTTCAAAGTTTGCTTAACTACTGCGTGCAAAAAGAAAAGTCTCACTGGAAAGAAGCAAACTGATTTTGAAAAGTCGAAAGTCAAAAAAGTGGGATGTGAATTTTATAATCTATACCCTATTTCGAAATGGTACATACATACATATACATATAGTCACGCCTTTTTCCCGTAGGGGTAGGCAGAGACCACTTCCTTCCACTTCCGCTACGGTTCTTACACACATATAAAGAAAATAAATAACATCGACACAGTTAACACTTTCATTTATCTAGGTTCACTAATTTCCAACGAGGGCGGAGCCAGTGAAGAGATCAAAAGGAGAAGCTTCATAGCAAAGGAAGCTATGACTAAACTAACAAACATATGGAGAAGTCATGAAATCTCTTTGGCAACAAAAATGAGACTGGTAGGGAGCCTGGTCTTCTCAATCTTTCTCTATGGGTCAGAATGCTGGTCGCTCAAAGTAACGGACAAAAAGAAAATTGACGCTCTGGAAATGTTCTGTCGGCGTAGAATGCGAGAATCTCGTGGGCACAAAGAAGAACCAATGAATTTCTTTCTGCTTATCGTTGGAGACATATTTTGGCCTTCTTTCGAGGCTCCTAGAATTTTGTCGAGGGTCGTTATTTCTTTCTTAAAATAAAACGAACGCACTGCTCTTCTAATTCCAAGTTTGAAGTCTTCATCGATATGCACAGTTTTTATTCCTGTAGGTGGTTGCGGAACCCCAATTTTTCCTTCACTCCCTAATTTATATGCCTATTGATGATTTTGAAAGCTCCGTCATCTGCGAGCACATTTTCACCACAGTATCAACACTATACAAAATATTTTGGTTTTTGAGGGCGTCATGTACATTAAGAATAATAATCTTTTCGTTAACGGACAATGGACATTTGCTCACTGGTACGAAAACTGAAATAGCCATTTTAATTGACACAATAGGTATAAGTGACGAGAGAACACTCAGCACGAGGCATACAGCCTTTGACATTAATGTATATTCTTCAGGTAGTAATATTTGGTGTATTTACACGAATTCTACGTCAAAGATACAAAGTGCGTGCGCATCACATCCTCCTACCATTTGAGATCACCTTTGCATCTGGGTACTGACATTTTTCGTAACGAAAGACGTTTCATTTCTTAACTACGTTAGCCCTCAGAAAATGATTAATTACTCAGTATCATTTCGAAATATAGTATAGGATTGGTTGCTCTAAAATTGCAGCTCCAAATCCTCGAAATCCTATAAAGTTTACATGTATATGTATGCGGTATAAATTATTTAAGATCACCTGCTTATCTTTAATTAACAACTTGTACTTTCTTTCCATCCTGAAGAGTTTGAATCGATTTTGATTTTTAGCTTACGCTTACGAAAAGTTTGAATTGTAAGTTTAGGTCAATGAATGACCATCACGTATAAATAAAACCGAAAAGGTTTCATTTGATATATCAAAAGACTTTTTTCTTCGTTGCTGAGGCGTCATTGATATGAAAATAAAAGTATATTGTCTGAAAAGATTAGAAAGTTTTCGTGAAAACGGATCCCATTCAGCGAAGGTACAGTATCCCTCTTATTGACTTTCTGTTAGTTCATTAGCCAATTTCGTGTGCAGAATCACTAATGCATCTAGAAATGTATGCATCTCCCCATTGGCGCTCTACATATACGAGCCATTGACAAAGGGCTCGATAGCCAACGGCATAAAACACATTCAATACATCAAATTATCTTTATTCGAAGCAATAATGAACGTGGATATATCAAAAAAACTAAAATTTTCAAGCTTTCTTCATAATTAGCTTCATCGTTTTCAAGCAAACATGTAAACTTTATTATTTTAATTGGCTGTACAACCAAATTTTTATTTTTTAATCAAACCCTTTTAAAAAAGGTCTTTTTTCAACCCATCATTACGTCGTCATCAAAACACAGCTCTATTCTTCTACCGCTCAACATAGTTCTTCTCTTCTTCTTTTTCCTGCTAATTGGGCATAATACCTGTTCCTCATCGTAACTCGCTTTATGGAAGTAGATTGTCACTCCAACGTTTTCGGGGCTTTCCTGTGCTTCACCTCCCCGAAGGTAATTTTTCTCTGGCAATCTTCAGTCGTTGATATTTTCGATCTGGCATGTTTGTCTGATCTGATCTGGTCATGCATTTCGTCTTAGATATTGATATTGTCATTCCGAGCGTTTTAGAAACTGTGTTAAATGTATAAAGAAGCCTCTGCAGATCATCTTTATTTTCGGCTATCAAAACTTCATCATCAGCGTAGCATATGATTTTTACCTCTCGTCCTCCCATTCGATATTCCCTTTTCTTGCGTACTTGTCTTATTATTTCGTCCATAATAATATTGAATAGTAATGGGCTCAGTAAGTATACCCCTCTCTACGATTTTTTTTTTACTGAAAATAGTCTTAAAAAGGGTAGACCAGTAGAGGTCGGATTTGAGCCTTGTACGTCGTTAACAGTTGATCAGGAGTAAAAACCTTTTAAGCTTTCCACAGAAAACCTAGCCTCTGGTTTGCTGACTTTGCGATGTTAGCAACATGGTCATGAAAAGACATATTATTAGACACCGTGGTTACCAAAATCGAGATGGAGGGACTTGATTCAAGGGTATTTCCGGACATTGTGATGGAGTGATTTGAGGAATTTACTTTTTTGGAAAACGTGGCGCTTTGTGTTTTCTGGGCATTGAACTGGACAAGATTGTTGGTTCCCCACTCGAGGATTGCTTTAAGATCTCTATTGATGGAGTCAACCTGTTCCTGCCCGAGTCTATTTGTATCATTCACCGAAAGTGATCGATAGGAAGTGAAAGTTGAGACAAGTGTGCTGTCGTCTGCGAAACTGTAAATGGGGTTTGTGGTGGTTTTCAAGAGGTCGTTGATGTGTAAAAGAAATAGGGTGGGGGACAGGATGTAACCCTGAGGGACATGAAGAAGACAAAACTAAAACTCAACAATGAACATTACAAAGGTTGTCCAAAGACATGAACAAAACATTTGATGAAACTAACTGTCTCTTAACAAGACATGTGCGTTTTAATATTTTAAAGTGTTTCCATGTTTTTTTAAAATGTTAAATGTTGGATTTAATTCAGTTATATACCTCTGGTTAAATCTGGTGTCAAGAAAGGAGCGGTAGCTATTGAAGAGCAGTTCCATCTTCTGTGACTGAAGATAGCTCTGCACGTTTCAGATGCCAGGACTGCAGCAGCTTGTACGTGCGGCATAATTTCCATCGAATGTCTGCATAATTTTGCCTGGATTTTTACCAAGCCATATCTTCGTCTGGCTATAGTACAAGGCGATCGAACCCCCGATCTGATTCCTCTGTTTATTGATGAAACGTTCCATTGCAAATGGGAATGCTGAAGAGATCTGTAACAACAATAAATATAAACCCATTTTTTATTACTACATCATGAGTAAATTAATTAAAGTATGACTTATAAATTTTGAACATTAACGATGGTCCCATCAATTTTAAATCCATTATAACGGTTACTAACATCTCCTAATAAACGCAAGTTGAAAGTCAATTAAAACGGCAAAGAACAAAAAGACAACAGTGATAAGTTTATTTGTTCAGCACGAGGGCCGCCTTTAAGGCTAACACAAACGATGGCACTATCGGGATTTGATATCGTAGCTCAATAACGACGACCTTCGAAGTTCGAGCACTATCAGTTGGAACGCATATTAAAGTATACATATAAATTCTGATGACGGTCCTGTAAAAAGTTGATAGAGAAAACAGGAAAAAAAGATTTGTTCGTTTCACAATTTTACGACTGTTAATTATTACTTTTCACTTGACAAATACCAAAGTACATAAATGTGCGTGTCCTATTTCCTTTGAAGCTATTGTTCGGAGATTTAGAAATATCTTTAATGCCTGTATTTGTACTGAGCATTCTACAAACCTCGGCCCTACCTTTAATTGTTGATATATGTCATATTTTAATACGAATAATCAAATTTTGACAAACACTTAATTAAAGAAAACATATCTCGCTAAATCATACACTTTTTATCTTTTACGAAACTTTACAGTTCTTAGGGCAAACATAACAAGTAATAGGAACCTAAAGGACGAAGTAAAAGCCAAAACAACAAAGGCATCATTAATATCAAGGTATTTAACAGATTTAATTTGGCGAAAGTCAGAATATATAAAACTTGCGAAAGACCGATTATGACATACGCGATAGAAACCAGAGCGGAGAACGCAACAACCAAACGATTTTTAAGAACAACAGAAATGCGAACACTAAGATCAATAACAGGACATACGTTATTCGACCGGAAGAGAAATGAAGAAATAAGGGAAATATGTGAGATTCAAGATGTAGTAAGTTGGGCAAGAAACCGGAGAAGAGAATGGAGAGATCAGAATGCCAAATGAGCGGTTGGCAACAATTGCGAAAGAGAAAAAACCAAATGCACCTCGACCACGTGGACGACCACCCATAAGATGGTATGAAAGCTGGTCTTCAGCATCCCAACTGCCTCTGTCAAACCATTAATGCAAACACAGGACTTAGTCCTAACGTAAGAAGAAGAAGAAGAAGAAGAAGAAGAAGAACTAAAAAAGGGGGTACATAGCTGAAATATAAAAGGTGAAGTTCAATTTTGATAGCACAAGTGCTACCAAGTTACTCTTCCACTCAACCTCAAAAAATGTTTACTTATACTAAGACAAGACAGAATGAAGTAGGTAGGAGAAAAATTAGATTATGGGAATGGTATAATTAACATGATGCAAGAAAGAATGAGAAAAATAAATGTTCATTCATGTTATCGTATCCAGTTTTAAAGAAATTCGTTTCTATAACTTCTTTTTTTTTCTTTCTTCTTCTGCAGTTTTTGTAAAATGTTGAAAAAAGATGTTCTTATTGAAATCTGTAGACATTTTTGCGCTGGTTATTTCACTTTGTACACTTATATAGTGAGATTAGTGATTTTGTTATGAGCTGTTTTTACAAAATGAATAACCAGGAACGTGTTACAAGAAATCTTTCAAGAGAAGAGTATGCTTTTGTTAAAGAAGAAGGGTTTACTCAAGTTCAAGTGGCACAATGCATGGAAGTAACACAATCAACAATTTCCAGAGCATTGAGAAGATTCAGAGAAACAGGCAGAAACCAAAGAAGACCTGGACAAGTTTGACTAAGAATTACCACCTTGCTTTCTGTGTCTTTAAGATCTAAGAACGAGGTTCCTTGCGAGTACTTCATTACAACAAGAATTGGCAACAAGATTGGCAGTACACAATTTGAGACGTTGTAGAGCTGCTACTGGTTTGCTACTCACCGCAGATCAGCTTCAGTTTGCCCGAAAACACGTAAATTGGGAAGTTCATCAGTGGGCTTATGTATTGTTTTCAGATGAGTCCCTATTGACGAATGACCGTCGTAAGAGAGTGTATAGATGTCCCGGAGAGCAATATGCTCAATGTAACATTGTAGGTACGGTTAGCTACGACGGAGGATCTATTATGGTTTGGGGAGGTATCAGTTTTGAGACTCTTACAGAGTTAGTAATTATTCAAGGAGGTTGTCTTACAGCTGCCAGATACATTACGGACATTCTAGAGTAACATGCAGTACTATTTGTCCCATTTGTAGGTGAACATTTTGTATTAATGCACACGTTGCTATAGTAGTGCAAAATTACCTCCAGGAGGTTCAAATTCCAACAACGGATTGGCCTGCAAGAAGTCCAGACTTGAACCACGTTGAACATTTACGGGACAACATGGGACGACGTATTCAAGCTTTACAATCACCTCCAGCAAACTTACATAAGCTGTCATTGCGATTAGTAGTGACGTGTGATCAAATTGAGCAAGACGAGATTAGAAACCTGATTTTAAGTATGAAAAGACGATGTCAGGTAGTTATTAGGGTAAGAGAAGGCAATACCAGTTATTGAAATTGCTACCAGTTATTGAAATTCTTTTTTTGTATTAATTTTAAGTACGTAATTAGAATACAGATAAATTTATCTTTTTCCTGTATATTTGTTCGGAGAACATGATGGTGCTCCACAACCACACAACGTGGAAAATTGCGATGTTGTCGGAAGGATCGTGTATCTAGGGTGAATAATAACATGGGGATTGTGAACCTGAAATTCGTAGACGCATTCAACTGGGTAAAACAGCTATGAGTCAACTCACCAGATTATGGAAAGATAGCAACATCTCGATCCAAATAAAAAAAAGCTCTAGTAAAATCTCTGGTATTCTCAATTTTTTGGTTCGCTTCGGAAACGTGGGTGATCAAGGCCGCTGATCGACGAAGAATCGATGCGTTCGAAATGTGGTGTTGGAGCCGAATGTTAAGAATCCCATGGACTGCTGGAAAAACAAACGCATCCATATTAAACAAGTAAGAATAGAGCACCGTTTGTCGAGCCAAACTTCAGCGTGGACTCTAAGGTTCATCGGCCACATAATTCGACACGATAATGTTGAGCGCCTCATTGTACACGGAATGCCATTTGGTAAAAGACGACGAGGCCGGTCACCAACGAGATAGACAGACACCGTTTGCAATTTAACTGGCCTAAATTTAGAGACAGCAACAAGAGAGGCTAACAGCAGGCAACGATGGCAGCAAATTATTAGTCACGTCCTGGACAGACTGGATAATGACAGAAATTCACAACAACCACGACACATCAGGGATGATGTAATGGACTAAGAAGAGAATAGTGAAATCATGTGTTCAGAGTCCAAAAGAGTAGGGAAAGCGCAAACGTCAGAGTGCAAATAAAATATCGAAAACCAATGATCAACAATTATAATTATTTTTCTTTTTTTTTAAAGCGTAAGGAATTTCGTTCCTAACGGGTGTCCGATGACACCACACGGCTTTTTTTAACAATATACCTCGACCGCAGGAGAGAGGCGGCGCTACTATAAGTTCGAAAAAATCGTAGATGGTGCCTTCCCTAAAAAATTCATTAGCCGAAATAAAGTACTTTATACTTGAAGACACTCCAGTAGTTTTTTTTAAGTATTCGTTTGAATATTTTTGACGCACTTCCCGTGAAAACTTGTTTATAGTTCTTCCTACGCGCGTAATTATTCCAAAATAATCATGAAAATCTATACAATTAACACCTACCTGCTGTAGCGGTATACTATTAAAGCCAAAACATTAATGCACAATGAAAAATTCTGATGCAGCACTCCACCCTTCTGTTATTAGCAGACTATATACAATAGAGAGGGGAACGCCTTTTTATTCTTAAGAAATAAAACCTGATTCTTAAGTAAGTTAACAGTCCTAACTCGTATTTATATTGATTGCGCTTTTATCACCACGCGAGTAAGAGTATAATTTTATAACGGGATGTTATATGGTATGTGAAATTTTTCAAACGCTTTTTCAATCGGATAACGACTTTTAGGTGTCAAATTAAAAAATTCTTCAACTTTATTGCTACTTTAAAAGATAAAATTACTTCTCTGACGCGTTTCCCCGAATTTACGAGGCGTTTCTAAATACTTTTGTGGATAAACGCAGTTTTTCAGAAGAAAATCTTAGAAATCCGTTTTGACACCGCGTATATTTCAAAAACGAACCAATTTACAACGTTGAGAACGTGTATGGCGTGAAGTCGAGGAAACCTATCATTATGTGGCGGTAATATCTCTCCAGGTACATCTAGAAGGCGCCGTAAATTACAAGGGAGTCCCTTCTTCGAAGGGTAACTCGGACTGAAAACAGTCAAACGGTCGGCTCTTTTACATTTTTTACTCTTAACACTTTTATCCGTACCATGTTTTATTTTCTTTTTTAAAATGATCACCGTTTCGTCCTGCATCTTTAAACACGTAGACTGCAGTGATATTTTCTTTAAAGATTCCAGTGTTTCAGTATTTCTTTAAAACATTGCAAAAAAGTTGTTTGAAGTCCTGTAAGCAGTCCCGTTAGAATTCATAGGTCAGACCTGCTCCATTCTAGGATCTGCTTAGTTGTGTTTCTCGAGGGTTTAGGTAAGAACGCCTTTGCTTTTTCGTTTCTCTCCACTCCCTGGTGCCCAGGTACCCACAGCAGGGTCACCCTGTTGTTCGCACCAAGGTACTCTAGGGATTCGATGCAATTCCATACAGGTTTAGAATTTATCTTGTTGGAGCTCGGTGCTTTTAAAGCAGCCTGGCAACAACAAAACACAACAAGAGTAGGTACTTCTGATTAAAATTCCTATTTTTCGTTCCCTCCTGTAGGCCGTTTAGATATTTTGAAATTTGATGGCGCCAATGCCACAACTTTTAAAGGACTGAAATGTACTGAATAAAGGAATAATAAAAATTTAACCTATTATACGGTGCAGACTTTCGGCACTCACAGTATATTTCTAGAAATTTAAAGATTTATGGCGTAAGCTTCGCTAATAAATTATTGTAAACTTTATCCACGAGACCTTTTAACTGGCAGCACGCAAAAACGGCATTAGATACTGTCAAAATGTTAAAGTGAAAGATAATGAGAATTAAACAACGGCTATTTATTTTTCTTTTCTTAATGCTTATATTTTTGCTATTCCTATGCTAAATTTATTTCTTAATCTGCTTTTTAGGACGATAGTGTCGGCTCTGGGTTATTAATTCAGGTGGATAATGAATCGCGAGGCGAAATTCAACTTCACAGAACGAAAAAACACGGTAAAATATTTCATTACTTTATCAGCACAGCTTAGATTTTTTTTTTATGAAAATAGTCGCAAAAAGAAAAAGAGTAGTTCTCTGGAAAAACTGATTTTGAAAGCTTATTCCACTCCGTAGCAGCACTTTAAAAGAAGGATTCTTGATGAAGATTGGTCTTGTAGTGTCAAGCTTGAGAGTAAATATGTGAGACTGATCAGCGTGCCGAGTTCTTCGGCCGAATGTGACCAATGGTGGTACAAGAGTTTTTATTTCTCTGGAGCATCTGCCATGAAAATATCTGTAGAGCAATGACTGATCTGCAACTCTTCTTCTATGTTCTAGAGGGTGAAGGGTATCTGTGAGAGTTGAGCTGTTTATCAAGCGAATGGCCCTTTTCTGAATGGAATCTAGAAGACGAAGAGAATGCCTTGGTGCTGAACCCCAAATATGCGAGCAATACTCCAGTAGAGGTCGGATAAGAGCGAAAATATCTCGGTCATTTCGTCTATAGGTAAGATTAATGATGTACAATTATTAATTATGCTTTTTTAAAACTCGTATTGCGACTTTGACGGTGGAAGTTTCTGTATGCACCCTGTATACAAATACTTTACGATTATCCTGGATATGAGCTATAATGCACAAACTTTAGGCGAATTTTATTCTTTTCTGTACAAACTATAAGTATCTTCGATTTGGAATTGCAGTGTGAAATTTTTAAAAAATTCAAGATGATTCTAGGAATACGTTATTTTAGTAAATCTTGCAGTCATTACAGCTGCTACATTGTAAGATTAAAGGATGCACTTTATATAATAATAAATGCATTAAATGCCCACGAGATTTAACGCTCAAAAATGGCAAGACATCACGTAAAGGTAATAGACAATATGCCATTTCATGGCTATAAAAATATTTTCTTCGGTGCAATAACACAAAAGAATCAACAATTTTTTTACAATTTTTGCATAAAGCAATTAATGTAATGTATTATTAGCCACGTAGTATTTTTTTTTATAAAAATAATGTTATTAAAACTCCGTTAAACAAATGAAGTACGCAGGTTAATATAGTTTTGGTGAAAACCTCTTCACTAAAACGTAAAAGTATTTCCCAGATTTCCTTGTCTAAGAAATACTCCCCCCTGAAAAAAAGAGTTTTATGTAATATACATGGGAATCCCAGATCACCACTTTTTACACATCAAGTTGGTACCTACTCACGCTCTTCCATATCAGAAACAATAAATATATAAAAAAATGACTATTTTTTCAAAATTTAACCGTTTATAATAACTATAATAATTTTAATAAAAGTTACTTACAGCCATTTAATAGATTCTCCAAAATTTACCAAAAAAATCAAAACAATAACAAACACAGCGGCCATAAAATAAAGTCCTTTCGCCATAATGGTAAAAAAATGTTATCACATATTATTTTCTAAAAATGAACGATGTTGGAAAAAAAACTGTAGATTTCAACATTTTCTGGTTCACCATAAGCAAACTAAACGTGCGTTAAAAAAGAGCGCTCGCGGTTAGCCCAAGAATACTTTGTGATGTCCCTTGCGCAAACGATGGATTCGAACTGTTATCCTAGTCGGCTATCTAAAAACATTCGCCGGCTCATTTTCGTATTCGGAAAATCTGAAAGTCGTCCACGAAGACTACTCTGACCGAACGATATTATGGCGTGAACGGTTATTGAAAACGATGAAAGGGCAGATATTTTCGTAGAAAGCCGAAAAAAAAACGACTTGGGAAAGCTATAATGAAGGTAGTTTGCTGTCGGAGCAAAGAAACTATTTTTCGGATTGAATGAGGCGAACGTTTCAGGGAAAAGGTCGCGAAGATCTCGAATCACTTCTTTTGAAACAGATTTTCGCCAAACAAAAATTATTTTACGAGACAACGTGTTTTTCGGAATTTGGTATAGAGAATAACTATCATTTGAAATAAATGAAGAATTCTAAAAAAAATTTAAAATTCCTCCCATTAAGATTTATTTTCACCGATCACGAACGGAAAAATATGTTACAATACCCAAATATCAAAAATTCAATCAATATTTTTATTACCATTACTGATTAAAAATATTCACAAAATACAATGCATATTTTGTCACCCACTTATTTTTCATAAATTTAAATAATAATTTAAAACTATTATTGATATAAATAACAATTACAAATGACACATATTATAGTAACGCTTTTATAATATTTTAAAATTACTATTCCATGAACTTTTAAAGTCATCAAAGAAAATTATCTCTTCAGTTTTATTTACATCTTGATAATTCATTTATGAGCTTATGTTTATTATGAAATATTCAAAATAAGTAATATGGGGTAGATTTAGTATTTCTTTTATCAAATTTAGTTAAAGCTTTGATTTATCTTTTACCTATAAATTAAATAAACTTAACAAAAAAAATCTTCAAAATTATCCAAACAGGTAACCACTTGTTATGCAACCAACAAAACATGTTGCTATTTTCTGAATGATCTCACTGTATGATGACAAATCCTTAATAAGCTTAAGTATTCAGTAAATTTTTATAAATAAAAATCAGCAGTATAAAACTTAACAATATTATTTATTTGCTAAATATCAATGATGACAAATACTTCAAATTGGTTTTTGGTAGGTTCATTAACAATCTGCATGGCAGAATAGGTAATAGCTTTGACTTCTGTTCCTTGTGGATGCTTTCCAAGTGTAAACTCTTCTCCATAACACTTGCACTTTATCCTGTATTCCTCTCCTTCCGTAATAAATTCTGTAATTTTAACTTTGCTGCATATCAAACATGGATCACAACTGAATAAGAATAACAGCTCATCTAAAAAATGAAACAATAAACTTTCTAAATCATGACCTATAGCTTCTATTTCTGCAGACTGTTTTATCTCTACTGAATCGAGTTCCGTCATGTAACCAAACATGGCAATGCCACATTGTTCATATGCTTCGATTAAACTATCACCCCAGGAGTGTAACCTAAAACAAATGTATTACACAAATACAAAATACTGATTATGATAATATTTTACTTACTGTACGTCTGCTGTGTGGTCTAAATCTAAGATAAAATAAAATTGATTAAAATTTGTAAACATTTCAACACAAATTATACTTACATTCATATTTACATGATGGTAATGTTAATTCTTGAGTCGTAAAGTTTTCTCCCATTTTATAATAGGTTAAAGTTTTTTTTTTAATAATCAATAATAATTCCAAATTAATTTAAAACTTACTTCAAATAAAGACACTAAAACTAACCTCAAATGTAATAAAACACAATGCTTGAAGCACAAGTATCAACCAAAGAAAATTTACTATTTATAATTCTTTTTGGTACCAACCTTATAAAGTGTTATAACTTATTATGTGTTATCTATCTTTCAGGAGAATTAAAAACAGTATCACAATTATTTATATATGAATCGGAGATTTGGGTATGCAACCAGAAATACACGTGTTGCGCATTTAAGTTAGCATGCTAACATTAATTAAAAAAACTTTATTTTTAAATCCTTATTATTTTTCTATTTATTCCTTTAAATTACACCTCACGTTTTAAAACAATTTTTTTAAATAATTGCTGTAATTATAACACTATAGCCAAAGATTATCATAATTAATATTTCAACATACTTTTTAATACAATTAGAGGTCAAATAATAACTGGTTATATTTACATTTTGACACTATACTGTTGATTGATAAGACTTTATAAACAATTATCTGTTAAATGTATGAGATTCAAGTGTCTTTTTCCCAAAAACAGGTCCAGTAGCGGTGATACTAAAATGTTGTACACTAATTTTTCTTCGTTAGGAATAGGAATAATTAAATTGTAAGTTACTTTATTAGGTACTATAACCAAACAAAAACGATAACCTTGATGTATATTTTTTTAGAAGCTCGGTACGACCGATTTACAATGCAAGATGGAAAAGTACACTGAAAAAAATTGACAAGCTATTGATTGCCAATCGAGGTGAGATCGCTTGCAGAATTATTAAAACAGCAAAACGCCTAGGAATCAGGACCGTAGCAGCCTATAGTGATGCCGATAAAAATTCTTTACACGTGTGCATGGTAAGTTGCATACCTTTACGGCTTCATTTATTTTTTAATAATAATGCTGAATCATAACATTGTCTTCTGGCTTTTCTTTTAAGGCGGATGAAGCTTACAGAATTGGGCCAGCAACAGCTTCTTTAAGTTACTTAAGAGGAGATATAATATTAGAAACCGCCAAACGATCAGGCAGTCAAGCTGTTCATCCCGGCTATGGCTTTTTATCTGAAAACGTGGAATTCGCCGAGAATTGCCAAAAGGAGGGAATCATCTTCATAGGACCACCGGCGTCTGCTATAAGAGATATGGGAATTAAAAGGTGATTGCTCTTAACACACCTTTGTTTATAATTATTGTTCTCAAACATTCTTTTTTCATTGAAGCACTTCCAAGGCGATTATGTCGTCCGCTGGAGTTCCCATTATTGAAGGATATCACGGAGTAGATCAAAGTACGGAGACTCTGAAGAAGGAAGCTCGAAGAATTGGTTTTCCAGTAATGATAAAAGCTGTTCGAGGAGGTGGAGGAAAAGGTAAGGTTAGGTTCATTAAGATAACTCTCCCTTTTCGTGGGAACCAGAACATAAATTACCGGGTAAACTAATTTTCAGGTATGAGGATTGCTCACACCGAGCAACAATTCGAAGAGGCTTTAGAATCTGCTAAAATCGAATCTCAAAAAGCGTTCGCCGATTCTGTAGTTTTATTAGAAAAATTTGTCACTGAACCAAGACATGTAGAAGTACAAGTATTCGCCGATACACACGGAAATGCAGTGCATCTCTTTGAGCGAGATTGTTCCGTACAAAGGAGACATCAAAAAATCATCGAGGAAGCACCTGCAGTAAGAAACCTTTTTTTGTACATCACGTTAAAAGAACCCGATTCCCGGTGTATTCAATGTGTAATATCAGCCCGACAATAGAAGCCACTTCTGGCAGCCGGGGTAAATTACGCTAAAATTTTAAAGAGGGTAGGAAAAAAGAATTATTTTAGTTAAAGTAACAGTCATGAAATTCATGCAGATTATTTCTAAAAGTATACTGACTGTATATAAAATTCAAAAAATAAATAATATACAGGGGGTTGTATTTAAAATAAGAAAGTTGGTATCGGCCACTGTCACATGACACACCCAATATAATTATTTTTTTTTGAAAAAAATGCGCATCTAAAAATACAAATCGACTGGTGTCCAAGCGTTTTCCCAACACGCTCTCATTTATTCGTTATCGAATTTATTTCATTTGGCTGTTCCACACTGTATACAAGTGTAAATATAAAAAAATCGTCAGTCAATTCAGTCAGTAAATTTTCAAGACTTTTTAAATGACAACTGAAAATTGGTCACTGGCTCTTGGTCTATGATAATAATTAATTCTAAGTTTCAATATTTTTAAACTTTTTAATTTAATAGTCGCTGGCAGAAAAAAGCATGAACATTTTTAATGTACGATCAAAAATAAACTTTATGGTTTTAGCCAGGATTGTCAACGGAATTACGAAATGAATTAGGCATGGCGGCGGTGAGAGCGGCAAAAGCTGTTGGATACGTGGGTGCTGGCACTGTAGAGTTTATTCTAGACAAGAATTCTCACGCCTTCCATTTTATGGAAATGAATACGAGATTGCAAGTGGAACATCCGATCACTGAAATGATTACGGGTAAATGTTCGGTTGGCACTGCTTAAAAATGAAAAAATTTTGCTTTTTGATTGTTCGTAGGTACTGATTTGGTGGAGTGGCAAATAAAGGTGGCATCGGGTGAAGTACTACCTCTTTCGCAGGACGACATTCCTCTGAGAGGTCACGCTTTCGAAGCTCGAATCTATGCGGAAGACCCTCGAGGAGGTTTTCTTCCTGGAGCTGGTCATCTTTCGCATCTCTCTACGCCAGAGACTTCGGAGGATACTAGAGTCGAAACTGGTAAATATAATATACACATTTCGAACGGAAAATGTTTACTAATTGTGTTTTTAGGGGTCAGAGAAGGAGATGAAGTGTCTGTACATTATGATCCGATGATTGCTAAACTTGTAGTTTGGGGTAAAGATCGAGGAGAAGGTCTTTCAAAGTTAAAAGCCAAGCTTAGGGATTATAATGTATGTGTATCTATTTTTGTTAATTATTTACTGCATTATTATTTCATGGACGCAAGTTTTATGATTTTTGTTTTGTTTTTGTTTTCACCGTTCCACCGATGATAAATCGTGATGAACTAAAGCCACAAGAGTCACCACTAATAAGTCCTATTATTTTTAAATTATAAAGTTTACACCTTGACAGTTTATTTATATTTAAATAGAGGGTAATAAACCAATTACGTCATTAGGTAAAAATATTTATGACATTTAAAAAAATGTTTCGAACGTATGAATAAAAAAATTATTTTTCATTTAAAAGGCAGCTTCATACTAGTCGTTTAATTGATTTTTTTCTCAATCACTACTCATTTTATGATATTCAATAAAAGTGAAATGGTACCTAAAAAATTTATTTTGGCTGTAAAGTAATAAAAAGTATACAATTTTTTATGAATAACCTTGTATAATTTATTAACACACAGTCAAATCAATCAATTCCTTTCAATACAAATTGAGGTTGTTCGTTTATCGTTTTGACTTTTCTTGTCTTGATATTCGTTCAATTACACATTTTACCTGTACATTTTCAAGATTAATTAATATTTGTTAATATTACATACATACATACATATAGTCACGTATTTTTCCCGTATGGGTAGGCAGAGACCATTTTCTGCCACTTCCGCTATGGTTCTTACACACATCTTTTGTTTCCTTTACTTTCATCGGTGCTCTCAAACATGCTCGTCGGTTGTTGGTACTCTTGACCTGGCCTTTCTTCAAAACAATGTTGATCTGATACACACATACACACATAAACACATAATACACACCTACACACATAATACACACATCTGATCCTTTCTACGTGTCCAAACAATCTAAGCATTCTTTCATCTATCTTTGAAGCCACATCTTCTTTTACACCACAGCGTTCCTTTATCTCACTATTCTTCACTTTATCTAACCGAGTTACTCCGGCTATACTTCTCAGACTACTCATCTCCGCAGCATTCATCCTATTTTTATGCTTCTTCTGTCGAACCCAGCATTTATTACCATACATAAGTGTAGGAACCAACACTTCTTTATGCACATCCAGAAGTTGCTTTTTTGATACTTTCTGGCTGTTCATAAAGCCATACAGTGCCCCATTAATTTGTTTTCCTGCCTACACCCTTTGCTAAATGTCAGTGTCATACTTTCCATCTCTCGTAAACTTTAAACCCAAGTATACAAACTCATTTACTTGTTTTACTCTTTCTTCCTTAATCAGAGCCTTAGAGTTTGTCATGCTTTCTTCTCTTTCAAAAACCATTACTATCGTTTTGCTTACATTTATTTTCAGACATTTGACGATCAAATCATTCATTTTCAATCCATACGCACTCTCTTTAAAATCTTTTAAACAATCGTCTGTGTATATGTTAAACAGCCACAGCGAAGCCAAACATCCCTGTCTTACACCTTTTTCGATGTTAAACCAGTCCGTGTGAGTTCCGTTTGTCCTGACACAAGCACTGGAATCCTCGTAAAGTGATTTCAGTGTTAATATTGTATGAGCTTTTTCTCTGATCCTTTAAGTATCTTAGTCTTTTGTATATAAGTATAACGGTCTGTCATGCCAGATTTTTTTTAATTCATGCAGATAATGTTTTTTAGATTGCTGGTCTGGAAACCAACGTAAATTTTCTGCTGGATCTAGCTGGTCATCCAGAATTCGAAGCGGGGAACGTACATACGAACTTCATTGTAGATCATTACGACAGTTTGTTCAGAAAAGAAGAACCATCCAAAGCTCAGATATGTCGAGCTGCTGTGGCGACCATTTTGCTGGACCAAACGATCGAAGATGCAGTCGCAGCATCAAAGAAGGATACGTTTAATCCTTTCGTCGTGGAATCTAATTTTAGAATGAATTATCATAATGAACGGGATATCAGGATGAAGTTTAATGATATCGGTAAGTTTTTATGATTTATTTGTTTATTTTTTAATTTAAATGTGCTTTTTTATCAGATTTGCTGGCGAAAATTAGGTTTATAAGTAGAAATGATTTTGAAATAACCAGCGATGGAGGTAAAACTTGGAGCAAAGCTAGTGGAAGCATTACGAAAATTAGCAACAAGAATATTTTAAACTGCACAATTGATGATAACATTTTTAAATGTAACATTTACAGAAATAATAAAATACTGGCACTATTCGATCAAGTAAGTATGTCCCATTTCTCTATAAGGAGTGTTTGTTCGAATGTATTAGTAGATAAAACGTGATTACGTGCTTTTTCAGGATGGAAAAACTCAATTTTCTCTACCCCAAGCCTCTTTCGTTGCCGAACAAGATGAAGAATCATCTTTTGGGCTTGGAGATAAAGCAGCTGTCTCTCCAATGCCTGGCATTTTAAATAAATTATTAGTCAAAGTAGGAGACGAGGTGAAAAAGGGCGATTCGTTGTTTATTCTTATAGCAATGAAAATGGAATTCGTAGTGAAGGCTTCGAGAGATGCTAAAATTTCTAAAATCAACTTTGTCGTTGGAGATAACGTTCCGAAAGATTCTACCATAGTTCAGTTTGAATAAAAACATTTTTGTGTTTATTTTAAACATTAAAATTAAAATTAAGACAAGTTTTTTTCTTCTTCTCCATGCAAAGCATATCTTTTGATGTGCAGACCTCAAAATTCTGTAAGATCAATAATATTTTTAACATCGACGACCCCCAAACCAAGGGCAGATGCTAGTGGTACCAAAGCGTACAGTAAGAGTGTCTGAACACAAACACAAACATAAACGCTACTGGGATAGCATTCCAGGAAACAAACACGGGAAAGAAGTACCGTGACACAAAATCAGCTAAGGGGCTCCTGACTGGTCACGCACCAGCGAAGGAGCACCTCAACAAAATGGGGCTATATAATGGAGACCTGACCTGCAGACAAGAATCCAGAAACAGTGAAACACACATACTGCTGTGAGGCACTGGACCGAGATAGACAGGCAATTCTTGGGGCAGCCATCCGGCGACACAGAACTATATTGTTCCCACCCAGTACAGAACTTGTACAAGGTATGAAAGTACTGGATTGATATAAAACCACAAAGGCAAGATACAATGGTCCAACAGGCCTAAGTGTCACCGGAGCCAATAGCCAGACGGACCTACATAGGAGTGGAGTTTTTAGTGAGTAGACCTGATATATATATATATATATATATATATATATATATATATATATATATATATATATATATATATATATATATTGTGGCTTCAAACCCAGATCATGTACTATTGTAAAAAATGATGAAGGAAATCTAGTAACCAACGAAATAAAAATAATTGAAACCTGGAAAAATAACTTCGACAATTTGTTAAACATAGAGATGGAGGGTGAAAAACCGGAACAAATATTCTACACAGAGGAGCCACTAATATTAGAGCCAACGGTAAAAGAAACCTCAAAAGCCATTGGCAGACTTAAAAATAACAAGGCCTCAGGCAGCGACAAAATACCGACCGAGTTTCTAAAAAATGGAGAGGAAGCTTTGTTACAGCATTTTCATGCACTCATCTGCCAAATATGGAAAGAAGAAAGAATACCCTCTGTTTGGAAGGAAAGTGTCATAGTGCCCCTACATAAGAAAGGAGATAAAATGTGCTGTTAAAATTATCGTGGAATGTCTCTTATTAATACGGGATATAAAGTACTGGCTCTCATCCTGCTAGATAAAATAACTCCGTATGTCGAACAGCAATTGGGGGACTATCAGTGTGGATTCAGAAAAAACCGCTCAACTATAGACCAAATCTTCACTATTCGACAACTGATGGAGAAATGCTATTTATTGATTTCCAACAAGCTTACGATAGCATTTCAAGAGTGGATGCTATGGCAGAACTAGGAATACCTAGAAAGTTGATACGCATGACTAAAATATGTGTATATAAAATATATATAAATTATGTATGGTAGCGTCACTATTAGGGGAAAAGCTTCAACGCCTTTTCTCATAAACAATGGTCTCAAACAGAGACAACCATAGACAAAAAAGAAGATTTCTTTAAACTAGAAAGTGCTGCAAAAGAAGCCGGTTTAAAAATCAATGTAAGAAATGTAAGAACCGGTCGCCGAGATCGAATTAGTCATAGATACATATAACCATAGATACATATAATTTCGAGCGAGTAGAGCGCTTTAACTATTTGGGGACTACAATAACAGCAAATAATAACATGACGGAGAAAATTAACATGAGAATACAAAGTGGAAATCGCTGTTACTTTGCATAACAGAAAATAACGAAGTCCAAAATAGTCTTTCGAAGAACGAAAATAAGTATCTACCACACTATTATTAGACCCATTATGAACATTATGAACACAAAGTGCAACGTTTTCCAAGAAAGTGAATTCCTCAAATCATCCCATCACAATGTTCGGAAATACCCTTGAACCAAGTCCCTCCATCTCGATTTTGGGAGTCACGGTGTCCAATAATATGTCTTGGCATGACCATGTTGCTAACATCGCAAAGTCGGCAAGCCAGAGGCTAGGTTTTCTATGGAAAGCCAGAAAGTTTTTTACTCCTGATCAACTGTCGACGACGTACAAGGCTCAAATCCGACCTCTACTGGAGTATTGCTCGCACATTTGGGGTTCAGCGCCAAGGCATTCTCTTCGTCTTCTAGATTCCATTCAGAAAAGAGCCATTCGCTTGATAAACAGCTCAACTCTCACAGATACCCTTCACCCTCTAGAACATAGAAGAAGAGTTGCAGACCAGTCATTGCTCTACAGATATTTTCATGGCAGATGCTCCAGAGAAATAAAAACTCTTGTACCACCATTGGCCACATTCGGCCGAAGAACTCGGCACGCTGATCAGTCTCACACATTTACTCTCAAGCTTGACACTACAAGCACCAATCTTCATCAAGAATCCTTCTTTTACAGGGCTGCTACGGAATGGAATAAGCTTCCAAAATCAGTTTTTCCAGAGAACTATGACCTGCAACTTTTTAAAAAGCCTGCCCACAATCATTTCCTTTCTATAATCCCTTCCCCTTCTAATAGTCGCAGTGCGGGCCGTCCGCGGCCTACACGATAGGTCTACCCTTTTTTTCATAAAAAAAAAAACTTTCGGGGTATATATGGGCCAGTGAAGGACCAAAATTTAGAACAGTACCGGATCAGAAACGACAGAGAACTGGAAAACATATACCGTCAACCAGATACGCGTCAAAATGGTTAAAGCTGAAAGACTAAGATGGGCCGGCTACAATAAAAGACAAAATGAAGAACGAGTGGTGAAACTAACACGGGAACAGAATCCAACTGGCAGAAGACCACTTGGAAGACCCAAATTGCGCTGGAAGGCAAACTTAGAAACCCTAAATATCACCAATGCCGAACAACTTATGATGGACAGAGACCAATGGAGGCAAATCGTAAATCAATTAAGACCTACCCGGGGTTGTAAAAGCTACAGAGACAGAGACACAGAGAGAAACAGAGACAGAGACAGAGAGAGAGGAAAGAGAGAGAGAGACCTGATATCGTCAGTAGAGTCTCACAGTAGAACTTGAGTTTTCAGGCTCATAACTTCTCCATAAAGGATTTTCTCCACCTTAGCAAAAAAAACATCGACGACCCATAAATTATGAATGTCCACACATGAATTAAAAAAAATACAAATAATAAAGAGGTAGTCACAGTTTCTGCGAACAATATTTTTTGCGCATTGCAAAGATATCGATTATATCAACTGATAGTTTTTAGAGATAAGGATTACAATGCTTATTTTTAATATTAGGCAAAAAAATTACCTACCGAAACGGTCTGTTTATGGTTTCGATATTTTAATTTAAGATAAATCTGAATGTTTCATTAAATTTAATAAAATCAACGTCAATTTTTAATTAACAATTACAACCTGTATAGTTAAAGGTCGCCAGCATAGACATTTTATGTTTTGATAATTTTTAAATATTTACGTGCAGTTTTGTGAATTAAGTTTTATTATTGTTTAGACAAATATTGCTTATCTAACAGTGTTTATAATTAAATAATTTAGAAGTAGTGACAGTTAAAGTTATTTGAGTGAGTTGGAAACAGTATTTTCATCCGACTATGTTTAGGTCAGTACTTAACATTTTTTATAGCAAGTTTCTTCGTTTTTTTTTAAATAAGATATTTAAATATACGTCCCGACTCTTTTTCGCATATCAATATTCATTCGAAATCAAATCTTATACCAGTTGCATCTATAAATGTTAGACGCTAATATGACAAAAAATCCTCACACATTTCGGTTGTTTTGTTACCAAAAATTATAAACAAAGCTTATTGTGACTACATTGTAATTGCCTTCGAAATTTTAAATAAAATCAAGGCTAGTGAATTCATTTGAATGCATTTAATATTTTTGACTTTCCCATCTTATCTACTTAGCTTACCCATCAATTAATTGTTTTATTAATATTTAAACAATGTTTAGGATTTTTTTTATTGTTAATGTATTTGTTTGGTATTTTAACATAGCTCTTCGATTATGTAAATTCAAATTCATCACAGTGTTCTTCCTGCGTTCATTACCCCATTACACGAAGCAGCTGTAGAAGATATCTTCCATAGTGTCTTACCTGGATGTGCCCTACAAGTGGCGCTAACTGTTTATACGAAGATGGTCTAATATTGGTACCTACTTCTTCTTCTTAAGTACCATGTCCTTCTAGAACGTTGGTTACTAACAAGGCTATCCTTTTTCTGTCGACGGCAAGTCTGAACAAAGAGTTGAGTTTATACCAGTCACGTAGATTCTTGAGCCATGATGCTTTTCTGCGGCCCGGCTTCCATACATACATCCATACATTTTTCGCCTCTCATAACATGCCCGAAATATTGCAGTTTCCTTCTTTTGATGGTGGTAAGAATTTCGGTGGATTTATTCAGACGCTGGAGTATTACCAAGTTGGATACTTTTTCCGTCCATGAAACTTTTAATATTTTTCTGTAAGCCCACATCTCGAAGGCTTTAAGTCGTCTTTCTTCGTACTTGTTTATAGTCTAGGCTTCCATACCGTACAGCAGGGTGGAGAAGACATAACATCTGAGAAGTCGGATTCTTAGAGTTAACTTCAGATCTCTACAGCACAAGACCCTACTCATATTTTTAAATGCTGCTCGAGCCTGCTCAATCCTTGATTTAACTTCAGTTTGACTATCCGCGCTGTTAGTTATTATGCTGCCTAGATATTTTATTTGGTTTACTTGCTTCAATAGTTCACCCCCAACTGTTATGTTAGCTATGATATTAGGTTGCTTGCTAATTACTAATACTTTGGTCTTTTTTGGATTTCATCTGAGTCCGGCCATTGCGCATTTTTCGATGACTGCATCGAGTATCCGTTGTAAATCTTCCTGACTGGAGGCCAACAGTACCGTATCGTGTGCGTAGCGAAGGTTGTTAATGATTTCGCCATTTATAATAATGCCAGCTTGTATATCAGTTAGTGCTTCCCTAAATATTCTTTCAGAGTATACATTAAAGAGCAAGCGCGATAAAATGCAAACTTGCCTTACTCCACGTTTGATCTTTATTTCCGGTGTATCATCACCATCTATTCTAATTACTGCCTTCCGTCCAGTCCTATTTGGTCTAAAGTCTCTACCAATACATCATGTCTATGAAACATGCATTGGTACCTACGGACACGTTTAAACTCGGATGTCCAAAATTTTGGTGCAGAGTCCAACTCGTATTTGATTCGCATACGCGTATTGCCTCAAACGATTGTCAAACAACAACTGCGCGTCGTCCAAAATGGCTGAAATTTTGGTGAATACCTGTCAAAATATGCGCAACCACATTCACTAGCTTTTACTGACGAGTGCTGTTATCTACGTTAAGGTCGGAAACTTCCCAACTATATTTTTGGAAAAAATTCTCATTTCGCGATTTTTTATTGCTCCTTATTTTTATTGCTCCAATGTTTTTTATTTCTAGCAAATGTAGATATGTAGGTATTTTGCAAAAAAATCTTTTCTTTGTAGACGACAATATTATTTGCAAGTTTTAAGTACCATTTCACACAAAGGGTTTTAATTGAATAGTAATATACATTGTACAGTGCTTTCATTTCAAAATCAGCCAGTCCAAATAACTTTTAATTTCGCGTAAATGTTAGAAAAACAAAAAACACGTCGAATTTTAAATTAAGGGGAAGGTTAAAAAAAATTAACTTTGGCTATAAAAAAATAAGAGAGTCGTAATATAAAAATTTTAGGTTAAAAATAAATAGCCCACGTGTTTGTCAAAATGACAACTGCAAAAATAACGCGTATGCGCGTTCTGTTGTATAGGAGAGGAGACGCGTAGCATAGAGCAAGAGTTATCCATTAATTGGTACACGGCATACGCGTATGATAATTCGTGTTAAGTGACAGTAAAATCTTATATTTTCTTTCGCCTAGTCCCCATTCCTATCGCGCGATAAGGAACTTCGTAATCTGCTGTTTCCACTTTAACATCACACACCCTTTCTTTAAAATGACAAATAGCAACCACTAAACTTGCAATACTTGTGATACATCAAATGAAAACAAAAGAAAAATGCAAATCAGCTATATAAATAACAATTTAATCTACCGATTTATTTTGCTGATAACAAATTATGTGACATAACAAAAACGACCTACGTCACTCTTGGATAGATACATGTCTAATTAGGGATTAATTATCTTACTTTTGAATGCACGTCACCTTTTTTATATTTTTTGGCTTTTTTTTTTCTTTGTTTCAAAAATATTAATAGTATAAATAGTAAAAATAATAATCCCAGAGTTCTCGAAGAAGCTGCACAAATCGAAGTACTGGGTTATTTTGCTATAGATCCTATACCTATTCCATTCCAAAAGTATCAAGACTTACAAATATTTTTGTTGGTTTCATACACAAAGTGTTTGTTTCATTATAAATTACAAATTTAAAATTAAAATTCGACGTGTTTTTTGTTTTTTTTTTACATTTACGCAAATTCAAAAGTTATTTGGACCGGTTGGTTTTTAAATGAAAGAACCTTATAAATATACATACAGAAAAAGTTTGTACAACGGATATTTAATCGTAAACATCATCAGGAAGTTTAATCTTGTACAAAGTTTGAGTTTATACAAAGTAATGATGATTCTGCATATTTTCCAGATCGCTTTGTTGGTTATTTTGATAAAAATAAGCAGTATTTATGTATCCCTATTAATATCTCATAAATAATAATATCTAATCTCGTAGACAAATTTACACTCCTACTCCAAATAATATTAATGCTATAAGAAATTTGTGCGCTCATGTATAACAAGCTGGGGGTTACTATCATTATTTTTACGTGTGACGTAGACACGAGCTCTATTCTAAAAACAATTTCTGTAGATTTGCACTGTTCAATAATAACAATTATTATTTGACAAAGGAAGGATTAAAATAATAAGTTTGAAAAAACTAAAAAACACGCTTTTAGAATTAATCAAACTAAAAAGTAAAAAAAAATTCTTAACATAGGAATAAAATTACTGACGAGAAAATTAATGTCACTGTTCTAAAAGCGTGGGGTGCTTTCATTCCGAAACGCAGAGTTAGTTTAAAAATATCATACAAAGCACCCCACGCTTTTAGAACAGTGACACAAATTTTCTCGTCAGTAATTTTATTCATATGTTAAGAATTATTTTTTACTTTTTAGTCTGATTAACTCTAAAAGCGAGTTTTTTATTTTTTAAACTATAATTTATCTTTCAAATTGTTTTACTCACTAAAAAAATTATGTATTAAATGGTAAATACAAAAAAAGAATGCATCGGAAGGGAATCAAACCCGGGCCGCCCGCGTGGTAGGCGAGCATTCTACCACTGAATCACCGATGCATTGAACTGTGATAATATTTGTTTGCGCGCATGCGTAGTTTACGCACTAGTTCTATCTCTCTTACTCTCATGCAAAGGATTCCTGAAGAAATTTATGAATCCTGCTGGAAGTAATCAGGATAATCGGATATTTTGATCGAATTATTGCATCGTCGTCGGTCTTTGCAAAGTTTGCAAAGTTTAAATTAAATCTGATCGCTTAAAGTAGGGCAAAATTGAGGCCAAAGAGTCAGTTACAAACAAGCAAACAAGATACAGGTGAAACTAATATAAGCGTGTTAAAAATGTTCTGGCTTTTTCTGAGACTTGACCCTGGATGTAATATCACTCACGTTTATTATGTATTACTGTAATAATCGATGGAAATACTTCAGTTATTTTTTTATTTATTGCCCATTATGTACTTAGGAATTACCGGAACATTCTCTTTTAAACGTATTCCAATAATATTGTTTTAAATTATAAATATTGAAAAGAATGATTGAATTACGGATATTTACGGTATTTCATTTAAAATGGTGTTGATAAAAATACCAATAATGAAATGTACTTTGTACAGGGTAATTCATTATTTTGGAACCCCTCTTTGCGTAATGGCAATTTCGCTAGAGAGGAAAATACGAATATCACTTTAATATCTAAAGGAAAGTAACCGTGTGGTAAACGTTTTATTCACTGTAATTTCTCAAATACTCTTTCGTAGGAAAAAAAAACACTTCATCCAATCATTTATGTAAGGGTTAACCACTATAAGTTACCCACCCCTTATTATCTTTATTACTGCCCATAGAAAGTTGTTAAAATACTACCAAAAATAATATTTTTTTAAATGAAATAGGTTGTATATTTTTTTAAATTTTTGAAATCATATTTTTTTCCTGGTTTTAAAAGTATGCTATAAGTTTGCCAACTTTGAAGCGTTTTTGAATTATTAAACTTTGAATAATAAAAAGTCTTCTGAAGCGGGGAATCACAAAAACTATTAGAAGAGGATGTTAAGACTCAAGAAGAATTTATGTTATTCATGAAGACCCTAAACAGGAATGACAAAGATTATTTGAAGAAGAAATAAAGAGGAATACGTTACTTGTGAGGATCCTTATGGGAATTAGAATACGTCAACATCTTTTTTTAATAACTCGTTTTGATGACAACCCCTAAAGTGATTGGTCAACTGGATATATTTCATTTCATAAATCACAGACATCCACTCGCTGACGAGTATAACATATTCATTCACACTGATGACATACCTAACCATAAACTATAAATAAATAGACCTGATCACATACATTAAAATACAACGACTAGAATGGGCAAGGCAAGTAGTGCGCATGGAAGAAAGAAGGATACCACAGAAGATCTCCAAAGAAAACATGGAAGGCAAGGGCAGATCACGACTAAGATGGCATGACAACATACAAAAAGACGCAAGATACAATGTATGGTTGGTTACTAAAAATTCAGGCTCCTAGTTTTATCCACAACGAAGTTATAGGGGGACGAAAATGACCTGAACTGCTTCGAGAAAAGGATGGTACGGCCGTGCCGCTTTTTTGCTCGACTTGACTGTATATACATTATATTGTGTATGTATATTATTATTTCATTAAAAATTTACGTTATGTTGGGTATATGATTGGATTTAATGACGTTTTATTGTTCTAAAAATCATTTCTCAGAACGGAAATTTTTATTGGAATTTACTTTGTGCAGACAATATAACTAGATTTAATTTGAAATCGGCATCTTACAAAACCTTAAATAGCATAAAAAAAAGATAATAATTATAAAATCAATCAATATTTGATCTTTTACATAAATTAGGATATTTAGAAAAACAACAGGGTGGTGTGGTTCGTCAGAACAATGTCAATGTCATCAATAGAATAGAAAATGAAGATGTTTACAGAAAAAACTGAAAATATCATACATACTTACAATATCGTTTATTGTTTTCAATGTAGGCTGGGGGCCTTTTGTATCCACGGAGCCCTGGGCTGCAGCCCAAAAATCCCTTATGTAGATCCGCCCCTGTTAACAGTTTATCAAAATAAGAAAGCAAAAGGAAAAATTACGTATCTTCTTCTTGTTCTTCTTTCTCTTTTAATAGGACTATGTCCTGTTTTTTTTTCTCTTACAGTCTCTGCTGTTATCCGGAGCTCCAGCTCTCGTACATCACTGTTTTGGTCTTTCTATGGGTCGTTTGGTGTTGGCCTTCTGAGTTTTCGCCCATTTCGCCATACGTTCTGCCTCCATCCTATCTACGTGGTCTATCCATAGACGTTGCCTTGTTCTTGTCCACCTTACTACATCCTGAACACCTAGCTCTCTCAGTGTGTCTACATTTCTTATCATGTCTCTGAGAGTAATACCTCTTATGGTCCTTAGTGTTTTAATTTCTGCTGATCTCATTATTTGCTAAGTCTTTGTTGTCTCGGCTCTTGTCTCAGCTGCGTAGGTCATCACGGGTCTGACACATATCTTATAAATGCGGATTTTGCTTTCAGTACTGATGTACTTATTTCGCCAGATTATATATCTCAGAAAACCTGATATTCTTGCTGCTTTTATTGCCTGCCGTTTTGTTTCTTGCCCTAGGTTTCTGTCATTGGTTATTTCCACACCCAGGTATCTACATTTCATTACTTGTTCGATAATATGATCGTTCACTACTAGTTTACATCTAATTGGTTTCTTAGATATTACCATCGATTGGGTTTTCTCTGTTGATATTGTCATGTTATAATTTTCGGTAGTTGTTTTAAAGTTTTGTAAGAGGCGCTTTAAATCGTTTTCACTTTCCGCTATTAGAATAGTATCATCTGCGTAGCAAAGGATTCTCTTGGTTCGGTTACCCATCTTGTAACTTTCTTTCATTTGGTTGACACTTGCTATAATTTCGTCCGTTATCAAATTAAATAGGCATGGGCTAAGGCTGTTGCCTTGTCTTTAATGCTCTTCGTAAGCCCATGTGCGGTTTTTACCCTTGCTGTATTAGAACTATTAAGTTCCTTGATTATGTTGATATATTTGGGACTTATGTGTTTTTTATAGTATGCTGAGCACATCCTTCAGCCGTACTCTGTCGAATGCCTGTTTCAGGTCCACGAAACATATGAACATGGGCTTGTAGAACTCTATTGATTTCTCAACTAATTGTCGCAGGATGAAAATAGCATCCGTGTTAGATCTATTTGGCCGGAATCCTTGTTGTTCTTCAGACACGCTAACTTTATTGTAAATTTTTTGGGATAGAATTTTTGTCAATAGTTTTGGTATGGAGTTCAACAGCGTAATTCCTCTATAGTTTGTGGGATCTGTCTTTACGCTTTTCTTGTGAATGGGTATTGTTATGCTCTCCCTCCATTCCTCTGGTACTGTCATGTTATTTTCAATTTTTTGAAATAGTGTTGTTATCTCTTCTATTATTTTTGTTTTCCCGTATTTAATTAATTCATTTGGTATGTCGTCCGGATTTCCTTTTTTTAGATTTTTTGATTACTCACATATATATTTTTTAAATTTATCGTTTATTTTAGTATAAGTACTAAATGACTACACCCCAAGTCTAACAGCACAACTAAGAAATTTGTTTTTATTTGAGCTTGATATAAATTGTTAAGATACATACCTACCTACCGCAAAAAACCTAAGCATTTGTACGCTTCATAACAAACTATAACTCAATAAAACTAATTGGCCTTCAATTCTACGTAGCAACAATCATTACAATTTTATTAGTATTAAATTATTGGTAGACTACCATTCCTCAAAAAATGTTGTAAACAAGATCTTTAAATGGTTGCAGCTTTAATGTAAATAAAGAAATTCTATGTGTGCATGTTTGCACGTTAAAACTAAATAAAACAATACGTAATAAAATTTAATAACAATTTGATATTGTGATCATTGCGAATGCAAAATATCGAGTTGTGTTTCACGAAATATTCATTCTGAACAATTGTAAATATTTTTTTTGAGGACTTTGAAGACATCACGCTTTCATCGTTCATAGGTATCTTATCCGTAGAAAAATGTTAACAAAACAATCAACATCATTTTTAAAAATTATATAACTTTATGTACAATACACTAACGATGTTCGTTAAAATAATGTTCATAGAAATATGTCCATTATCTTGCCAGTGTTTCTAATCATTCTTATCTCTATATTTTTATTACTCGTGTTATCTCGATCCACAGTTATAAACCAAAAATCATAAGTTATAATTATTACAATAATAATTATATAAAACGATCCAATTATTTTTTTTAAAATTCCTTTTTAAACCACTTTGTTCTTTTTTTTAAATAGTGGTTCCCAAAAAGTGGTTGATCAAAAATTTCGAGCCAAGCAAAAACGAAAAAATGGATTAATTGTTTAGTCGCCTCCGAAGAGAAGCCCTTATATCTAAAGAGAAACTAGAGACTGCTATACTTATTAGTCCAGTAAAAAGTAGATTTAAATTGCCATTCAAAAAGCAAGACTGCATTTTTAAACGTAACTTTATTTTGACATAAGAGGATAGTTCACGAATTGTAGTCCCTAACAAGGTTGGCGTTGATTGACAAATGCAAATAAAGTGTCAGGCAATAGCTTATTGCATGACGTTAGTGTGTGCCAATTAGCATTAGCGCATCAGTTCGTGTTTGTTAAATATTATTTTTTTCCTTTGAGGTGTGCGTGATTTTCTAAAAATGGACAGAATTAAGGTAAGAGGTGCGATAAAGTACCTTTGTAAAAGGGGGTTATCACCGCAAGAAATTTATTATTATTTATTCTGACTATAACAAACACAACAAAAAAATAATTGGCCAAATAGGTGCAACTGTTGCATTGATTTTTATTTATATAGATTAAACAATAAACTACGTATTGTAGGTCGAAAACAGTAAAGATGGAAAATGAAAGAATAGAATGTGATTCATTAAAAATGTTGGAAATGACCGCCCCCAGCCAAAATTTAAACTTAATCTTACTCATCACCTTTTAGGGGTAATATTTTGGAAGGGGGACGGCTGAGAAAATGTTGTTGTAGGAAAGATCCATCATAATTTTTCATAATCCTCCTGAATTTTTTCGCATTGATTTAGAAACACCCCGTATATTGTATACGTCGAAAAAATGTATAAAATTAATAAAAAATATTTCGGTCCAAACTTACTCGTTCATTTAATGCTGCGATTAACATTATCAATTAAGTTGATATCAAAGAGACCAACTCTAATCAGTAATAACCTAGAGTATTCGCAAAGAACGTAGTACATCATTTCCCACTATCTTGTCCAATGAATAAATTGTCGAAAAGATGAGCTTTTATAAGCTCGGCATTATTTGATGGAAGCTAGAACTTCCTTCGCATTGTTCATTCATTCGTCCATACTCGCAGTGAGCGGCTGCGACAACACTAACGTAAATACGACTCTTGGGCGAAGGCATTGTTCCTGAAGATGCCGAATGCAGTGATAACGGCCGTATTTAATACACAGACTAATCAATTTTGATCATAGTTTTTTTTTTAAATTGTGTTACTCACGCGATCCTTTTTGACATGAAGCCCGATGTCAACAAGAATATTCACACAGTGTCTCAAATTGTTGATAATGCAAAGTCTAGTGATACAGCTATTGCCAAAGCTGAAGAAGAAAATCCCACTGTAACGTAAGTAAGACCAAATTGGTTTTTTTTTTAATTATTTCTTGCGATCAACTTCTAAGCAAAACGTTGTTTGATAAAAAAAGTTCAAAGGTTACGCGTCCAATCTTACTTTTCTAAACAAAGTGAGTGTATTTAGATAGCTCAATTCGATTTTATTTTGTACGGAGGATCAAATAAAAGGCGGGGGGGGGGGCTATAACTGAGGAAAAAAAAACCGTTTGATTGAAGAAAACGAGTTTTTTGTGAAAAATGCCAAACTTAAATGAGACATGGCTTGCAGACAAAGTTTCCTTTTCTCCAGCAACGCAGTTTACTAATAGTAGATTATTATAAGCAGAGAAGTGTACAATAATTCGGTCATAAACACGGTTAAATACAAAAATGGCTCGTTGACATCTCTTATTTTATAGTTGTCATTCAGCATTTAAAAATTGTCATTTTGCAAGTTTTGATTTAGCATCACAGCTCATGACGTTTTAACTGACAGCCGCCACACTAGCCTACTTTTTCCTCCTGCGCGATGGAGCGAAAAGTAAAAGTAAAACTGCTGCTGGTAAAAAAGTTGAATTTTTCCGCAGTCAGCTCAGCCTAGTCGGCCCATTTATTGTACGTTTGAGAAAAAAAATCCGTTTGGTGTCATTGGACAACCGCTATTTATAAATTTTGATCAAGGTAAAAAAAAATGAAAAACAAATATAATTGTTACTGATTCTCATACAAAAGATATATAATACCTAGCAAGATTCGAATTATTGTTTCACTTTTACTGGTTTTCGGTATTTTATTTGCACTCTGACGTTTGCGCTTTCCATACTCTTTTGGACTCTGAACACATGATTTCACTATTGTCTCCCTATAATTTAAATAGCAAAATAAATAGTAAACACTCAAATCGCATTTACAATAAACGAGTGTAAACAGTAAATGCTTGTATCAAGTTATACAATTTTATCAACTTGCTTTTTTAAATCTGTATTAACACATTTGCTGTAGTTTCCATTTTTCAAAACTAAATTGCAATAATAAAACAATATTCACGTATGATCTAACACAATAAATTATAGTTTAAAAAAATAATAAAAGTAAAAAGTAAAAAATATTTCTTAACATAGGAATTTTTTAAAACAGAATTTTAAGATCTTTTGAATGAAATGATTATTGCATGATATGAATATTTGTATGAAAAATACAATGACAATATTTCATAAAAAGAGATAGTTTTAGAAAACTGCTGTTTGAAAGAATTCAAACAAGAAGTAATACCCCATTTTTACTGCTACTGAATGGACTATTTCCCTTTTCCGTCATTTCTATGTTGTCTGTACAATGTTGTTAATGCGTCATTTCTTACGGTTGTTAATTTCAACGATTTAAAAGTAAAAATTATAAAAAGAGGATATTTCCAGTAACAAATAGATTTTGGTTCGCAAATTTCCCAGAATTGCTACATTAAAAATTTAAAATCTGCATAACAAACAATTTCATCTTGTTGTAAAAAATGTATAAACAATAAAAATGATTACAAAAAGTTTCTATTATTTTATGATACGCAGTTTTAAAATGGGGATGATTTGTTGTTATGTAAACAATTTTTTGTGGATTGTTTTCTTAGCATATGTGCAGATTGGTTAACAACTTTATTTTTTTTCCATAGTGTATACAGTCGACCAAGTGTTTAAAGACGACGACATTTCTATTATCATTTTTCTTATCAGTCAAATACAAAAAAAATAAGACATGAATATATTAAATTTAAAGTAGCCAATAAACAAGTAGACTTTGTTCTATTTAAATTTAAACTGCTGATTCACTGCAATTATAAAATTAAATATTTTTTAAAAGAAAACAAAAACTTTGTAGATCATAACGCATTATTTAATAATATTTCCAATAAAATTCAGTATTTAAGATCGTATTTCTAATTATCATTAAATTAATCCATTAAAACTAACATTGTTTTATTTTAGAATGAACAAAAATGCATTTTAAACCCTGAAGAAATTTTTAATAAAAAACTTAACAGGAATCTACCAATAACCGTGGCTAATATTTCCAAACAAACCTGTTAATTCAAACTGGATACATTATTTTGCTCATAAGTATGTCATTTTATGAGAGTACTATTCTTTTAAATATTAAAAATTAAATGTTTAACTTTCACTTGTGATTAATTTTAACAGTTTAGAAACCCAATAGAATTTTTTTAAATTATTGCAGAAGTAATTGTGGAATCTAAATATGGTATTTAAGGATAATAGAGAAACCACATGCAGAATAGTAATGAATGCAACTAACTGTAACCAATAAATATGTTTGTGTATCAGGTTAAATATTTTTTTAAAGGTTGTAAATGCAAACTTAAGCTTTTATTAACTTCCCAGTGAAAGTTATAGTAATAGGTCCGATTTTGCGAATCCCGAATTTTGACATATCTCCACATTTCAAGGTCCCCAAAGTCGAATACAATAGTTTTTAAGTGGACGTCTGTGTGTGCGTATGTTTGTATATTCGTATAAATGCGTTCGGAATTATTTTTCGTCTCGATTATCTTGAGAACAAAAAATTATATCGACGTGTGATCAATTGCATTCGTCGTATAATTACGCAACTTAGAACTGATAAGGTTTTCAGCAAAATCGGTCAAGCTGTTTTTTATGAAGAATCAAAAAACTGAAAAAAATGGTAAGCTTTCGGAATTATTTTTCGTCTCGATTATCTCGAGAACAAAAAATGATATCGACTTATGACCAATTGCATTCGACGCATAATTACGCAACTTAGAACTGATTAGATTTTTAGCAAAATCGGTCGAGCTTTTTTTTATGGAGAATCAAAAAACTGAAAAAAATGGTAAACTACCTGAATTTTGCAATTTATAAATTATACCATTTTTAAAACAGAATTTTAAGATCTTTTGAATAATTTGATTATTGCATGTTATGAATATTTATATGACAAATACAATGACAATATTTCATAAAAAGAGATAGTTTTAGAAAACAAAAATAGGAACTGGAGAATTTTAAACTTGTGTCAGTATTGAGAGAATAGCATTGAAGAACACTGAAAAATTATTGTTAGTAATAATCAAACATTGTTTATAACAATTGAATATTGTTACTAACAAATGATTATTGATTATATTAATTTAAAAAAAATTTTTAATTCTAAACAATTAAAAATGAAATGATAAGAAAAAGTTTGAAAGAATACGGTTGACATAAACATACCTATTTATTTAGTTAATAATGAATTTTTACATTGCTTTATAGACGCACTGTATATAAATACAATGATTAAACACATTCTGTATAAATTTTACTGATATTTATTAAATCTTACTGAGTGTTTGGATTTTTTTGGAAGTCAGTAGGTATCTATATTTAATAAAATACTCTACCATCTTTGAAATGCACAATTTCATCAATAGTATAAATATGAAGCAAAATGTATTCTTGTTTTAAAGGTTTCTGCTAGATATAAATATTAATGAAATTATACTGAGATAAAATCTCTATTATTTATTTAGTGGGAAATAAATTAGGAAATTTCCAACTTTTTGTTGTCGTAGGTGGTATTTGTTATTGTTATATTTATAGTCGGAAATATGTACACCACAAACCATGACGAGAAGTATAATTTTCATGTTTACTTAAAGGCTATACACATATAGGGTGAGTCCCAACTAATTTTGTCACATTTTGATAGGGCGCTTCAAATATTATCCTCTGTTTGTAGAGGTGACAAAAGCGAAAGAAACATCGGAAGTCATTGGGGACAAGAGACAGAAATCACATTGGAAGATTAAAAACAAGGATTCAGATCAGGAAGATCTTGTACAGATGAATTTTTCAGTTATTTGTCGCAGGACAAATAACTGAAAAATCCATCGAGTCGCAGGACAAATAACTGAAAAATCCATCAAGTATAACCAACCAGCCTTTATGTGTTTCATAGACCTGGAAAAGGCATCATAAAAACATCATAAAAACCATCGAAAATATTTACTAGAGAAACAAAATACAAGCCAAAGTTAATGGCACAACTACCGAAGAAATAGTGGTTTTCGACAAGGAGATTCCCTTAGCCTCTTATTGTTTAACATCGTTATGGACGAAATAATAAAAAAAACTCGTAACCTGAAAGGGTATAAAATGGGAAACAAAGATGTCAAAATCATATGCTATGCCGATGATGCTGTTCTGATTGCAGAAAACGAAGATGACCTACAGAGATTACTATTCAAATTCAGCACAATGGCAAAAAGTCTAAAAATAAAGATATCTACAGCAAAAACGAAATGCATGACCACCTCAAAAACACCTATCAGATGCAAACTGGTTGTGGATGATAAAATTATACAACAGGAGATGAAATTTAAATATCTAGGCATAGAAACGATACAATTCTCCGAAACAAATATATCGGAATCGAGACCAAATCCCGAATCTACAAGGCGGTCATCCGACCTATTTTAACATACACAGCGGAAACTGGACCATATACATCGAACACAAAGAGAATATTAGAAACCACCGAAATAAAAATAGTGCGCCAGGATCGCTGGAAAAACACTTTTTGACAGGAGAGAAGCGAGGACAATAGAAGAACATATAAAATAGACAACGTAAATGAATGGATACTGAAAAGAAAGAGAGTGGAACGAACACAGATCTGATAAATGACGACAGAATGGTCAAAATAACTGGAGACAAGTCGCCCTTAGGGTGCCGAAGCGTTGGAAGACCCCGCAAGAGATGAGGCGACAACCTCTCTAATAATAATTGAACGGCGGAAGAAGAAGAACTGTTTATCCACGTAAAATAATAGAATTTTAGAACAAAAAAATAAAAAAACTAAGCGAGGGGCAAGGAAATGGAAATTATATTATATAAAAATAACATTAGAAAAATAAAGTCGAAAAGATTTTCAATACATTTCGTATTAATAAATAAGAGCTATTATTAGATTTTTTTAATTATTATTATTGAAATACGATTAAAATATTATCTCGATTACGTTATATATTTTATATAACTACTAATGTCACACATATTTATTACGCATGAGCTTTATTCCTAATATCAACAGTAAGGGTTCCAGTAAAGTTTATTGGCCTGTTTTTCATCTTACATAAACTTATTACGAACTTATCGAACTCCTTCTAAAAGGTTATCGAAAATCATGCAAACGAAAAAAAGATAAAAAGATTTTTTTTTATATGTATAAGTAACAGTAATACAAAAATCGTTTTTCAAGAGGAGCCATCCCCATGCTCAGTCTGTTTAATTAAAAGAACGATATCCAGTTTAACCCGACAAACAAGCTTTCTTGTTCTTGAAAGTATTAATCAAGAACGAATTCTTTTGTTAAATACTGAATTTGAAGTTGATTCGTCAATTTTTTTCCTACACCGACTAAAAAAGCTTTTCGGTGCTTTGGCTGTGATGGTCCCTACACTTATGTCACTATGCGATTTAACAAAGGCTTTTGATTGAAAAATTAATAATAATAAATTATATCTGCTTCGCTCTTACCTCTAAATGTGTAGAGTTGAACAATGTAAAATCTGACTATAAAAAAATTGATCATGGGATCCTCCGACCTTTCTTATTCATAGTGTACATCAAAAAATTCTTGGCTAAAATTCAGAAGGTCTATTGCACTTTTATAGACTTGGAAGAGGCCTATAACAGAGTGGTGAGGAGTGAATTGTGGTCAACATTGTCTATGTATGGGGTGAGCGGTAGTTTAATACGAGCACTGAAATCACTTTACGAGGATTTCACTGCTTGTGTGAGGATAAACGGAGCTTGCACGGAATGATTTAACATCGAAAAAGGTGTGAGACAGGGATGTGTGGCTTCGCCATGGCTGTTTAACTTATACATAGACGATTGTTTAAAAGATTTGAAAGAAAGTGCGTATGGATTGAAAACGAATGATTTCATCTTCAAATGCCTTCTTTACGCAGATGATAAAGTCATTTTAGCGTCATCTGAAGAGGAGTTGCAGGCGATGGTTAACGTTATGCATGATGCCCTGAAAATCAAAGGGATGAAAATAAATGAAAACAAAACAAAAGTAATGTTTTTTGAAAGAGAAGAAAGCATGACAAACTGTGAAGTTCTGATTGGAAAGTATGACAGTGACATTGAGCGAAAGGTGTTGGCAGGAAAACAAATGAACGGGGCACTGCATAGCTTTATGAACATGTGCATAGAGGAGGACACTTATGTATGGTAGTGAGTGTTCGGTTTGGCAGAAGAAGCATGAAAATAGGATTAATGCTGCGGAGATGAGTAGTCTGAGAAGTATAGCCGGAGTAACTCGGTTGGATAAAGTGAAGAATAGTGAGATAAGAGAACGCTGTGGTGTAAAAGAAGATGTGGTTACATAGATAGATAAAGAAATGCTTGGATGGTTTGGTACCAACAACCGACAAGCACTGACGAAAGTAGAAGAAGCGAAAGTTGTGTGTAAGAGCCGTATCGGAAGTGGTCCCTGCCTTCCCCTACGGGAAAAATGCGTGCCTAATGTATTTATATGGTGCTTTCATCTATAGTCCAGTTAATGTGAATTATTTTTTTATTTTTCTCTTGCAGTAGAAGTAAAAAATTCACATGGAAACAAAAATGTTCATTGATGATGTTGATGGCAGCAGATTTTATGTGTTACTGCTCAATGTCGATAATGGCGCCGTTCTATCCTCAAGAAGCTGCCAATCGGGGCATGACGCAATCCATGGCAGGATTCGTTTTTGGATACTTTGCATTAGTCATTTTCCTTTCGTCCCCGATATTCGGCAAAATTGTAAGTAACCAAAAAAATATTTACTTAGCTGTTAACAGAAGATCACTGCAGCGTTTGATAACGTAGATTATTGTCAATACCGTTTGTTTTTTGTGAACCCTTTACTTTGATAAAACGATGTTTTTACAGTAAATGAGACGCACCCAACTCAGCAACAAATACAGCTAAGAGTTACAAATAAATGTCAGTAATAAAGCTTTCAATACGGCACTGGTACTTGAAGCAAGTAAATAAGTCCAAATTTGGTTTCTGCAACTGTTGTCACGTTCCATTTATAATATCTACAACATATAGTTAATACAAAATAAAATACCATGCACGTCACATAATTTTATAGCGTCATAGTTACACACCGTTGCCAAATTGTCAGATTAATAGGAGAATGTTATGTTTTCCTTTGAAAATATTGCCATTTTAAAAATGAAATGTACTAATGAAAAAGGCAACAACACATTTTGATCGACAATGCTATCAACTGAGTTGCATGAAAATGTGTCATTTTATAGTTGATGAATATTGAGTTCATTAAATTCATTATGTTATTTCGTCATATTTGTAATAAAAAATTACCTACAGCAGCTTAAACTGTTCTTGAACGATATGTTCCAAGTATACAAAAATTTTGGTACGCTGAATGTCGGATAAACTAAATAATTTAATAAGTAATCACCTCTTTAAAACATTTCATGAGGTGCATTGAGTTTTGTTTTGTATTTACTGTGTCATACAAATATGGTATTATTAAATTTTTTGAATATTTCTAAAAGGAAACGAACAAAATGAATGTGATTTATATATTTTTTTTATTTAATGACATTTTTTGTTGACAATTTAGTTTGTTTTTTAGTGTCCAACTGTAGGTGTTAAATTTTTATTTATTTTTGGATTATTCACATCAGGAATTTGTACTGTGATATTTGGGTGAGTAAACTTTTAAAAATTAGTGAGATTACAAATTAGCGTTAAGATTTCTTCGCCATGTAAGATGAATACATAAATAATACAGAGTCACGAATCATTAGACATGAAGATGTAGCTTTGGCAACGTTGTAGCGGAATATACTTGCACCTAGATTAGGGGAGGTATCGTATTCCACTTTCTTACATTCCACACTATAGCGGATAGGAATGGTTTTAGCAATGTTGCCAACTTTTTTTTCGTTCAGTTATTTCCTCTGATTTTGTAATAATTAACAAAGTATCTTACGCATATTTATGCATCCGGTTCTGGCATTTTCGATTCTTCTTCTAATTCATTTACTGTGGTCTAACTGGCTGTTGATCTCTCTGTCCAGATAAGTTAAGCTTTTTTTTCCAAAACTTTCATTTATTTCTTCATAAGAATGTTATTAATTTAAATTAAGAACAGATTTAATTTTTATCAATAACAAAAATTATTTTATCATCAAAGATTTATGAAAAATTATCTTAAGTCACTAAAAATTCAGTTAACCAAAAGCATTAACCACTTTCGTCTTTAAAATGACCAAATAATGGCGAAATACCTCAAATGTGGACAATTTTAATGTCTGTGTATTAAAAACTCCGGAAATCATGTAATTTTGATATGATTTAAAAATACACGAATGCAGATTAGCTTCAATAAAACCATATTTACATAAATAGTCTAAAAACATAATAAAAACGAACCACAACAATAACATTTATCTCTGCATAAATTTGAGGTTAGATCGTTTCGCATTTTTGACACGAACGAAAACAATCATAATTATGTCCCTACTCTGTTGTTTTCACGCAAGCTATCAGGGGTAAATAAACAGATTTGCAAGGTTGCCGATGCCAATTTTCGCATTATAATGTCTAATGGTTTGTGACTCTGTCTGAATAAAGAATTCGTGACTTTAGAATTGAAGATAATCGACACTTTCAGAACACTGCATCACATCGAAGACTACAGCGGATTTACAACGCTGTCATTCGTAATCAGGGGCTTTGCAGCTTTAGGATCGAGCGCCTATTCAACAGCCGCTTACGTGATAGTCATAAATATTTTTCCAGATAATGCTGGTGCTATCAGAGTGAGTAGTAGTATTTCTATAAAATAATATATACATTTATAAAATGGTAGTATGGAGAGAGCGCAAGCCAATTCGGAGTGAAAGTTGCAATGAAAGAAGCTATGGAAGCGTTGAGCAGTATGAAATTGGGAAAGGATTACAGTTGAAATGCTGAAGGCTGGACAGGATGTGGTAGCACCGGATTTTTAACCTTTGCTGGAGCAGTGGTAGCCTACCAGATGACTGGTGCAGACAGTTATCGTTCCGTTTTCTAAAGGACTGCAAAAACTACCGAGGTCTTTGTTTACCCAGTATCATCGGCAAACTGTATGCAAAGGTAATGATTAAAAGAGTGACGAATGAAACTGATGTGAAGATATAAGATGTGCAAGCAGGAAGAAGATGTATGGATCAGGTCTTTTCATTACGAGGTATAATTCTTGTACGGTGATGACGAATGAATTGTAGTAGACAATATCTATGTATGGAGTGAGTGGTACATAGTTTAATACGAAATTTCTTTACGACGATTTTACTACTTGCGTCAGGATAAACGGGCTGGTTTAACATCGAAAAAGGTGTTACACAGGGATATGTGGCTTCGCCATGGCTGTTTGGAAAGGAATGCTTAGATGGTTTAGACAGGTAGAGAGGATGGATGAAAGAAGATTAATGAAACAGAGTTATAAGACGAGTGTAAAGAGGCAAGTCGGTAGAAGTCGACTAATGCGAACGTATCTCGAACAGATCGACATTGTTTTGAAGAAATGCCAGGTCAAGAGTACCAACAACCGACGAGCATGTATGAAAGCGCTGATGAAAGTAGAAGAAGCGAAAGACGTGTGTAAAAACCGTAACATGGTTTCTGCCTACATATACTGATGGCCAAGCAAGATTAATCTTGATTTTTATTAAATCGGTATAACTTTTTTGTTTTTATTTTTTAGGGAGTCTTGGAAACATTCGTAGGATTAGGTCTGTGCGCCGGTCCGGGGATCGGTGGTGTACTTTTTGATGTGAGTTAAGGGATCCTTTATATTTTTAAGTTTAATTCAAAATTAGTATTATTAATGAAATTTTTCTAGGAAGATCGGAGGCTTTGGCCTACCATTTTACGTAGTAGGAGTTTTCTTGGTGTTACTAGCCCCAATGAACCTGTGTATACTTGAAAGACCGCAGAGTAAGTACAAGTGCATTAACACTTTTTTTTAATTATTTAATATCTATTTTTTATTTTATCAGTAAAAAAACGGTTGATTTGTTTTTAAGACATTGCAAAAGTTAAGATTACGTCTAGGGGTGAAATATTGTACAGGGTCTTAACTACTTCTATTGGAAACACTTTTTTACTTCATCATTAAAATATAAACGTATATCTACAACTTGGTGTACCCATATTTTAAAAAAATTGTTCGTGCTTCAATTGATTTAAAAAAAGAAATAAAAATAATAAAAACGCGGTTCATTTGACAAACTGTAAATGGCCTACTTTTAAATTACCGAAGAAACTTTTTTTGTAAATGGAATAGGTAAACAATTTAAAGTTAGTAGAACAATGTCCAATTATACAATTTGTTTAAACCCACAGTTAAAAATAAATGGGCTTCATTAATTTTAAGAAGAGGAAGCTCTACATTAACGAGTTTGGTCGATTGTCAAACAAAAAAAAATTTCAATAGAATTTTGAATTTGAAAAGTTAAAACACTATTTTGGAAAATTAAAAGTAACTTTATCAACGATAACAGAAGTGCTTGGTGTTACCGAAAAATATGTCCCATTACCTAACCTAACCTAACCGAACCCTAATGAAGTAAGTCGTTGTCCAGCAAGACTTCTAGATAAACTTATGATGAAAAAAGCAAAAACATCAATATTAAAACAGATAGGCTATTGACACTCTGTAATTATGAAGCAAGTTATCGATGTATAACCTGATTATTTTGAAGTACTTATAGTATTACTACTGATAATACAAATAGTACAAAAAATACCCCAGATATCTACAGGTCCCAGAAATTTGTGGGTTTCCTACAATTTTTGGCGCCCCGAGCCTCCTCTCTTAATCCGGTGTTGTTTTTAATTGTATTCTCTACACGTTTTTTAATTAATTTCTTCAGGTTAAAATAATTTGCGAGCGAGATTTTTTAAAGACATCCTTCGACATTTGTATACAAACATGTCCTTTACATCTATGAATAATAATTTAATTGTATTTTTTAACCTCTATTATACATTTCAACAATAGATTGTCGCGAACTAATGATCGTAATCGACTGAATCATTTCTTCTTTGAATGAAAAACAACTTAATGTTGTTGACGTTGAATGTTTTTTAATTTTACCGCTGAAATGTTAGTTTCCTGCATTTTTCAAACGATGCCAATTAATTTTGAGATCTTTTACAATTATTGTTTATTTTTGTCCTATCAATCTCCAAAATATTCTTATTAACTGAAGAAAAGGCATACTTATAGGAGGATCAATCATAATCGACTTGGTCGTGAGATGGCGCGACGTTAACGTCATCTCTTATTAAGAATACGGTACTAAAATCGAAGCTATTATCAACGGGTAACAAAATCTACCTCCTCTGGTCATTTGATCGGGTCAAAAGAACTATCAATAGGTCCAGAACCGTTATGCAGATATCTATACGAAACAAAATATGAAAGCAAAAATCACAGGAGATGGGAGTTAAAATTCTAACTTCTGTAAATATTGTGGGGACAACAATATTTTACTCCTAAGTAGGAAACAACTAGTTGAAATCACTTCAGCTAATGAACATCTAAAAAAGCTGGACAAACTGCAGAATTAACAGAATGTATTTAAATTTATTTATGTTATTGATGACACGATTATTCAAAACTGTGATAAAATGAGAGACCTTGGTGTGGTTGTTGATAAAAAAATTCTATTTCCAGATCTTCTAATGACTTCTCAATATTCATATTAAGTAAGAAGTATACTTGGGTATGGAATCCAGAGTAGAGAACGTACGTGGACTCTCTTGAACGCATCTAAAACGATTTAAGAATACTAGGTTATCGAAGTGGTACTAGCAGGGAAGACTACTCATTTGATGAGATAAAATCATTATTAAAAATTAACACTTTAAAAAGGAGGAGATTTTATATTGACTTATGTTTCCTGCACAGAATTCTACACTGTAAAATTAACAGTCCAGGCAAATTAGAATAAGTTCTATTACATGTATCTGATAGGAGTAGGCAAACAAGCACTTTCTATGTGAAATATCTCCCTAAAAACTATGAGAAAAACAACCCTTTTTCCAGAATCTTAAGGGAAGTAAACGAAATCGACAATATACAGGAAACATTGGATATAAATGTCTTTAAATCATTTACAATAAAATAGTGTTATAATATATTATTATAACATTTAATCTTTTTATTCATCATTCTTAAACTGTTTAACAAAAGTTAAGGAAGTTCATAAATTCGGATATTGTGTTTTAACAAATTACGATTTTTGCTCACCAAGTGTTTACTTTTTATAAATTGAATGTTTTTTCTTTTATGTAAGCGTTTGTTTGCCCATTTGCGCAATACGTTTGCAGTTTTAAACAACAACAATAACAAGTATGCTTTCCTCTAATGTCAATCACAGTCAAACAACGCCTCTGCATACTTTCAATAAGGTCGTTGAAGCAGCCTTAATCGATTTGTCTCCGAAGTTGGGGTAAAAGCTGTCTAAGTTCTTGGAGTGTCTATGGGGATGGTTGTTGGGAATTCAAGGCTCTTTTTAGCTGGTCCCAAGCATGCTCGATGGGATAAAGATCGGTCGATAGAGGGGGCAGTGCCAAATGCGGGAAACCATGGAAGTCCAAAACGTCTTCGACTACTCTTGACCGATGTGGTCAAGCATTATCGTCTAAAAAAAAAGAAAGTTGGTCCAATAGCAGCATGAAACGAATGCCTCCTCAACTGTACCACCTTTGAACGGATGAACTTTCTGCACTGCTCTTCGATTTCTGAGCACTAAAGGAAGAGTCCATACACCAACACGCCGATTTTAAATCACAGTTGACTGAATAAAGTGAAAACAATAACTGATGTATTATTCTTGAAAATACAAAAAAACAATTTGCCTTAAACTTGGAAACTTATCAACTTTGAAACAAAAAAACTAGTCATATAAGCAAATAAACATTAAATATATTACAGACAAATCTTTGGCGAATAAAACAGTTAATAATTTTAAATCCAATATTTCCCTAACTTTTGTGGAGCAATTAATTTATTATTAATATAATTATTTCTCCTAATGTGCTAGCAATGTATTTTAGTTATATTTTAATAATTATTGTGTACGATCTGTTTAGAATGTGAAAAGCACTATCACAAAATAATAATTTGTATATTTATAATGTTGTTGCAGAATCTAAAATAGACTCGAATTCCGGGTCGTTGACTAGCCTTCTAAAATTGACACCCATAATGATGACTTGCTTTATAATGGTCGTGGTATCAATGACTTGGGGTTTTCTGGATCCTACTTTGGAACCTCATCTAAGCAAGGTAAATATGTATACAATGTTAATTAGTTACATAAGCTTCTTCGGTAATTTGACTGAGTAAACAATATTAATTTTTACAGTTTTCCTTATCAACTACAGCGATAGGATTAATATTTTTATTGATGTCTGGAACTTACGCAGTATCGTGTCCGATATGGGGATGGTTAACGGATAAATTGGAAGTGTATTGGTGGTTAATGACCGCAGGATTATTCGGCAACTCTGTGATATTATTATTTTTAGGACCTTGCTTAAGTTTTTTGCCAGAGTAAGTAATTTTATAATATTACGAGAATAGTTCACGAAATGTTGCCCCTAACATGGAAGCAACACACACGAGAAGAATGAAACTAATTTATTTACGTTTATTTACTTGGTATATCGTCGGTGTTGAAGTGTTTCAAACCCTTTTGAAAAAAATTCAGAACTTTGAGTCTTCAGCCATTCATCTACCGCCGCAAAGCGGATTCCACGAAGATGTTCTTTTAATTTTGGGATTAGATGATAGTCGCTGGGGGGTAAATCAGAAGAATAAGAAGGTTGTTCATAAATTTTAAATTCCGCATTGTTAATGGCAGCCATTGCAACACGATTTTTGTGGGCCGGAGCGTTGTCATGGTGAAAGAGCACACCTCGACTCAATTTTCCTCTTCTCTTTTTTCTGATCGCTTCGCGTACTTTTGGTATTAAAATAATATAAAATAAAACCTTTAAAATCCCAAAAAAACTGTAGCCATGATCTTACCAGCTGATGGGACGACACGAAATTTTCGAAGGGGGGGAACCCCTATGCCGCCATTCCGTGCTTTGTTTTTTGGATTATGGATCAAAGTGATGAACCCATGTTTCGTCGACCGTAAGAAATTTTCGCTTAAATTCATCGGATTTCCTGTTAATGATCTCCAAATAAATTTTTTCAACGCTTCCAACATAAAACCTACATGTCTCTGCTATAACCTTGACTGTAATTCTTCTGTCATTTAATACTATGTCATGGACTAAATTCACATTTTCTTTGGTCACCACAGTTTTGTTGACAGGACTCTCTTCTAAGTTTGAAATCTCGTGACCAGTTCTTGATTACTTGATACGAAGGGGCAGAGTCACCCAATACTTCTACCATGTCTTTATAAATTTCTTGTGGTGATAACCCCTTTTTACGGACGTACTTTATCGCACCTCTTATCTCAATTTTGTCCATTTTTATAAAATCACGCACACCTCAATGGAAAAAAATTAATATTCAACAAATACGAACTGATGCGCTGATGCTAATTGGCACACATTAATGTCATATAATAAGCTTTTGTCTGACACTTTATTTGCATTTGTCATTCAACGCCAACTATGTTAGGGACAACAATTCGTGAACTATTCTAGAAAATTGTATTTTTTTTTAATTTTAACTTTTCAGTACGTTATGGTTAAACATGGTTAGTCTGTCACTTCTGGGAGTAACAGTGGGCATGTCATTAATGCCTACTTATCAGTTCATCTTAGACAGTGCTTTGTAAGAATTTTTTTAACTATTATTAAATAAAAATAAATAAACAGTGTATTGTTTGTAGAGAGAACGGTTATGCGGACGACATACCGACACATTCGGTGATAGCTGGCTTGTGGTCATCGGTCTATTCTTTGGGCGAAGTCCTGGGACCTGTCCTCGGCGGTTCCCTCATGCAACACTACGAATTTTCCAATACTTGCACGACGTTCGCTGCGCTTAATTTAATCGTAGGAATACTAACGACGGTTTTCCTAATGAACAGAAAACAAACGTCGTTTAATGGGAATATACTGAACGTCTTTTTGAAACCCGAGATTTATCAGCCCGGCAGCGTAGACATCGTCGTCGAAAAGGATCAACAGAAAATCATCGAGAACGTCAAAACTAAATAGGAAACTATTTGAGTGTTTTTCTTGTGATGTAGACCAGGGATTCCCAAACTGTTTTGGGCAAAAGACCCCTTTTCCAAAATGATACCTCAGACCCCCATAGCCAAATTAATTTGAAAATCCCATCTCTAGTTTTTTCCTATTGATACAAAATACTTACCAATTTAAAAACTTTGCGGTTGGTTGAGTGAATAAACATCATTTTCTCATTAAAATTTAACAAAATAAATAGACATAAAATTCAGTAAATATCAAGTGTAATTAATAATTATTTATACAAATTACGTAAAACTACTTAAGTAGGTAAATATTAAAAAAAAAAACATTTAAATCGCAAAGTAAATATAAAAAAATAAAAAATTTAGTATGATGGATGAACCTGTTGACTTTCTACCAATTTCTTGTGATGTAGACCAGGGATTCCCAAACTATTTTGGGTCAGAGACCTCTTTTTCAAATTGAACTGATACCTCAGACCTTCATAGCCAAATTACTTTGAAAATCCCATCTCTAGTTTTTTCCTATTGATACAAAATACTTACCAATTTAAAAACTTTGCGGTTGGTTGAGTGAATAAACATCATTTTCTCATTAAAATTTGACAAAATAAATAGACATAAAATTCAGTAAATATCAAGTGTAATTAATAATTATTAATACAAATTACGTAAAACTACTTAAGTAGGTAATTATTTAAAAAAAAACATTTAAAACGCAAAGTAAATACAAAAAAAATAAAAAATTTAGTATGATGGATGAACCTGGTGACCTTCTATCAATCTAGCTAAATCCGGTTCAATATTGGTGAGTTGCAGCCCTAAATCTCCCCGTTGGTTGATTTTCAAACGGTTTCTTCGTTTTGTCAAAATGTTTGTAACCACACTGAAGCCTGTTTCTTCTAGGTATAAAGATAAAAGAGCGATAAGGTATTTTTCAGCAATGTTCCACAATGTAGGATACTGTGTTTTAATGTTGCGTTGCAATCAGCACTTCTGATAGCCTTGATTGAACTTCTGCTTAAGCTCCTCGTCTGTGCTGATGGTAATCAAATCTTCTTGCATTATCATATTGACTTCTTCCATGGCTGTGATATTGTACGGATTTATTATCCATTGAGGAATTTGTAAATTTAGTTCCTTAAACCTTATATTAAAATCCTTAATGCGTCCAAGTGAATGATATATGATAAAATAACATTGTCTTGAAGCATTTCTGGTCATTTTGACAAATGCGGAAACTGTGAATATTCTTTTTTTTTTGTTTATAAAGGATGAGTTTACCCACAAAGGCCGATATTATTGATTTTGTTATAATCAAGTTGAATCGTCACCCTGCAGTTGCAAATTCACTTTGTTCAACATGTACCTAATAAATATCTGATTTTACAATTGTTCAAATTCCTCACATAGCTAAGCAAATAACCGAGAGTTCAAAGAATAGCTTCGAATTTTGTTGACATATTGTAGACTGATGCAATCTAGGAATCAGGTTTTTTTGGTACTAAATGCTGTCATAATATTAGTCATTCTTATGACAAAAGTTGGTACACGTAACACAACTTATACAGTATCTTGAAAGTTTCAAAAAAGAACTCGTGTTAATTAATAGGGGTCGGTTTTTAGACCGCAAGCGGTCGATATCGACCACTTTGGGAATCCCTGATGTAGACATTACGTTAATGACCGATATTTGATGCAATCATATGAAAACAATTTTTGTTGTCTGTCATGTTTGATGCATATATTAAAATAATGACGAAGAAATCAAAAATCATGACTTAAAACTTTTTACTAATCGATAAATCCATTTCACATCTAATTTCTTCACAGATTAATCAGTAAATTATTAAAATCAAAATTTTCTTGTAATTTATCCCTTAACATATATACTGCGTGTTTAAAACATAACAATAAATGACTCGATAAAATAGTAAAAGTGAGAATTATTAAATAAATGCTAACGAAATGCTAACTTTTTTATCTAGTTGTTAATTTTATTTGTAGTACCTACAGTATTTAAAAATACAGTTATTATTTATTATATTTTTTGTCTGTAAATATAACGCATAATAACCAATAACTTTTACTTTGTGTCAAAAAACCGAATCATTATTAGAGAAAATAATCCATTAAAAAGAAAAAATTGATTTGAACGTACATATTTTGGGTGTCAATTAAATTTTTGACCAAGAACCAGAATAATGTCAATTTTATCGTGTACTAAATTTTATTAAAAAAATGTTTAAAAAATGGGATTTTTCAAGGACTTAGACAAACGTTAATATATCGTGAAAAGACTAACATTATATATCTCTGGAATGTGGTAGATAACAGTCACAATAAAACAAAAAAAAGAGTCAAAATCACATTTATTAATTAGTACACAACTAGTTTAATCGAGTTTACAGAAAAGCTAAACTAAATAACCACGAAGATTAATATAAGATTAAGATAAGTAATTAATTAATTCCTGTAATGACGATTACGATTTCTTTGGATACATCAATGTTCTTTATTTTCTTCGTTTTGACCGAGATTTATTCCAAAGTTGCCTTGTTGTTTTTTCCCAAAACAATATATTTAAGAAATATGTAAGAACGTTAGTAATGTCAAAACTGTACTATGTTATCGTAAAATCATAATGAACAATGTAAACATTATTTTTTATTGTAATTTCAAAAATAAAAAAATTAAACAGCTGTTTGATTTTAAAAAAATTCTAGCAGAAATCTAGAAAAACCCCATATTTGTTATGCATCCTTAGAAATGTTTATTTCATAATTAAATGGGTAATCCAGGCCCGGACTGACCAGGACAACAGGTCCGTGATCGCGGAGGGACCCCTGCCCGAAGGGGCCCCCACATAACGTACAAAAAAGTTTTTGTCTTGTAAAAAGTCGTTTTGTGTTCTTGGTAATGGCCTGTTTACATTTTCCAAAAAAAAAAGACAGTGCAAATTCAGCTAAATTCTTTAATTTTATATCTGTTTTTAAAGAAATCTCTGATGGAAGTTTTGACTTGCAAATCTCGATTCACAGCAAGAATCCTAATAAGTCAATGGTCCAAATTTAAAAGCTGTCGTTTGTTTTACTAGACTTATTTTCGGTCACTTCCCCTGTTTCTAAGTACTTGCAAAGTAAAACCATTGATTATGCATTAGCTTGGAACTTAGTACAAACACTGCCCCAGCAAGATAAGGACAAAAAGAATGAAATATTGTACGCAAAAACAAAAACCTATGTAAGTGCAGTTTATCTTAAGCTAGACGAAAATGACATTGATGTCGAGTTAGAGTTGGACTTTAAGAGAAAAAGAAAAAATTGATGCCCGGTAAAAATTAAAAAAAGAAGCTGACTGTATTTCAACTGTTCAACATTACAAAATAGTTTTTTTTTTTATATATTTTAGACTGTGCGCGGATGGGTATTAAAGAAAGATTTTGTGCAAAAAAAGACGCGAGTGAAATTCTGTGTAATTTTCTTATATCATATATCAACCTCAAACACGAATTCTGAAGTTTCTGTAATCTTTTTATATCCATTATATTTAAACAAGGCCCATAAATGTAATCACAATATATGCGAGCACAAGTGATTCGCATAGCTGGGTTTTTAGGATGACTGGACTCCTCACTGGACACTGCCCTCTAAGGTACCACCTGAAAAAGATGGGCAAAACAGAAAGTGATAGTTGCCGCTACTGCGAGAACTTCGCTGAAACTGCAGAACATTTGCTCTGCGAATGCCCAGCGCTTTTCTGCAAAAAGCTCAAGTTTCTGGAAGAGACCTTCTTGAAGCCCTCCGATGTCAGGAACCTAGCTCCCAGGAAACTGATAAACTTTACTCGAAGTCTCGGATTCCCGGGCCTTAAATAGATTAAGGTTTATGCACAAAAGATCTGATAGGTCGAAGTGCTTGAGAGGCAGCATGGCCTTCACGACCCACCCCTACAATCTACAATCTACAATCTAGGGTTTTATTGTGAGCGAGTGTATAGTAATTTTAATTTGGCATATGATTTCTGAAAAATACAAGATACATGTTGACTGAATTTCAGTTTATTATCTAATATGATGCCTAGGTTTTTTACTTTTTCATTTGATGGCAGTTATTCATTTTCAATTTTTACATTGAAGCCATCTGGAGGCACAAATCCAAAAAACATAACTGATGATCATGCTTTTGTGAGAGCGTCACTAATGTATTAAAATCCTCATTTATATCTGCCTGTGACTCAGCTGCATTATTAGGGTCATCTGCATACATGTGTATCTTACACTTTTTCATATCTGATGGAAAGTTTAAGGAATATATTGTAAACAGAAGAGGGCCAAGAATGGAGCCTTGTGCTACTCCCTGTTTTAGGCTTCATGTAAGTAGTTTTTAAAAAAATCTATGAGCGTAATACAAATTTGGGGGTAATTTTAAATTTGCACAATATAGTCGAAAATCACAATATAAAAACCCAGCTGAATTTCTTCTTTTTTTTAAGTGCCAAAATAGCGCAAAAACGCGTTTTCATTGTTTTCAAGCACCTAATTTTCAAAAAAATTACTGGGGACCCTCCGGTAGAGGGCCCTTTTATGGGTTTTAGCTGAGTGCCCCAAATGGTCCCAATCCGGGCCTGCGGTAATCAGTCATTACTGAATAAATTATTAGCCAATAATTATTGCGCAATTATGAAACTGACGCTTCATTAAGAGGATTAGATGTAACATGAAATTATTTATATCCTTTTCATCCCCCTTTTATACTTTTCTCCTTAAACCTAAGGGTAAAGAATCGAGAAAAAAAAATTCTGTCACAAATTAATTGTGGTCCGACATAAAACTTTGATGATAAAAGAGACAGTAAACAGATTGTAATGTTATTTATTTTAACAGAGAATAAGTTATTTACTTGACAATAAAGTGAACTTTCTACAGATAAACCTCAAACTGATAACTATTTATTTACAAGATTCCAAAGTCAGTACATTTGCTGACTTGGTCGGGCATATAGTGATTGTAAAGTTCCTTCAAACTATTTTTTAAGCTTGATGAAACACGTAAGCAAAATACATTAAAAAAAAAGTAGCTCTCGAAACTTTTGCAATACACTGCGAACTTAAACGAAATATTTTTCGATAAAACTAGGAGACATCGAAGATGTGCTAAAAAAATCACATCTTAGATTGTTCATAAAGTATAGTTACCATTATCTTAATTTATTATTTATATTATTATAAATGTATTTAGTACAACAATTACGTAATCATTATATGAAGAGCAGCTGCTCGTTTAATATTCAATTCTTATCGCTGCTTTGATAAATCGTTAGAAAATATTTTATTGTGAAAGTAACGTCTTCGCTTTCCGATTCACCATACGATACTTTTCAGTTCAAAGAAAAATGGAGAAAGCTCAATTTCCCGACGATTACTCTAGGCGTAACGGTTCAACTACGTCTAATGATAGTTTTAATTTATCATTTTCCAACCGTATAGTATTTACAAACTTACAAAGAAGCAAATCGATGTCTTTTGTTTGTCCCGATGATTTTTCTTCGACGGAAGTGAGAAGAATACGAGACAGATTGCTTAGGTGAGCTTTTATATTAGTCATACTAACTCAAATGGTTATTACTAATGTTAGGGTTAAATGTGGTAAAAAATAATTACTATTGAAAGTGCGATGTGCGACTAAATAGACGAGGAAAGTCGTGACATTACAAATGTCATTCTTCTCAAAAAGTGATTCCAAACAACATACATACATATAGTCACACCTTTTTTACGTAGGTGTAGGCAGAAACCACTTCCTTCCACTTCCGCTACGGTTCTTACACACATCTTTTGCTTCCTCTACTTTCATCAGTGCTTTCATACATGCTCGTCGGTTGTTGGTACTCTTGACCTGGCCTTTCTTCAAAACAATATTGATTTGATCGAGATATGTTCACCGAGGTCGACCTCTACCGACTTCCGTCCATTCACACTCGCCTTATTAATTTGTTCCGTCAATCTTCCTTCATCCATCCTTTCTACGTGTCCAAAACATCTAAGCATTCCTTTATCTATCTTTGTAACCACATCTTCTTTTACACCACAGCGTTCTCTTATCTCAGTATTCTTTACTTTATCCTACCGAGTCATTCCAGCTATACAATTCTCAGACTTGTCATCTCCGCAGCATTAATCCTATTTTTATGCTTCCTCTGCCAAACACAACATTCACTACCATACTGATAAGTGTAGGAACCAACACTCTTCTATGCACAGCCAGACGTGCCTTTTTTGACACTTTCTGGCTACTCATAAAGCTATACAGTGCCCCATTCATTTGTTTTCCTGTCAACACCCTTTGCTAAGTACCACTTTTATACTTTCCATCTCTTGTAAATTTTGAACCCAAGTACACAAATTCATTTACTTGTTCCACTCTTTCTCATTAATCAAAACTTCAAATTATTATTATGGAATCGTTGAACAGTATGAAATTGGGTAAAGCTGCTGGGTACGACAGGATAACAGTTGAAATGCTGAAGGCTGGACAAAGCGTGGTAACTAGTTCACTGTACCGCCTTTTTAACCTTTGTTGGAGGAGTGGTAGCGTACCAGACGACTGGTGCAAAGCCGTTATCGTGCCGCAGCAGGACTGTTAGAACTACCGAGGTACTAGTTTACTCAGCATAGTCGACGAAAATAATGATTTCTGAAAGAGAAGAAAGCATAACAAACTGTGAAGTTCCGATTAAGAGAGAAAGAGTGGAACAAGTAAATGAGTTTGTATACTTGGGTTCAAAGTTTACGAGAGATGGAAAGTATAACAGTGACATTGAGCAAAGGGTGTTGACAGGAAAACAAATGAATGGGGCACTGCATAGCTTTATGAACAGCCAGAAAGTTTTAAAAAAGACACGTCTGGCTGTGCATATCTATGGTAGTGAATGTTGGGTTTTGCAGAAAAAGCATGAAAATAGGAGATGGGTAGTCTGAGAATTGTAAAGCCGGAGTGACTCGGTTGGATAAAGTGAAGAATAGTGAGATAAGAAAACGCTGTGGTGTAAAAGAAGATGTGGTTACAAAGATAGATAAAGGAATGCTGAGATAGTTTGGAAACTTAAAAAAGATGGATGAAGGAAGATTGATAAAACGGATTTATAAAGCTACTGTGAATGGGCAAGTCGGTATGCGAACGTATCTCGATCAGATCCAAATTGTTTTAAAGAAAGGTCCTGTCAAGAGTGCCAACAACCACCGACGAGCATGTATGAGAGCGCTAATGAGAGTAGAAGAAGCAAAAACGTGTTTAAAAACCGTGGCGGAAGTGGAAGGAAGTGATCTCTGTCTACCTCTACGGGAAAAAGGCGTGACTATATGTATGTACGTATGAGTGTAATATTTGCCTAGTATTGTCGCTAATATGATCAACGAATCCCGTGGACATGATAATAATAGTTATGCGAATCTTCTTTCGTAACAGGAAACTAGGCAACAATACATTCCAGTCGGTCTCCTTTGGGTAATAAGTCGTGGGTATATTGAACTTATAAGTTTTTTGCTTGCTGCGAACGACTGGACTAATAGCCGCGGTCGACCGGTTAGCCACCCCTAAAATATAAGGTCGCAGCACGTGACGATACCTTAATTGGAATTCGAAAGCCATGTTTCGCACCGGCTCGTTTTTCATAAATGTAATTACGTTAGCAATAATCTTTTTCGTTTGCACGGAGTAGTTTTTCTTGGCGTTCGGTTTGCCCGTTTTAAATTTCTACTTGAATTGAATAAAAACAGTACACAAGAGCAGCAAAAAAACACCCACTTAACCACAGTAAATTTGAACCTATACGTCAAGCAGGGTTCTTCGACAATCGTGTTGTGTTTCGCAGACGTTCTAGTACATTTGGCCGCGCGGGAACTTTCAATAGTAATTCATTTTCTAAATTTTCTTTCTATTTTCCCCATTGCGGATAGAGAGAAGATGGACCTGTAGTTTGAAAGTATTCTAACGTAAGTACACATAACGTTAATGTTTTAGCACGAATTCGCAAACGACAACGTCCACATTAAAAAATATGTCGAGGCATCAAAAACTTACGCTCATATCTCTAGCTTTGGTGGATTTCATGAGCTTTTGTTCCATGTCGATAATGGCTCCATTTTTCCCGAAAGAGGCGTCTGAAAAAGGAATGTCCGATACGACCACCGGATTCGTTTTTAGTTTCTACGCTTTAGTCATGTTTTTATCGTCTCCGATTTTTGGAAATGTCGTAAGTACGATGAAGAAAGTGTTTTACAATTACAAAAGAAAAACCGATGCACGTCATGCAATTTTATAGCGTCACAAATACATATCATTGCCAAATTGTTAGAATTATAGAAAAATATTCAGGGAAATTTATGTTTTTATTAGAAAATCATACCATTTTAACTATGAGACTAATTTTTTATCCTGGTGCAAGATTCACGACTTGTTTTTCCATAACTCCGGCCGTTTCTTACGAAATCACTCTCGCACTGTTACAATGGTTTACAGTTTTACCCTCTGAAACCTATTCAGTCATTACGATGCCGTTAATGTCGACCTGGACGTTGGTAATCTTCGGTGCTCTTTCGTCCATCAGAAAACCGTTTATAACATTCGAAAACACGCGCACGACATAGAACATTATCATAGGCCTCTTTTAACAACTTATAGCACTCAGTCGAAGTTTTTTTTTTAATTAATCCGTTGCTTATGTTTTTCGTCACACATTGTTATCGGTGCGAGAAAAAACCACGTTCGTTTCTAACCTCTAGAAAAAATACTACCAGAGCGACAAAAACGTGTTTTCGTACAAAAATAGTTGACACTTCGAGCTATCCAACGCTGCATTCGTTTCCCTCCCTGCCCCTCTAGAACGCATTCTGCGCGTACAGTCTCGTTATGTAATAGCCACACCTCGTATTTTAATGGTTGTCCAAGTCATTGATGACGTGCATTGGAGTTTGTTTTGTATTTACTATATAAAAATTATTTTCAGCTACCAGTATTTGGGCCGAAATTTTTATTTATTCTTGGGATATTAGTCGCTGGAATTTGTAACGTATTATTCGGGTAAGAATACATTTTTTTTTTAATTTATTTATTTTATTTAGCGTATGGCTACATCACAGGTAAGTATATATAACAAAAATAACAAAATTTCACGAACAAACACTAAGGTTACAAATATATTCTATTGACTTTCTTGTCCCAATCAGGAAATCGGATGGGTTGCCACTGTAGGAACTAATTGGACAGTCCTCTACATACATACATACATAAAGTCACGCCTTTTTCCCATAGGGGTAGACAGAGACCACTTCCTTCCACTTGCTACGGTTCGTACACACATCTTTTGCTTCCTCTACTTTCATCAGTGCTCTCATACATGCTCTTCGGTTGTTGGTATTCTTGACCTGGCCTTTCTTCAAAAAAATGTTGATCTGATCGAGATATGTTCTCCGAGGTCGACCTCTACCGACTTCCGTCCATTCACACTCACCTTATAAATTTGTTTCGTCAATCTTCCTTCATCCATCCTATCTACGTGTCCAAACCATCTAAGCATTCCTTTATCTATCTTTGTGACCTCATCTTCTTTTACACCACAGCGTTTTCTTATCCCACTATTCTTAACTTTATCCAACCGAGTCACTCCGGCTATACTTCTCAGACTACTCATCTCCGCAGCATTAATCCTATTTTCATGCTTCTTCTGCCAAACCCAACATTCACTCCCATACATAAGTGTAGGAACCAACACACCTCTATGCACCGCCAGACGTGCCTTTTTTGACACTTTCTGACTATTCATAAAGCTATGCAGTGCCTCATTCATTTGTTTTCCTGCCAACACCCTTCGCTCAATGTCACTGTCATACTTTCCATCTTTAGTAAATTTTGAACCCAAGTACACAAATTCATTAACTTGTTCCACTCTTTCTCCCTCAATCGAAACCCCACAGTTTGTTATGCTTTCTTCTCTTTCAAAAACCATTACCAGGTGTTTAATAGTCTGTCTTTCAGCGCCGCACTCACAATTTGGGGAAGGTATTTTTCTCCTTCAATTGAGTGTTGTCCAGATTCGTCTTAATTGATAACCCTCTGGCTTGCTTGTAACGCATGGTATATCCCGGTTGGCAGGTGTGGCCTTCTTCTCCCATTCTTCTTTCCACCGCTCAATTACGTTGAAGTTTTCTTCGATAAGAGTTTCTGCCGTTCTTAGAGGGGGTTTTCGTGAGCGTAGCCTATTTATGGTTCTGCCTGTTATTCCAATGTGGGAGCGGAGCACAGGGTTGGCGTAAATTTTTTCCATACTCCCTGACCAGAGCATGTTCTTGGCGAATTTGTGGAGGAGCTATGCGGCTCAGTGTGGGTAGCCAATAAGTGGGCGTGGCCTTGATTGTGCCCGATATAGTACGCAAAGCTTGATTTAGTTGGGCTTCAACACGTTTGGTGTGTAGGCTGTTGATCCACACACCAGTGCACAGTATTCCTCGACGGGGTACACCAAACCCAGAGCTGTCGATCTGAATGTGGGCGCTGTGGAACCCCATGTGATGCCACACGATATTATTTCGGGTTCTGAGTTTTGCAGCTGTCTTCATAAGGTGTTCCTTGAAGCTAAGCATTCTGTCGAGTATGAAACCCAAATATTTCGGGTGCATATTGTGACAGAGAAGTCTGCCTTCAAAGTTTATTTTAAGTTGGTAGTTGGCCATCCTGTTATTTAGGTGGAAGCACGTCTGTTTGCGGCACTGGGCTGCAATCTCCAGTCGCGAAAATATCTCCCAAGGGTAGCCAAGTCATTTGTTAGGATTTGCTCAGTTATCTCAAACTCCTTTTGGCTTGTAGCGAGCGCCCAGTCATCTACGTAGCCGAACTTCTTTGATGTAGTTCCGGGCATGTCTGCTATGTAAAAACTAAAGAGCAGGGGAGCAAGCACCGATCTTTGCGGAAGGCCATTATTCAGTTTCATTGTTGTACCGGTCTTATCGCCCATAATGACTTGAAAAGATCTATTGGATAGCATGGCATTGATAACATCAGCCATCTTTCTGTATGGGATAGCTCGCATTAGTTTATATAAAACTCCTTGTCGCCACACACAGTGTCGTACGCCGCTGACAGGTCTATGAAAGCAGTAGATATTTTTAGTTGCTTTTGAAAGCCAGTTTTTTAATTGTTTAATATCTATCGATATATTTTATATTGGAATTTTTATGACATAGTGTTTTTTTTTTATTTATTTAAGATTGTTGGAACATGTTACCAATTACACGCTTTTCACTGCGCTGTGCATTTTAATTAGAGGATTCGAGGCGTTGGGAGCAAGCGCGTTTTCCACAGCCAGCTACATTTTCGTTATTAATTCCTACCCTAATAATATCGGAACAGTTATAGTAAGTGTTATCTATAAAAAAAAGATAAAAAAAATCAAAAGAAACTTTGTATGTTTTATATTTCATTTCAATATCATCATTTAATACAATTAAGTCATTATGTTATTGTCGGTCATGGACCAACTTATCAAAATTAAGTTTTAATTTTTTTTCTTATGTTTAAGTAAAGATAGAAACTTGAAATTTTGTAATTTTCGTGCACTCGCAAAGGACTAACCACTGGTGGTATTTTTTTCAACATTCCTGTTGATTTTACCTTATTTAATATCAAATATTTTTTTCGTGATTTAGTTTTGTAAATGTATTTTTTAAAATCGCTGTTTATTTAAAAACATGTCTATATTATAAAGTTTTTTCCTAGAACCAATAGATTCGGTGAAAAAAATAAAATACAATATCATGATTTTTATTCTTTATTAAACTACGTATTGAGAGTGGAAAACAGTGAAGATGGAAAATTCAAGAATAAAATACGATTCATAATGCATGTTGGAAATGACCGAACCAGTAAAAATAAAAACTTAATTTTACTCAACATCTTTTAGGGGTGATATCTCGGAAGGGAGTGGGCTGAGAAATTTTTGTTGTAGAAAAGATCCATCATAATTTCATACTGATTACTTTTTGACGTTTCTCGAAACTAATAGAAATTTTCAATTTCAGTAATTCATATACATTCTAGCCAATCAAAACATTATTATAGTGAAAATAATCTACTTACATTATTCCAGCGAGAATTATTTATGTACCCACATTGTTTTTATAGAATGACAACGTATTTTCTTGATTTGACGCGTCTGTCATAAATTTTTAAGAAATTCGTAAAATGAATTCCAAACGTTTTAGTGAATCATCAGTCGATGAAATAACTAATATAATTATTAAAAATGTATGTAAGAATACCATAATAGGCAGCGCGTCGATTTGGAAACAATTATTTTGCGACAGGAGGGGCTATAAATTGGAAGAAAATACATCAACAACAAAACTAGCCGTTATTTTAAAATACCATGGGTTCAATATGAAGAAACATAATGGAGAAGACTATAAAGAATCAGTGATCAAGACAATGTGGAATAAAAACGCAAAATTAATGCAAGATATGTACTACGACAAATTGAATAGAAGATTTAACCCATTCAATGATATCGAATTTAAATCCGTCAGAGATGCTAAAAACGCCAAGCGTAAGTTATTACAAAAAGAGCCCGAAAAAAGGAAACAAAGTTCAGCAAGTTTGAGCAAAAAAGAAATCTTGGACATGATAAAACTGTACGACGAAAACACACCGTCTGGCTTGCAGAAGAAATTCTATCATATTGCTTCATATGAATTGGCATGGCGTGGTGGAGAAGGTTCTCAATGTTTAGTGCATTATTTCAAGGACGAAACGAACAATGCGGGGTTGACCACCACAATAGGTTATTTTTAACAGTTAATATTGCTTGGGATAAACCATATTCTTCAGGATGGTACATAAATATGCTGATTGGGGTGAACATGATGTCTAAGTGGATAAAATAATCTACAAAAATGATTGGACTCGATATTAAAAAAATTAGAATTACCTACCAACCATTCCGCACGATCGACTACAGTGTCTCACCCTGCCGAAGCAGGCATCAATGAACAGGAAATTATAAAAATCAAAGAACACAGCTCGTCTAATTCATTGAAACCTTACCTGCAATTGGATAATGAACATTATTCAAATTTAATTATTAACCTGAGAGAGAGTGGGGAAGTATCCATTAACTTTCAACACATCAGAACAAAACAATGTTGAAAAATCCTCCACCCAATGACACAACATTTATAATAATTGAATTTTTAATGTTCAAAACTTCAATGCATCCTAATTTAAATAACTCATTCAGTTTACATTGAGTCGAATGATATAAATTTTTTGAAATAAAAATATAAAATCTTAAAAGTGATTTTTATTGTAACGTCAAAAAATAATCTATCGAATACCACACGAGAGTTCGATAAACTAGATAGTAATTCTCCAGTCCTTTTCTCAAACTTGTTGCCATTTGGCTGTCAAATTATTTTTAATTTATTCTCACTCTTTTGCGATATTACTACAGACAATCACCTCCTGAATTTTTTCGCATGAATTTAGAAACACCCTGTACTTTTTTTTTAAATGTTGATTAGATTGAACGTCGCCGCCGCACACATACATTTATTAACTGTAAAACCTTCAAATTTCGTTTCAGGGAATCCTAGAAATATTCGTCGGATTAGGAATGAGCACAGGCCCGGCTGTAGGGGGCATCCTTTATTCGGTATGTACGAAAATGTAATTGTCAACGAGAATTTAGTTATTATTCCGATCGTTGTATTAGTGGAAAACACCAAATAGATTTAAAATTTTGTTTCCACGATCTGCGCATCTCGTCCAATGTTTTCATCCCGATAAGTAATAACTTCATGGACAGAATCATAAAGGATGTATCTTTTATATTTTTTCTAGATAGCTAGGTGGATTTGGTCTGCCATTTTTCGCGTTAGGAATAGCAATGGTCGTCTCAGCTTTGATAAATATAATACTATTGCCAAATATTGAAGGTAAGTTAAAAAAGAACATTTTCATAAAACTTTTTTTAATTTATGTCTGCATTCCACGATATAACAATAAAGTACTAGGACTGACACGATAAAGCTATTTTATTTTCAAAATAGTACGATCTAAACCCATCAATAATATACTTTCCTACCTATCTGCACGCCTATGGAATAAATTAACGCGAAGCATGTTGACAAAACGGGCAAGTGCTGCCCTGCCGTCTTTATATTTACAATAGTAATTATCGGTCTTTGATAACGAGGTTTTCGACACTTTGTGTGATCGAAGAAATGTATAGCCTATTCCACCAATATACGACGGTATCGGATTAGTAACCGAGGCATTGACTAAACGAGCGCACTGTGTTGAGATGTACATTAGTAAATTCTCCTAAGATTTAAACCAGAAAATTTTTTGTTTAATATTATGCCTTTGTTGAGAGGTTTTATTTTTATTTTTTGCTTTATTGTGAACAGAAATCGTTGATGTAGCTCTCGATGAGTTTTTTGGTTAGAAATAGGTACATATTTAATTATGTTAAAAGGGAATGCAACAAAAATAAATTATTGGCACAAATTAAATAAATATGTTTAATGATGTAGTACTTACGGTATTATCAAGCATCAGATTTATAGTCCTCATTCTTCGATGCGGTTTTCACGAACCCAACATTCCTCTATTAAATTTTCACATGTTGTGACACATTTCTCCGAAATTTCAGAAATGACAGTATTAAGTGCTCGTTGCCAGGTTTCCAAAACAGCCTTATCACTGTAACCATTAGATCCAATGTGATTGTCGTAATAAGTTTTGCATATTCCCAAAATATACTCAATGGGAGTATAATTTGATCCACTTTGTAAATTGTTTCTCTATCGTGCCTTTTAGCTATCGATAATAATTCTGGCTTGAAGCAATACTGTGGAAATGAAACGTTTTCGTTCGTGAACCATTCTTTTATTTTCTGTACCGTTCAGGATTATTATCTAATACAATGACAGATGGTTCATATAACGATGTTAATAGTTTCTCTTTTTCCTTCACCATCGGTGTGTTTTATAGACTTTATGATATCTTCCTGTCAAATTCTTTTTCAAAAATCCAAGTTTCGTCCAGATAAACAAATGAAGAACATTCTTGTTTACAGTGAATATAATTTTTTAAACATCGGTACTATACGATTTTAATGTCGGTACCTACTACAATGATAACCCAGGATTACTAATTACTTTTCTAGAAATCTAACAAAAAATTTAACAAAGATGAATCAACAAGCCAAATTAAAGCTTAATAGCTTATATAATTAATGAGATTTGTTTGGATTACTTACCTATCTCTCTTATTATGTACAATAAATAAAGTCATTAAGAACAGATTTGGTTCCAAAATTAACCGTGCTAACAAATAAAAATATTGCCCCTAATTTCCAAACAAGAAGTCCTTTATAAAATAAAATTCGTTACCTACGAAATTTGTTTAAAAATATTAGGGAAATTTGCTTTCGTTCTTCTTAAATTGTACAGTTAAATACTGGTTATCGAGTTTCTGACGATAATCCGAAACCACCGTATATTCGTGATATATGCTATACCTTTTTAACACCATTGGAATGAATTATGAATTCAATTGCTCATGTCGCGTTAATTATTCAGTTTTCATTTACGGTTACTCTCATTTTTTTTTGTACTATTCCCAAAAAGTGGGTATCAGTCCCATCTTTTCAACTACTTTATTAAATCGTTTTACGCTTATTGGGTATCAGTCCCATCTTCGTAATTAAGTTGTTAAACCGCTGTATGATTGTTCAATTGTGTTTACTATATTCCTATATTCACAAAGATATTAAAACGAAAGACATTGCATTTCACTTTGTTACATCTAAAAGGGCAGAAGTTCCTACTTGGAGCGGAAACGGTCGATCGTGGAAACTCATAGTAGGAATTCTAATTACTTGCATTACTTTATTAATAATTAATAATTACTTTTCATTAAAGCCGGTTACATTCTTTCTCTAGTCGATCTACGCTGGTTACACCTTAACCTCAATTATACATTCCTTTTAAGCTAAGTTAGGCTGCTTAGTAACCGAGTTTACTTCTCTTAATGACTGAAAATATAGGTCCCTTTCAAGAGATTCATTTATTTTTGGAAACAAGATCTAAACAGAGAGCTAAATCGAGTCCAAGATCTTTATTGTCAAAACTCGTATCATATTATTTTTTAAACCAAAAAACTTTTAAGATTGTGACAGTGTGACCAACAAAACGACTACCATGATAAAACTAATCAAAATTCCCGCCGTATTTGTCACTGGATTGGTCGTGATCGTAGTATCCAGTATTTGGGCATTTTTGGATCCAACTTTAGAGCCCCATTTGAGAAAGGTGAGTGTTTTAGTTTCTACTAAGACAAACGACGTTTTTTCTTTTCATATCGTTGTTTTTTAGTTCAATCTAAGCCCGGAAAAAATAGGACTTATATTTCTGCTGTTTTCGGCATTGTATGGAATATCCAGTCCTGCATGGGGTTGGATAGCAGACAAGGTCAACCACCATTGGTTTATGATGGTAGCCGGTCTTTTCATGTCTACCATTGGATTGTTACTTTTGGGACCGTGCCCCTATTTTCCCATTTTTTCAAAGTAATTATAAGTTAAATTTATCACACGAGGTACACACACAAATTTGTATTCCCTTGCAGAGACATATGGCTGGACTTGGTGGCATTGTCAATTTTAGGAGTTTCGGTAGCCTTGGCTCTCATGCCAACTTTCTTGGGGATACTGACATCTGCCACGTAAGTACCACCAGTTTTACAAGTACAGCTCATTTCACCAATATAAGACGGTTTCGGATTAGTCACCAAATAATGGACTTAACTAGCGCACTGTGTTGAGAGGCATAGTAAATTCCCCCAAGATTCACACCCGAAATTTTCTTGTTATTATTATTATGCTTTATTGCGAACAGAAATCGTTGATGTAGCTCTCGATGAGTTTTTGGTTAGACATAGGCACATATTTAATTATGTTAAAAGGGAATGCAACAAAAATCATTTATCGGTACAAATTCTCATTTCTCATTCGGATTGTAAATGATAATAGGATTAGCTGTTTCGATGCGGTTTTCACGAAACCACCATTCCTTTATTAAATTTTCACAACTTGTGACACATTTTTCCCAAATTTCAGAAGTGGCAATATAACGTGCTCGTTGCCAGGTTTCCAAAACAGCCTTATCACTGTAACCATTAGATCCAATGTAATTGTCGTAATAAGTTTTGCATATTCCCCAAATATACTCAATGGGATTAAATTGGCAATGATAAGGCGGAAGTCTTAGCACACGATGTCCAAAACTGAGTATAACTTGATCCACTTTGTAAATTTTTTCTCTTTCGTGCCTTTTAACTATCGATAATAATTCCGTTTTGAAACAATACTGTGGAAATGAAATGTTTTCGTTCGTGAACCATTCTTTTATTTTCTGTACCGTCCGGCATTTACCGTCGGTGGTGTGTGTTTTATGGACTTTATGTTATTAACCTGTCAATTTTTTTTTATTCCACCATTAGCAAAAATCCAAGTATCGTACAGATAAACAAATGAAGAGCATTTAAAATGTCACGAATTTCAAATTTGTAAGTCAATAATCTTTGGATGTCGGCGGGGTTTATATTTTTCAATTTTTTGTTTATTATTTCAATCTTTTACACTTTTTAAAACTGAGGTTAATTTTGTTTTACCAATACCCATCGCATCACACACACGCTTACGTGTAGATAAAACTGGTAGCAACGGACCTCCATTGTCCTTTTCCGCAGTAAAATAAGCGTGTACATTCAATAATAATGCATCTACATCTGAAACACGTCGCGACATTTTCCCGGTCTATTAGGTATACTAATTACCTTTCTAGAAATCTAATTGTTGTGGTATTGGTTTGGGCTAGTAAACATAAAAACACAAAAATGAATCAACAAGCCAAATTAGAGCTTTATAGCTTAGTTAATTAGTGAAATTTTTTTGTAGTACTTATCTACCTCTCTTATTATGTACAATAAATAAAGTCATTAAAAATAGATTTGGTTGAAAAATTACCTATCTGTGCTCACAAATAAAAATATTGACTTAATTTCCAAACAAGAAATTTCTGTAAAAATATTAGGGGAATTTACTTTCGTACTTCTTAAATGTACAGTTGATACTGATTATCGAGTTTCTAACGAAACCACCGTATATTCGTAAAATATGCTTTAGGTATCCTCATAACGTTTTTGTTTGTGTAGCAACGCAGGATATTCCCAGTCTATAGTGACCTACAGTGTTGTAGCTGGCATTTGGTCTTGCATGTATTCTTTGGGAGAAGTTATTGGACCAGTTCTCGGCGGCTTCCTGCTAGAAAATTATGGATTTCCAATAGCTTCGACGGTCATGGCATTGGTTACCTTTTTATTGGTAAGCAATTTCGAAAATAAATAACAAACAACTTCTTTCGGAGAAACAGCTGTATTAAAAAACGTGGCTGTCATCTGAAGAGGGTTAGAAGGAACTCTCGAAACTTTTATAACGTCGGATAGTCTGGCGAATGACGCTTCAGAAAATAAATGTACGTTGATAGGTTGGTCACTTTCAGGGCATTTTCACCGGTGCATATTTCCTGTTCAAAACGTCAGACCACGATGACGAAGAAAGCGTCCTCGATAGCGGCATAAATGAATCGTGGAGAAGCTCAACACTTTCGTTGGGCGATGAACGTACTCCACTTCTTTCTTCGGCGAAAAACTCCAACCTGCTATCTTCTCGAAAACAGTATTACACTCGGAACACACGAAGTTGCGAAGTAAGTTAAAGAAATACTTTTTTGTTTCTTTGAAACCAAACTTCATTATTTTTCAGTCGAACTACTACAACGACAACCTAACGGAATGTGCATCATCTCTATGCGTGTCCTTCACTGCAAAGGGTTCTTCTGAAATTTAATGTTTAGATTATTAACAATATTTTATCCGGCTTGGTAGATCAATTAGATAAAGAGTGATTACGATATTTTTTGTTTCCATTTTGGACCGCAATCGTCGCGTTGGCATTATGACATAATAGTCCAGGTTTGTTGGTTCCTACACTTATGTATGGTAGAGAATGTTGGGTTTGGCAGAAGAAGCATGAAAATAGGATTAATGCTGCGGAGATGACTAGTCTGAGAAGTGACTCGGTTGGATAAAGTAAAGAATAGTGAGATAAGAGAATGCTGTGGTGTAAAAGAAGATTTGTTTACAAAGATAGATAAAGGAATGCTTAGATGGTTTGGTCACGTAGAAAGGATGGATGGAGGAAGATTGACGAAAGTCGGTAGAGGTCGACCTCGGCGAACATATCTCGATCAAATCAATATTGTTTTGAAGAAAGGCCAGATCAAGAGCAGTGGCGTAGCGAGCTAACTCGTGCCCGGGTCACAGTTTCTTTTTAGCGCCCCCTCCCCCCATTCGAAAACTATATAATATTATATGTAAAAATACTCGCAAGTTAATAAATAAATAAAGTCATAGGCTCAAGCTAGGCTTTAAATTTGAGGCAAAAAATGTAGTTGAGAAACAAGACTTGATTTTAAAATGCATTTGATCATCTAGAATTAGTTCAAAAGATACCTATTATTTATTTTACATATTTATAAAGAAATATTTTAAAAACACATCAATCTTCTTTCATCCATCCTCTCTACGTGTCCAAACCATCTAAGCATTCATTTATCTTTCTTTGTGACCACATCTTTTTTCACGCCACAGCGTTCCATTATCTCACTATTCTTCACTTTATCTAACCGAGAGTCACTCCGGCTATACTTATGTTCACGCTTCTTCTGCTAAACCAAACATTCACTACCATGCATAAGTGTAGGGACGCCATTTCGAGTGCCGATTTAAACCGAATTGGTTACCGATGACGTATCCTAAATATTTTGTAACGGTTAGCAAGTATTTTTCTGTAAGAAAATGTATTGGAATTAAAAATAAATAAAAAATAAATATATTAATGGATACCATTAAGGGTTGCTCTTTTCGTCAGTGACAAAAAAGTTATTGATACCAAATATATTGTTTAATAATTTCACAAATTCTAGTTTTATTTTACGAAAACTATCTATTTATATTATCAGCATGAGTTAAAATTAATATTCACTAGGTTATATAATTATTGATTTGATTTTGGAAATCTGAATACACTTGGAAGTAAATACTATGATTGAATGTAAATGAATTTAATAAATAGGTTATAAATTTTGGAATATTTCTCATTTCGGGAGACATAGACAGGAAGAATTAAAAATAATCCGTACGCAAAAACGTAAAAAAAAACCGACTTTAAAGACTAATATGGTTTTCTCATGGATGCCATTGTCAGAACTGGACCAAATTGAAATGGGACCACACGAAAAGCACCAGCCTTCAAATAAAAAAAGAATCATCAAAATCGGTTTACTCAGTCGAAAGTTCTGAGGTAACAAATATAAAAAAAATAAATAAAAAATACAGTCGAATTAAGAACCTCCTCCTTTTTTTCAAGTCGGTTAAAAATGAAACGGGAAAGAAGAGCCAGAGCTAGAGAAATGAAACGTAGTCATTTCGAGTGGATAAATTTAATAATTCTTTCTTTTACTTAACAAGCATCTGCATTGTGCTCCTAAAAAAGAGACTGCACGATAATTCAATGTTCGTCGAGGCATATTGTCAGGAAAGTAGTTGTTTTCTGATATATAGTCGACCCACGTATACCTATATGTATAGGTATCATTCAGTGAAATTAGCTGGTTTTTTTTTTAAATCAGATTTGTGTTTTCATGTTTATTCTCTGACAAAACCAATATTATATATATATAGTTTTCTATATTTATATTTTACTTACTTTATAAAACAAAATAAAATGACATGATACACAAAACATAGAATAGAATATATCCTTAAGTTTTGGTCATCTTGGACAAGTCATAAATACAATAACATCAATTACATAAAATCAATTAACATGAACACTAGTTACCTGCAAGTGAGTCCTCGAGTAACCCACTGAAATCATTAATTCGATAAAGGCTCACTTTGTTAAGGATTCTTTTTAACATCCTTACGGAGAGAATTGAATAGAGGAATACTTATTGTTTTATTTTTTATTAATCTCTTCATAAGAGGCACCAGATTATATCCATTCCGGGTATTATAAGCATGAATATCTGAATGTGCGCAAGTTTTTTTTATAACGTGTATGATGTTTTCATAGACAAATGTGAGAATAATATAGCTAACAGTTTCAGACTTTTTTATAATTGACTCTGCTAACAGTTTCAGACTTATTTATAATTAACTCTGATATATTTTTAAGTGCTTAAACTAAAAAATTTAGTAATTTGATTATAAAGTAAACAAAAAGGTAAGTTTACAAATGGTGACCACTTTACCGTACCATTTCAGTTCCAAATTCACTGGAGTATAAACCACAAATTGACGAAAATGGGTTTGTATGGAAAAAAAGACCACAATAATACAATTAATTTATTCTATTTTACATGTCGCGGACAAAATATCACCACGCAATATTTTTGCACTCTTAATTCATAATACAAATAAAAGATACAAGATTTGTGCTTTTAACACCGAATAATAAACGCAAGTATTTATTTACTATTCATTTAAGAGAATGCCTTTCGTTTTAATACTCAAATACCTTACCTCCACATTTTTAGGTTATAAATTATGGGCACCACGTTTCAAATACTTTTACAATTAAATATATATATATATATATATTAATATGGATAAATTATTACTGACTTCTCTCGATCTTTTATCAGATTCGCTGGAGACATGAAGAGACTTCCCTACTTTAGTAATTCGCAAATATTGATCTCGCAAGCCGCATTTACGTTCCAATGGCACACAAAAGAATTGGGCGACATGATCGTTTTCGGTTTTAAAAATTTTTTGTCCAACTTAAAATAATGCAGTAATTGGAAATCATCGCTATTTTTCTACATCGATTTTAGAAATAAATATCGAAATTTACCGCCAACAATTTATGACCAATTTGATGCCTTTTGATAATATGTATTTTCCATGTATGTGCGTCCAGTTAAATATAGTTTTCGTCTTTACATATCAAATATCGTGACGTTTAAGTACCTAAATAAGAGACAGTTTTAACCCTCTTTTGCATAATGTCGACCAATGAGGACATAACTTTAAAAGTGCGTGAGTGTCGTGGAACACTCAGTTGGAACGAAGTTCCCTTCGTAGTATATTATTATTAATAAACGTATTATATATTAAATTTTGTTTGACAAACGCGTGAACTAAAAAAATAGACGTCGCGTTGCTAAGTATTTCTATGGTACGCGTCTCCTCTCCTGTACAACAGAACGCGCATGCGGTAGCTCTTCAATTGTAACAGCTGATATAACGCTGGCTGGATAACTCCTTGAGGTATATACCGTATCTAACTATGCAGGCCTAACCCCATCTGAAAAAGCCACCCACGAAACATAAAAATCACTAGACTTCGAGCTTTATCTGTTTATAATAAACAAATGAGAGGCGTCGATCTCATGGATATGCTGGTAGCACTTTATAGAAACGACACAAAAAATCGGAGATGGTAAAAATTGTACACCCTTGGATAATTTGGAGGGTTAATAAACATGACTGTCATTCAAAAGCCACATTTCTACATCTGTAATTTGTAAAGGAGAAGGGCAGATGATAAGAAAAGAAATAGGTAGGCCCCGTATCAAAACTCCATCCCACATAAGACGACCTAGAATCCAAGAAGGATGGATAATATTGGCCACTGGCCAACGAAAAGTAAACAAATGTGTAAGAATTTTCCGTCACGAAACACGAAACAGCAGTTGCAAAAAAAACGCGCATGCGCGTTCTGTTGTACAGGAGAGGAGACGCGTAGCATAGAAATACTTAGCAACGTGACGTCTATTTGTGTAGTCCACGTGTTTGTCAAAATGACAATTGCAAAAATATCGCGCATGCGCGTTCTGTTGTAGAGGAGAGGAGACGCGTAGCTTGGAAATACTTAGCAACGTGACGTCTATTTGTGTAGTCCACGTGTATATCAAAAATATTTAAAATAGAATACGTTTATCAATAATAATACACTACGAAAGGAACTTCGTTCCAACCGAGTGTTCCACGACAATCACGCACTTTTTTTTCATTTTTATTAGTTTTTTATAAAAACCAATAAATAGTTTTAACCAGTTTTGTAGCTATTTTATTTTTTTTGGGTTGAAAAAGAAAATAATGCATGAAAGGGTTAATCACCGATTTATTTTTTTGGTATCTACTACGAACCGTACAAAAATAAGTCTAAAATAAAAATACAAAACTGTAATAAGATCCTAAAAATATTCTTTTTTTTTTTAACTGAAAAAGTTATTTCCTTGATTAATTCCTTTAAACTTTATTAATACAACTTGAGAGTAGCAAAATTGTTACTACTCCATATTGCAGATATTCAAAGAGTAGTTGTTCACGTACGTACTTGCAATTAATATGTTAATTTTAAATTAACATTTAATTAAAAAATGTAAAAATTAAAAATAATTAGAAAAAGCCAAAGGGTGTCTAACGAAACGGTACGTTCGTTTGAATTAAATTATTGCTCGACCAATTCTTCTCCTTTTCACATTCCAAAATAAAAGTACTACAGGATTTTCGATAAGAGTATTAACTTTCTGTCTATAAGTAGCTTACTGACCTTTTCTACATATGCTAAGGACGGGAATGGCATGTGCATGCATTATATAAATGTAATGAATTTTTATCTACAAAATTCAAGTTTTAATGAACAAAAAATAAAAATCGATAATCATCTAATACACACACACACACACACTATCCAATTGATATTACTTGACGGTACCCCGGTTTCAAACAAAAATAATTAAACTTTTGAAAAAAACAACGTCCATGCATTCATTAAAAGTGGAGGTTAACATTAACCAGAAAATGTTTATTATTGTCTGAACTCTCCTTCCCACAGCCATACCAACCACACGCTTCAAGACGATTTACGAAAAGAAAATATGTATTTATATAAATAATCCTAACTAAACAATTACAAAAGGACAGTAAGCGATAAAATACTAGGACTAGGTCATTATCGAAAAAAAGTGTTTTGAATGAATCACAAAATGATCTTTGACTATATAAAAATATAATTAAAATCCCTTCAGTCGACTTTTACTACGCTGTAAATCTTTCTGATGAACCAGAAGCAGGCGAAGAAACCTATTGTGCCGGTCAAGAGATTAAATAAAAATACCATAATGATCGTGTATCCGAAATAGAGGAAACCCGAAGCGGCGTCTTCTATCTGCAGTTTCGTAAAGAAATAGTGACAGCAGTATAAAAATAGATACACCGACGTAAAACCAGACGTTAAATACGATCTCCACCACCAATGATAATCTTCCGCGCACAAGTGGAAATAACACAATAAGACTGTCGTTTCGGCGCAAGTGATAACAAGAATAATAAAGACTAGGAAGAGAAAACCGAACATGTAGTACATTTGCGATGACCAGATGGATTTTAAAATGAAGAATAGTTGAATGAAGATACAACCAAACGGCAAAACTCCACCCATTATTATGCTAGGGATGGGCTGCGTGTAAACCGATTGTTCTGGAATTAGCCTCGGGATTTGGTTGGTTCTTACTGGATGTTCCAGAGCCTGCAAAAGAAACGAATCAAATCATAATTAACGTTCAAGAAAATTATTTTATAACAAGCAAAATGAAAAGATCCGCAACCTTTTTGTGTGACGGAAATCGGTGGGGGTAAATACTGCGTCGGGTAGAGTGGGAGCAGTGTCTCGCTTATCTTTGGGTACCGGAGAAGAGTGAGACATACGCTCTTCTCGCTTTCTTTCTTTCTCGTTGTCCGTGGTTGCGTGTACTAAGTTCAGGCGGCGTCTTGTATTTGTATATTTTCGGAAATTTTATCTGTCAAAGAGACGGCGTAAATATTGTACGCGCAAAAGTGTATACATCTTTGAAGCTAGTCTTTCTTTCATTTGAGGGAGTTTTTATTCACATGCAACAGATTAATAAAGAAAATTCACAATAAATGTTGCCGTCTTTGCTCTGTTTTCTGAAGTTTCACTTCTACTGCTTGTGTACTGCACACACACATTTTCTTACTATTCTATTATTTTAATAGGTTCCTCTTTGAGACACGGGGAATATTTTTTTTTTTCTTACCACTCGCTCCCCTATTTTTGGTAGATTTTAGGGTGAAGGAGAGTTCAAAAGGGCTCTCTTAAGAGGGTAAAATTAACATATGACGCCTAAATCTCGGCTGGGATTGGCCAAGGTCACCCATAAGTAATTCAAGCAATGAATAAGAAAATTTTGCCATTAACTGACTAACACTTACCCGTTTCCTGAATCCAAAGAATGCTCCAATGAATGTGAGTGGTACGGATACCAGCAACCAAAGAGCCAGAAGAACCACCAATGTACTAAATGGGACAGCAGCAGAACTATCTAAAGCCCACAGCACTACATTCATGATAAAAAATAACCCAAAAACGATTCTAGAAAAAAATATTTTCATCACCAAACTAACAAATATTCTAATTACCTTTTTACAGGTTGCGAAAATCTCGTACTCTTTTGTTTTAAATATTTTGGAGTTTATAACATTTTCATATCGACGCACTTCTGATTTAACACTTAAGACCAAAAGGTGTCAGTTGATACAAGCATAAAGGGGCCCGTTCGATATTTTCGCATACATGTCTTAGTTAGTTGTAACTTACCCGGGTGCTAACATAGAGGTCAATAAAACATTCGACTTCCATTTTTCACCTCCAAAACTCTTGTAAATCCTTGCAGACACATAACCCGCGGGGGATCCCAGTAACACATATAAAACCATGGCGCAAGTCATTAGTGCTCCTCGATTTGCAGGACTAAGAAATCCCAGACAGGCAAAACATAGCGTTACCAATGACATGAAAAGTACTTGAACGCCGGAGCCCAGCAGTACTGATAACAACATGCCTTTCCTGGGTGGTCTGAATACATCACCGTGAACTAATTTCCAACCAAATTCCTCCTTTAAAATGTTAGTTATTTTTACTACACTACTTAATAAACTCATTTCACTATAACGAACCTAATTTTATAATTCGGTTTTCAATTGTTTTAACGCTTTGATTTTACTGGACTAATTTAGAACCCAGCAGCAGCAATTGATAAAAAAAAATTATAGATATTAAATTTTTTACTAATCAGAGGAATCATTTTTTTTCTGCGAGCAATAATATTGTGACAATTAGACCTCCCCCGGTAGCCTATATTTAGAAATTTAAGTATTTAATTGACGTATTATTTATTTAATTTGAAAAATATTTTATTTGTCTAGTAAACATAATTTTTAGTTTATCTACCAACAGCCAAATTTGTATAATATTAAAAATATTTATAGATTAGTCTTTATTTGCTTTACAATTAAAATGTTTATTTGGTAATTTATTTAAATTAAAATAATAAAATTGCCGTAAAAATAAATTACCTAAAGTTTGAAATAAAATATTTTTTTCTTTTGCATTCTATAGGAAAAAATCACGGAGTGGGCGTCATCTATTATTGATCATATAAAATTCACGAGGTGTGAACAACAAACCGACCCCCTCTGATTTATATGGGTAAAAAGTGAACTTTATATATTATTTTGAGCAATTTAGGCATTGAAAGTGTTATATTTGAACGATACTTTGTGAAGAATTGGTGTTAATAAACCACAAAATCCAAAAATGCAAATGATTGAAAAAGGTGATATATGTAGATAAAATCGCGAAAAATATGCTCTGTTCCACAATGCTCTACATATGGAAATTCGATTATATCTTTGCATAAATTTCCTTTAACTCCTAAGGCAGCTCAGAAATGGATCTCAATCAGTTCCACATAAAATAATGTGGACAGTCTTAAAAACCTCTTTACCTTCCTTAATTGGTCGAACCCGTTTGAATGAATGAATAAATAAATAGGAGTTGTGGAAGAGGTCTAATTTTTTCCCTAGGCACTGCTTTTTGTACCTTTCCAGCTTCTTAGTTTAGTCCCATTTCTTCAATTCTCCTGTTAAGGAGTAGAAGCTTATGTACTGCTATTGCCCCAAGTGGATCACTCCTTTGGTCTTGTATACACCCCATTGCCTCCACTGGGCGGTGACTTTGCATTTGAAGATAATATGAGTGGCAGTTTCCTCCTTCTCATTACATAATTTGCATATAGGTTCAGCTGATGCTGAGAGTAGACCCAGCCATTGATCGCAGCTTTAACTCTGGCCTTGGGTATCCCTATTATTGGTACTGGCCCACTAAATGGTGTTTCAAAACCCCGCCTAGATTGTTTGTCCGCTTCTTCATTACCAGAAATAACAACGTGACTTTGTTATGGTTAGCCATGGTTCGTATGTTTCCGGCACATTCCCGGACAATTTTTGAGTCTATTCTCTGTGATGCCATGGAATATGTTTACCCACATGATACAATATGTCTGAAATTGATAATTCGACCTCCATAGGCATTGCAACAAGAATTTCAGGGACAATAGAACTGAAAAACTTCCAAAACAAACCAAAATTAATACCTGGACACACCTGGTCTTTGCGGGCATTTAACAAGAATCCAGTGACAATAAAACTGAAACGTCAAAAACAAACCTTAAATCCAGCTTTAATCCAATAATTTAACAAAAAAAATTAATCCAAATCTTTGAGATAACTAAAATTCCCATTAATAAAAACTTTGGTTTTACAAGTGATCAAATGACAGAATATTTGTTGCTCACACCTCGATCTGATATTTTGTCATTGACAAAAGATACAATGTGTACAATATAATTTAAACAAGAATCTGTATGCTTTATTTATGTTTCAATTCTTTACGATAAAGTTGAAAGCTCTGAATTTTAAGTTGAATGCAACATTCATTTTTGGATAAAAATATGCTTGATCAAGATTTTATCCATTTAAAAAGTTAAGTTTGCATAGGTGAAATAAAACTAATTCTTTATTACATATAATTATTTCTATTTATGCAACGGATAATGATAGGATGTTATTTTTTTATTGTGAATGACTCACATATAATCTGAATTTATTTTGCATTTGTTAATAATTGTCCAATTAACTTTTAAACTAGAGAAATGTTGTAAGCTTTAATATTTGCACTTAAAATTTTTTTTCAATTCATATCAAAAATTTTAAAATAAAAAAAATGCGACTCACCTGAGCATCTTCCCCATTGTCAATTTGATTATATCTAGCAATATCTTTATGTAAAGTGCGTAACAAAATCATGGCGACCATACCAGATAAAAATAATACAATCACAAGGGAATTCAAAATGCTGAACCACTGAATATTAGTGTGCGGCATCGATTCCAGAATATAGTCCCATCTTGAAGACCACTTAACATTATTATTCTGTACAAAGTTGATGTTGTAAGTATAGATGATTTCAAATTTTTCGCCACTCTTTAAATTATTAATTGGTATCATAAGTGGTTCTATCTCAGTTTGAGAGCAATTATGACTGAAAAAAAATCATTATAATGATTATATGTCCTGAATAAAGTCGCTAGGGTAAGGTTTGGTATGGACCCACTTTTGTTTTAAGTAAAAAAAGTTATAATCAGTAAAATTTACCCTTTATAATCTATAGTCCTAGGAACAACTTTGACAGAAATAATTCTTCCGCCATTGTCATGAAATTGGGTTCCCCATTCTTCTTTGAGTCCGGAATGATATGTTATCGTTAAATTAACATGATTATAAATATAATATGCATCATCCATTCCAACATCTACCAAACAATTGTGCCTTCTGTTTCTAGAGTAACATCCCATAGGAAATCCTGTTTTACAATCGTCCACATCACGACATGTCGTTACAGGCATGTTATCAACGATCCAGTGATGTTGATAGTTAAGGCTAATTCCCTTTCTTAATCTACCAAGTTTCAAATTATCTTCATTATTATCTCCGGAATATCTTTTAACACAAATAAGCTTGCAAGTTTCATTTTTCATAAATTCAATGTTGTATTTGGAGGGTCGGATTCTTTCCCCAAAAACAACTTGCCCCAAATTTTCAACCGGGGATTTTTCATTGTTATCTGGTACACAAAAGTCAAAATGATTGTATTCATACGGTATAACTGATTCAACGGTGTTTAATCTGTTTACAAAAAGCTTCACCTCAGACTGAAAAACAAATTAAACATGAACTTATTACATATATAATTCTTAAAAGAATGACTATTTAAGAATATTATTTTAGATTTTCTATTAATAATCATTACATTAGTATCTTAAATTGGTTACATTTAAAAACAGAAGAATAGAAAGATTTTAAATTAAAAGGAAGCAATTACCAGGGAATGGACATTGGGATAATAAGAATAAAATAAACAAATAATAAATGTGACGATTCAAAATTTTGCCAAACTTATACTAGACTTTTTAAGAGTTAAGGAAAAACAAGAAACTCATTACATATATCAAACATACGCATAACATGGTCCAATTAAAATATTGCACAATATCTGTAATATTCGAAAGTGTTCATTTTTATTTGAACATAAGTTAAGACTATAATTTAATTTTTGTAAATATGTTATCAAGGAATTTGTATTGATTGGGATAATAACAACCAACCCAATACATAGATGTACAATCAGTGTTAATGAAATATATTTTTATATTAAAAAGCTTTGCAGAAATGTGTTGTATACAAGCAAACTCTATTTAAAACATGTGTCCTTTTACCTGTATCAAGAATAATGTGATTAAGCTAGAATAAATTTGTTTGGAATTATGAACATTTTAAACTACATACTTACTTTACAGGTTTCAGTTTCATCTTCTTTCCTACAATAGTTTACAGGGGCTAAACCGGGTAGATAGAAAGCATCGACTAAAATGTTAATCCATAGAGTAAAGACTAATATTCTTGACAACATATTCGAATTGATTGCGTTTCATCTATCTTTTGGATTTATATGAATTTTTACACGTTGACGAGGTTGGCAATTCAAAAACGTCACCAAACAATTGATCCGAAAAACTGATAAGTATTTGTCGATGTGGAGTACTTAGTTAACTACTGTTCTAAAAATAATTAATTAGCAGACGTTCTACTATGTAAATAAACATTGATTTTTTAAGTATTATTAATAGGAGTATTTTATTACCGTTCAATGAATCCAACTTTTTTTACTTTTGTTATAGTAGACGTCAAACGACTTCTTCTTTTTGGACTTGCATGTATCATGGCCATCATTATAATGGCTAAACAGCAAGTTAATATGACAAAAAAATAAAACGGCTATTGTGATATGACCAGGTTCTTATTGCTTATGGGTAGATTGCTCGTTAAATAAAATAAGAAAACAATAATTCTTTATTAACAATAAACATTTTTTTTTCTAATACATTTATAACAAATACGACGATAATTCGCTTTTACCGAATAACCCTGCTTGACAATAAACCGATTCGGTTTAAATCGGCACTCGACATCCGCTTGGTTGGGAATAAAGTGGAGCCCTTTAACAGATTTCTTTCTTTAATAAATCTTCTCTACACGGATTTATGTACACACATAAATGCACACCTTACTTATAAAAATATAATAATTAACTTACCCTCGAGTTGAATCACTTGATAATTTTACGTTCTTTGCAAAAGGCTGCTCGCTTCCATGTTCTAAACTATTACTGCCCACTCATATTTTATTGTAGTAGTTACTTTCAAATAAATTTAATACTAAAAAAAACTAAATACTACTGCTGACTATCACTATGCTACATTTTCATCATACTTTTCTTTGATATTTTAAATGGGAGTGCTAAAGTGTTGTAAATTTGGGTAAATAATTTAAAACGAAAAAAATAACATAAAAATTTAAAAAAACGTACTTTTTTGACAACTGTCATTTGTCACCACGTCAACAGCTGCTTTAACGATCACTGTGGCATAAAAATGTTTCACAATCAAAACACAGCACATTTCAATGTTTTAATTACAATGCAAACGGTTTTTATTTAAAAAAACTGAATATGTCAAACTCTTCTTTTAATTTTATCAGAGTATTTTAATACGAAAAAATTGTGGCTGAGTTCCTACTTTAATAAAGTTCTATTTGATATAAACACGATGAATGACTAACGAATCGATTTTTTCATTTATTTATCATGACATGACATACAGGAAAATACTTAAGTATGAAATTTGACAAGAAAACAGTCAACAGTCGACGTTTAGTAAGTGAGTTTGTGTACAGTGACGAATGTTATAAATTGCCACAAAAATAAATAGAAAACAAAACAAGTTGAAATCCTTTGTTGTTTGTAATAGATAAAAATAAATTTTAAAATTCGAATGTAAACAGAGACTATGTATCTGATACTTTTTTTGATTTTCACAAAATCTGTGATTTCAACTGTGGGACTTCAAAGTGAAATTAAAACTTTATATGGAAACAATGAAGCTATCGGAAAAGATAAAAAAACTCATGTAATTGAAGCTGATAGTGTATCATATTCTGGTACAAGTCCAAGATCAAAAAGAGAGGCTCTAAATACATTATCAGGCGTAGTGACAAAGGTAATTGAAAAATTAAGTATGCATCCTGTTTTATCCACTTTGTTTGATTATTATAACTGATGTTAAAATTGTTTACAACGTACTGGATAATTTTTAAAATGGCTGTATTAAAACCATTTATATTGTTCAAATGGTCATTACCAAAAAACTACTTAAATTGTGTAGCTTGTTGGGTTAACTTTTAGATCTTTAAATATTCTCATACATAATTAGTTTATGATTTTGGTTTTGATGTTCTATATAGCTTATTGTAAAATATTTTGAATTATAATATTTTTTTTTTAAAGTTTTTATACAAGTAAATAAATTATTAAAAAGTTACCATATGAAATACTTAATACAAGTCTATCTAATTGTAAGCAAATTATTATTTTTGGTACATCCCATCTCGCATCCCATACTAAATTGATTTTTTATAACAACTCATTATGATTATTACACAACATCATTACTATTTTTTAAACAAAATACATACTTTTAAGACTTCTTCAAAATGAACACTTAAATTTTATAAATATTGAACTATTTGTGATCCTCATGATAAATGGTGGGATGCCTTAAGTTTTATTACATGAGGGTACGTTTAAGTTCTCAAGAAATATTTTTGAATATCAATATTTTTATTTCTATAGCAAGAGGAAATTTATATATATGAGGGTAATAAATATGTGAACATTCTTTTATAAATTTAATTGGGTGGGTAAAAATACAATAATATGATTTAAATACTTTTTGAAAAGAAATGTTTATTCATTTCCACTTGTTTATGTGGTTCTAATCCTTATATTAAGGATCTGATTACTCAAAAGTTTAAAACTAATTGTGTTTTGAGTAATTTTTATACCTGTTTTTTTGACAAAACTCTAGACTATTAGTAGATAAGTTTAAATAACCATTGTTTAAATGTTTTAGTTCACAGTAAATAATTATTAAAGCACAATTGTGTAATAACCACAATTCTAATTAATAAACTAATAATTTTAAAACTTTTTTAGCCCAACTTCCTCAATGACACCCACAAGCAGTTAATGGTACATTGGGTAGGTGAAAACACCAAAGTAATTATATGTTTAGCTCGTGATCCAACCCCTCTAATACCAGGATTTGCAACCCTTTCACCTTCAGCAGTCTTTATTTCATACAATGATGGGGAAATATATGAAAACAAAACGGACAACTTTAAATTACCTGATGGTGGAATTGCTACATTAGAGAAATTTTATAATCACCACACATTCCACTCACACGTAAGTAATAATATCAATGTTTAATTGTTCATGGAGCAACTTAAACACTGACTTAAATATTATTTCTAAAATATCAGTGGTCCACAGAAAGAATGAAAAAATACTATATGTTTTGTTGTTATAATTATTATTATTAAAATTATTATAAAAACGGTTTCAAATTGTTTATAATTGTCATTAACAATATTCTGTTTATGTCAACCATATTATTTCAAAGTTTTTATCATTTCATAAGCAGGAGCTATTTTCAATTGTTTATAACAATGGAATTTTTTTTTTTTTTAATTATCATGATCAATAATCATTTGTTAGTAACAATATTCAATTGAATTGACACAAGTTTAAAATTCTCCAATTCCTATTTTTGTTTTTAAAACTATCTCTTTCATGAAATATTGTCATCATATTTTTCATACAAATATTCTTAACATGGGGCCGTTCAAGTATTACGTAAGCGGTTTTATAACAATTAGTTACTTCCCCATCCCCCTTGTCAGTAAAAGTAAGCACAGCTCTTACCCTCCCCCTCCCATGGTTATGTAAACATTGTTACATGAATTTTTATTTTAATGTTTATAAGCAGCAGTTATAATTCTAGAAATAAGAAAATAGATTTAGGATAGAGAACTTTAACGCACATAATATTCATTTAAACAAACTTTATTGACTCGGTATTCAACATAGAGATTTTTTAAAACTTTTGAACAATTTTTGGTATAACTTGGATTTGTCTATTTGAAACATCTTAATTACCGAAACGAAACAATAGATTGACGAAAGAAATTAGGACTAGTGAATAGCGCGCGGTAATTCCCCTACTCGGTTCTAAGCGAGTACTTAAATGTATACATTATTTGTGGGAATCCCCGAAAATGCGTTTCGTTTTCAAACATAGGCAATGTGTGGGTTGCCATATGTGTAAAAAAGTAAATAACTACTGCTGATGTAATCACCATCTAGACTCCCCAACCACCCTTTCATCAAAAATAAGCAAAGCAGAGACCCCCCGCCTCCGCAAAAGATCTTGAAATTCTGTATTAAAAATAATATAATTTATAAATTGCAATATTCAGGTAGTTTACCAATTTTTTCAGTTTTTTGATTCTCTAACAGCTTGACCGATTTTGCTGAAAATCCAATCAGTTCTAAGTCGCGTAATTATCCGTCGAATGCAATTGGTCTCACGACGATATCATTTTTGTTCTCGAGATAATCGAGACGAAAAATAATTCCGAGCGCATATACGAACATACGTACATACACACACAGACGTCCACTTAAACACTATTGTATTCGACTCTGGGGACCTTGAAATGTGGAGATATGTCAAAATTCGGGATATGCAAAATCGGACCCATTACTATAACTTCCACTGGAAAGTTAATAAAAGCTTAAGTTTGCATTTACACCCTTTAAAAAATTATTTTACCTGATACACAAACACATTTATTTGTTACAGTTAGTTGCATTCATTACTATTCTGCAGGTGGTTTCTCTATTATCCTTAAATACCATATTTAGATTCCATAATTACTGCTGCAATAATTTAAAAAAATTCTACTGGGTTTCTAAACTGTTAAAATTAATCACAAGTGAAAGTTAAACATTTAATTTTTAATATTTAAAAGAATAGTACTTTCATAAAATGACATACTTATGAGCAAAATAATGTATCCAGTTTGGCAATCGTTAAATCAACAGGTTTGTTTGGAAATATTAGCCATGGTTATTGGTAGATTCCTGTTAAGTTTTTTATTAAAAACTTCTTCAGGGTTTAAAATGAATTTTTGTTCATTTTAAAATAAAACAATGTTAGTTTTAATGGATTAATTTAATGATAATTAGAAATACGATCTTAAATACTGAATTTTATTGGAAATATTATTAAATAATGATCTACAAAGTTTTTGTTTTCTTTTAAAAAATATTTAATTTTATAATTGTAGTGAATCAGCAGTTTAAATTTAAATAGAACAAAGTCTACATGTTTATTGACTACTTTAAATTTAATATATTCATGTCTTATTTTTTTTGTATTTGACTGATAAGAAAAATGATAAGAGAAATGTCGTCGTCTTTAAACACTTGGTTGACTGTATACACTGAAAAAAAATAAAGTTGTTAACTAATTTGCACATATGCTAAGAAAACAATCCACAAAAAAATTTTTACATAACAATAAATGATCCCCATTTTAAAACTGCGTATTATAAAATAATAGAAACCTTTAGTAATCGTTTTTGTTGTTTATATATTTTTTACCACAAGAAGAAAATGTTTGTTATGCGGATTTTAAATTTTTAATGTAGCAATTATGGGAAATTTGCAAACCAAAATCTATTTGTTACTGGAAATCTCCTCTTTTTATAATTTTTGCTCTTAAATTGATGAAATTAACAACTGTAAGAAATGACGCATTAACAACATTGGATACCAACAAAGGCGGTCTCATTAAGACCCATTAAGAGTACTGTTACAGATTTTGATGACAACATGGAAACGACAGAAAAGTGAAATAGTCCATTCAATAGCAATAAAAATGGGGTATTATTACCTTCGAATTCTTTTAAACAGCACCGATTTTGATGAAAATTTGTAAACAAGCTCATTTTTCCCTCCTAATCAAAAGTTATATTGTTTCGAGGTGTGTTTTTCCTTCGAGGTGAATGCCACCCCTTCTCGGGGGTGGAAATTTTAAGATTAAAAGTAACACAATAGGTCGATTCAGGGATCAATTCTAAGCATAAAATGTCATATGACATTTTTTTGATGAGTTAATAGTTTTTGAGCTATTCATGATTTAATATGTTGATTTTCGACCTAAAAAATGCATGTTTTCAACTATTATTCATTATAAAAAAAACATTTTGAGCAAAAATGAAGGTTATAAATTAATAAAACGATCGATTTTCTAAAATTTTCTGTAGGTGTAATACGAACCGAGAGGATTAAAGATGTTTGTGTGTGTGTGTGTGTGTGTTTGTTTGTGTGTGAGTGTGTTTGTTTGTGTGTGTGTTTGTTTGAGTGTGTGTTTGTTTGTGTGTGTGTGTGTTTGTTTGTGTGTGTGTTTGTGTGTGTGTGTTTTTATGTGTCTAACATTAATCACTTTTTTAAAATTGACAATGTGTATTTTAGCTTTTAAATAAATTTTGTTTTCATTTCGAAATAAATGAAGAAAAATTCGTTTCACGTCGTTTGATAATGCTTTATTCCTCTTTTCGCACAAATGTGGCCAAACTCTTTTGTCAGTGTACCTAATTTATTAATCAAATTCGGAAGCTTGTCTGTTAACTAATACCGAATGTGTGATATCTAACAGAAAATTATAACTTTAAAATTCAATTGCAAATAAGAACGATTCATTTGTAGCAGTAACAAGATGATTCAAATTTTAATTGGTTAAGATAAGTAGTAATGTCGGTCATTTAAGTGATACAATTTTTATTCCTCTGTTATTTTAAAATAAAAAAAACCGGCAATCCAAACAGTTTAACAGTCATATAAAAGGATGAACATTTCCGTGATGATCTAACAAGTTGTCAAAAATACCGTTTAGCAATTGATTAGTTATACATCGGTTCACCGGTAGGAATACACAGTGCCGTATTTAAAGTTTTTTAATGGTTCAACTAATTTTGCAAGAATTTGAAACGTGTAGGTTCATTTTATAATTGGATTATCAAGCTTAACAGCCTTCTGAGTGGGCGGTACTGTCTAAATTGATGGTTTGTTTTTCTTTTCATCAGAAAAGTGGAAAAGTTTTTCTTTGGCAGTCGCTTTTTGTTTCTAGGAGTTTTAAACCCCCCAAAACCTCTCTTAAATACATCCTTAAGATTACTAATATACAGTGCTTTTGTTTCAAAACCAGCCAGTCCAAATAACTTGATTTTGCGTAAATGTAAGAAAAACAAAAAACACGTCGAATATTAAATCAAGGGGGAGGTTTAAAAATATTATTCTGCTGTATTCAAGTGGCACCCCTTTAACATCCCCACCCCTTCTTTAAAATGTCAAATAGCAATCGCTACCTTGTGATAAATCTTCTCGAACTCTTTGGCAAAGTTTTGTCTACATTCTTTAGTTATTCTAAGCTTGAGTTCTTTAATGTCTTCGGGAGGAGTTTTGTAAACTAATGTGCTTAAATAGCTCCTCAGAAAAAAGTCAAGTGATGTTAGATCTGGAGATCTTGCCGACCATATTATAAAACCCCTTCTGCCTATCCAATATCTTGAAAATCGTTCGTCTAGCCATTGTCTTACAGCTAGTGCGTAATGTGGTGTAGCTCCGTTAGGTTTTGGTAAATAAATTATCCTGTCGAAACACGTGACGATTTTCGTCATCCTAGAACCTACAATTATGTTTGTTAACAACGCCATCTAAATAAAACGTTGATTCATCACTGAAACAAATATTTTTAACGAAATTTGCGTCGTCTTGTATTTTTTGGGACATTGTTTCTTGAGTTTTCATTGGATGTATCACAAGGTAGTGGTTGCTATTTGACATTTTAAAGAAGGGGTGGGGGATGTTAAAGGGGTGCCACTTGGAAATAGCAGAATAACATTTTTAAACCTCCCCCTTGATTTAAAATTCGACGTATTTTTTGGTTTTCTTACATTTACGCAAAATCAAAAATTATTTGGACCGGCTGGTTTTAAAATGAAAGCACTGTATATTATACAATAGTGAGCTTATTGGAAGTCAAAGTTCATTTGTAAATTAATGATAACTATAAAAGTCGTTAATGGTCTTTTGACAGATAATATTATCTTAATTATGATTGTTGTTAAGCTACAATAATAATTGAATCATTTTGACTTCCGCCCTACATAAAACGATTCATCTTCAACAAAATTGTAACAAAAAAAAATTGCCTGAATAACATAAAACTTAATATCTCAATTTAAAATTATTACTTAGTCAGAAATATCTCATTGCTGATAAGCATATATTGTTATTATTGTCTTACCTTGTAATTTTTAAATATTTTGATAAAATTCGAAATGTTTTTCGTATGCAGTTATTCAGGATATTTTTAAATTACTGCGACATTGAAACAGGTAATTGCTAAGCAATTATATTAAATTCCAATTAACTGATTTAAATGTTATTGAATTAAATAAAAGATCTAGAGGCAAAAAATATATGATTAGATAATGATGATCCATTGTGTTATTTTTGTTATCTGAGGGATTCACCGCTAGACCGAGCAAGAGAAGAAAGCATGACAAACTGTGAAGTTCTGATTAAGGGAGAAAGAGTGTAACAAGTAAATGAATTTGTGTGTTTGGGTTCAAAGTTTACGAGAGATGGAGTGACATTGAGCGAAGGGTGTTGGCAGGAAAACAAATGAATGGGGCACTGCATAGCTAGAGAGTGTCAAAAAAGGCACGTCTGGCTGTGCATAGAGGTGTGTTAATTCCTACACTTATGTACGGTAGTGAATGTTGGATTTGGCAGAAGAAGCATGAAAATAGGATTAATGCTGCGGAGATGAGTAGTCTGAGAAGTATAGCCGGAGTGACTTGGTTGGATAAAGTAAAGAATAGTAAGATAAAAGAACGCTGTGGTGTAAAAGAAGATGTGGTTACAAAGATATATAAAGGAATACTTAGATGGTTTGGACACATAGAAAGGATGGATATAGGAAGATTAACAAAACAAATTTGAAGCGAGTGAGAATGGACGGAAGTCGGTAGAGGTCGACCTCGGCGAACATATCAGCATTGTTTTGAAGAAAGGCCAGGTCAAGAGTACCAACAACTGATGAGCATGTATGAGAGCACTGATGAAAGTAGAGGAAGCAAAAGATGTGTGTAAGAACCGTAGCGGAAGTGGAAGGAAGTGTTCTCTGCCTATCCCTACGGGAAAAAGGCCTGACTATATGTGGATGTAATACTCGATAATCACTTCAGAAACTGCAAAATAAAGGAATGAGGATAATTTTAATGTGTAACAGACGCACACCGATTCCTCACATGCTAGAATCATTACAATGGCAATCAGTAAATGAAAGACTCGTAACTTTTGCATTGATTTTTATTTTAAAGATACTAAAGGGTTTAATGCCAGAGTATCTAAATCAGTTTGTTATTTTTAATAGAGGAATACATGGGTATCAAATAGGATCTCAGAACGATTTTTATCATGGTCATATAAACATTATAAGGCACATAATTATGTCATTTCTTAATATACAGGGAAATAATAAATGTTTTTTAAAGAACGCCGAACAGCATACAAACAGGGGTATGAACTGGATGTTTTATAAAGGCTTAAATATAATATAATTCTCTTCCCCAAAGTATAAAAGAATATGATACTGTTGGAAAATTTAAAATACTGATTAAGGAGTACTTGAAACAAAAAAACTTACTGTGATAAAATAAATGTAAAATTTATTTTATTTTATTGTATGAAAATAAGAGATTGTTGTGTATTAAATTGTTTGTAAATTTTATGTAAATTTTTAATTCAGATGCATTTGTGAATATTAGGATGTCTATTGAAATAAATAAAGTTACTCGTTTCCCATTGTGTTAAAAAGATTGGGATATATAAGCACATTTTTGTCTACAAAATTTTAGTAGTATCTAATAATGAAATTTGAAAATTACAGATAAAATAAATTTGCGAATAATTTTACTAGAATAAAACATAAATCGATAAGAAAACCCGTTTTAATTTTATCCACGTCTGCATCTGCATCTGCATATCACCCGAAATAGATTATGCACGATTATCTATCAGATATAATTCAATGTTCGTCGTAGGCACATAGCCAGGAAAGTAGTTGTTTTCTGATATATAATCGACCCACATATGCCTATAGTATAGATAAAATTCGGCGAAATTAGCTGGTTTTTAAAAAATCGGATTTATACATTTTGGTTCTATTTTGATTTTTATTTTCAGTTCGTTTTTACTGACGTGAAACATAATGTGTTGTACATAACGACAGACTTCGGAAGAACGTTTGAAAGAAGAGATTTAAATTTTACTCCTTCAGAGGTAACCTTCCATGAATTGTATCCGACAGTATTTCTAGTTTTGGATAAAAACAACACAAAAAATAAGGTGAGTCAAACGGTGTCTGTTCATCAAGAACAGTTCATAATTGAATTTATAACTATAAAATTATTTATTTATTTATTTGTTATACGGGAAAACCCCACTACAAAATAACAACAGCATACAATATGGTTATGTCAATTAACAAATTAACAAAGTGAACTAACTAATTTTAAAAACTAGGTCTTACTAGAAATAACTATAAAATCACGAGAGTAGTAGTAGAAGAATATTCTTAAAGACTTGGAAAGAGTTATTAAAAACATCCAATCTTTTTTCTCTATTTAAAAATTCTAGAGATCTGTCCATAAAAAAATTATTACCGTAATTAGTTCTGCGAAAACTAATGGAAAATTATGCCATAGCTTTCTTTGTGGAACTGCAAAATATATTTCAGACAACAAGGATGGACATGATATAACACCATTAAGTATTTTATAAATGACAAAAATGTCATACATAATTCTTCTTTTATCCAGAGTAAGCAATTTTATTTTATGTAAAACATGAGAATAGTCATGATCAGCAATGAGATTCAAATTAAAACTATAATAACAATATCTCAAGAATTTGTTTTGTAATCTCTTGAGTAATGTCAGTTGTGATCTGATCAGCCCAATATATTGTTACGGATTGCGGTGAACGGGGTCCGCCACTATCCTATTATTTAGCTCAAGGCAATGGTGCGGTTTTTGGGTGTCATCAAAAGAGCGGATGATTTATAGCCGCGTGCGGCAAGAACATTCGCGTTAATGTCGGAAAGGACGAGAAAGAATTTTTGTTCTTTCGGGCCGATAGCAGCCGCGGAAAAGTTTAGTTGAAGTTAATCATAAAGAGATATAGTTTCAAAAAGGATTGTTATAAAAGGTATAAAGTTTTGTGAATATCCAAGTGATTTATCAAGTAAGAATTTATTGTGTAGAAAGATTAGAGTTATTGTTTAGTTTTTGTACTACTGTTTTCCGACTTAAAAATGCAAACATTATTCTGATCCTGTAAGTCGCAAACGACGACTGTCTTTTCACAATAAACACATTTCTCATGCAGAAATCTGCTTCTCGGTATAAAAGTCCTGGGAACCACTAAGATTGGAAAAAGAAGAATGTATAAAAAGAGTGGGCTCTTCAGCAAAATAAATCGACTATAATTTATATTTTGAGTAATTCTTTATAAAAATAATTAAATACAACAACAATGAGGATAAAACACGTTTTGTTTTTACTCGAAATGTTAGGTCAACTTATTTTTATTAATAAAAACTGGGATATTTCATTAATTATATAAAAAAACTATTTGTGATAATTTTCTTATCAAAGCTGATTAATTTATTGAAATTTGCTAACGACTACTGCCGAGGAAAACCATTTAAAAAATAGATAAACAATTTCAAAATGATATATCTCTTGGAATCAATAAAAAATCTGAAAAATTCTCACTTAACCAGCTTTGATGAAGTCAGCACTAATATTCTCAAAAAAGAATCATTCTGTCTTGCACAACCACTGACATATTTAATAAATTGCTCGTAACAGAAGGTAGTTTTCCAGATTGTTTAAAGATATCAAAAATAAAACATAAAATACATAAAGAAGGCGACCAAGAGACCGTTCAAAATTTTATACCAATATATCTCATCTCACCCTTTGCAAAAGTGTATGAAAAAATTGTTACAAACTCCATAATCCAATTTCTAACTCAGTATATTGCATTTAACAATCATCAGTTTGGTTTCAGGAAAGGTAAAAGTACTGAAACTGCAATCATAACATTTCTGGATGTGATAACAGAAAACTTAGATAAGGGAAAAAAGTATTGGGCTTATTTTTAGATCTCAGTAAAGCATTTGACATGGTCGACCATGGAATATGTATTTCTAAACAAACTGGAAAAATATGGGATTCGAGGTATACCCCTTCAGTGGATTAGGAGTTACCTGCAAGAGAGAGTTCATAAACGGTAAAGAATCAAAAAAATTATACACCCCAACAGGGCTCTATCCTAGGACCTCTATATGTAATTGTGATAATTACGTAATGTATGCAGATGATACTACACTCCTTATAAATAGCCACAACATTGAAAACCTCGCAAAGGAAGCTACCAGAACCATGAGTCATGTACAAAACTGGTTCGAGGAAAATAATCTGATCATGAATAAAAAAAAACATCTCTTATCAAATTCAACTATGCTGGTACCAGAGATGACCAATCCTTAGTAGTAACATCAAATTCCCAAAGCATTAAACAACTGGAATGTACTAAATTCTTAGGTGTCACAATCAGTGAGAACTGCAAATGGGACAACCACATTGATGAATTATGTAAAAAAATAACATCCGCTGTTTTCTTGATAGAAATGCTTGCTGATATATTATCATTCCCACTTCATGGTATTTCTGCTTGTGGTGCATCTCCGAGCACCACAAGAGTTTTTATTAAATCGGATAATTTGTTTAGTACATCTGATGTAATTATACTGGTGTGAAATGGTGTCATTATTAAATAATAATAAACATTTATCGAATTTACTTAAACATTCGTGTATTGTTTACCTAATCTTAAAAAACTCTTGTTATTAAAATGTTTCAGTTGTGGATAACCGAAGACTTGGGCAAAACGTTTAGAAGCGTTCACGAATTCGTAAAAGCTTTCTATTGGATGAAGGACGTGGATGAAACTTATCACGTTATAGTCCAACGATCAGAACCAAACAACTTAAGTTCGGTAATATATTTAAAGAATTTGTTCAAAAATAGAGATCAAATTTACACTACAAATGTGAAAGATTTTTTCATAAAGGGCGATTACCTCTTCAGCACCAAATACAATGAGAAGGTGAGTCGGTCATTTTTTTTGTTATTCTATTTATAATTCTTCCAGTAACGATGATACTCAAGTTGGATAAAAAATGGCGCCCTGTCTTGTTGATTATTGGGTGGTTTCTCAGTGGCCGTGTTAGAGAACCAATTGAGCATCTCACAGTTGTAGTTTTACTATATTTTTGTTTGATGGTTGTTGTTGCAATCACCACTTTATTTGATCTTTATTCTAATTAAATCATTTTTGCGCCGTCCCTGAGCGCTCCAGGCAGTTTTGTTTTAAACCGCCTAATAATTTCGTTCCACTGACTGACCGCACGAAGCGGCCGGTATTCAATTTAGTCCCAAAACGCTGACCAAGAAGGTCGTGAAATTCCAATTTATTTCACAGCGATCGAACAATCGCTTTTTCCATTAAAAAGTATAAGTCCAACCATCCCCCGAGTTGACGGTCTATATTCCTCCTACACAGCGATCATGATGATATTTCCTATTATTCTACGACATTGAACTGCTTCGATGTTTGTTTTTTTGATTCCTCCAAATAAGAAGGGTGAATTTTCATAGAAACAGCAATTCATTAGTGGTACAAGTGCATCGTGTATTTTGAATAGAGAAATATTTTAGTTTTAAATAAAACTTAAAAAAAAAACCAGCGATTTATGATTAATTCCAGTCCACTTTTATTGAAGTTAAGTATAATTTCTTATGTATACAGTCGTCTCGAAAGAAGTAAATGATGTAATTAATTATATTTTAAATACTATTGCAGGGAGAATTAAATCTTTACGTCTCGTATAAATTGGGCAAGCAGCAGTTGTGTATCTTCGATTCGAACGAAAAATTCCAAAGTTATTTCGTCGTGGATGTTACGAATTCCAGAGCTCTCGTAGCCGTCAGTCACCATAATACGTCTTCCAATTTGTACGTATCCGATAGTTTAACCGGCGATGGCAAAGAAGTCAAATTTACATTGTCCTTGGAAGACGTCTTCGTATTTTTCCCGTCGACCACTTGGCAGGATACGTGGTTGCAGTAAGTGGTTTTTTTTTAATACACTGTTTGTAAAAATACTACCTCGCAACTGGAAAAAATCAGAAACCAAGATGGTAGTAGGTACGTTAAAAGGAGAGGAATGCGTATTAAAGAGATGGAAGGAATACTTCGAAAGTTTGTTTGAGAAAGAGGATACACAAGCGCAGGCCCCATCCGGAGACATGAGTGAAAGTTGCAATGAAAGTGAAATTATTACGACAGAAATTGTAGAAGCGTTGAACAGTATGAAATTGGGTAAAGCAGCTGGGTACTACAAGATAACAGTTGAAATGCTGAATGCTGGACAAAGCATGGTAACTAGTCTGCTGTACCGCCTTTTTAACCTTTGTTAGAGGAGTGGTAGTGTACCAGACGGCTGGTGCAAGGCCGTTATCGTGCCGCTTGACAACGGAATAGGTTCGCAACTGGACTGTATGCAAAGATAATAATTAAAAGAGTAACGAAAAAGGTGTGAGACAGGGATGTGTGGCTTCGCCATGGCTGTTTAACTTATACATAGACGATTGTTTAAAAGATTTGAAAGAGAATGTGTATGGATTAAAAATGAATGATTTGATCGTTAAATGTCTTCTTTACGCCGATGATCAAGTCATATCAGCGTCATCTGAACAGGAGTTGCTGGCAATGGTTAATGTTATGCATAATGCCCTGAAAATCAAAGGGATAAAAATAAATGTAAACAAAACAAAAGTAATTGGCTTTTAAAAGAGAAGAAAGCATGACGAGCTGTGAAGTTGTGATTAAGGGAGAAAGAGTGTAACAAGTAAATGAATTTGTGTGCTTGGGTTCAAAGTTTACGAGAGATGGAGTGACATTAAGCGAAAGGTGTTGGCAGAAAAACAAATGAATGGGGCACTGCATAGCTTTATGAACAGCCAGAAAGTGTCAAAAAAGGCACGTCTGGCTATGGTGCATAGTGGTGTGTTGGTTCCTACACTTATCAGTATGGTAGTGAATGTTGGGTTTGGCAGAAGAATCATGAAAATAGGATTAATGCTGCGGAGATGAGTAGTCTGAGAATTGTATAGCCGGAGTGACTCGGTTGGATAAAGTAAAGAATAGTGAGATAAGAGAACGCTGTGGTGTAAAAGAAGATGTGGTTATAAAGATAAATAAAGGAACGCTTTGATGATTTGGACACGTAGAAAGGATGGATGAAGGAAGATTGACGAAACAAATTTATAAGGCGAGTGTGAATGGACGAAAGTCGATAGAGGTCGACTGCTCGGCGAACATCGATCTCGATCAGATCACCATTGTTTTGATGAAAGGCCAGCTGTCAAGTTAGTACCAACAGTACCGACGAGCATGTATGAGAGCACTGATGAAAGTAGAGGAAGCAAAAGATGTGTGTAAGAACCGTAGCGGAAGTAGTCTACCGCTACGGGAAAAAAGCGTGACCATATGTATGTATATATGTTTGTTGATAAGCGTAAACGTAGAAGCTAATCAGGTAATTATTTCAGTCACATGTCGGAAGAAGCGTTTGCTGATGTGTATAAAGTTGAAGGATTAGCTGGCATCTACATAGCTTCGAAAGTAGTTTCGAAGCCGGTCGGCGCTCAATTGGGCCCTCAACACTTGGGATCGGTCATCACGTTCGACCACGGCGCCAGCTGGCGATTAATTCAACCTCCTGCTCGAGACGTCGAAGGACAATCGACCGGTTGCGTTACATCGAGAAATTGTTCGTTGCATTTGAGCCAAAAATTTAATCAGTTGTTGCCGGATACCAGGTCGGTCGGTATTTTAACTAGTAAGTCTGCTCCTGGTATTATCATGGCTACAGGTTAGTTTATTTTCGTCTTAATTAAACTGGAATTCTATCAAAATGTGATTATTTTTTTAGGTATTTTGGGTAAAAATCTTAAAGGCCACTATGCAATCTACATTAGTTTGGATGGAGGAGTAACGTGGCGTCAGACGCTGAGAGACTTGTACTTTTTTAATATGGGAGATCACGGTGGTGTTTTATCCGCCGTTAAATATTTCAAAAGTCAAGGCGAAACCAGGCATATCGAATATTCTATCGACGAAGGACGAAGCTGGAATAAAACGGCTTTTCACAATGAGGAATTAAGACTGTATGGACTGATGACCGAACCGGGTGAAAACACGACGATTTTCACGATGTTTGGTTCTTTACCACAGCGTCATCAATGGATCATCGTGAAAGTGGATGTTACTAAAGTATTTAAACGGCTGTGCACCAAGGTACACCCATAAAAATAGTTAGCAAACGTCATTTGATGCAATATAAAGTTTTATATAAGCCAATTGCCTTTATATACAGGGTGCGGCAGCTAAACTTCCTTTGTTCAAAACTTAATAAAACCCATTGTATAAATCAGAACATTTTCATTTGTTTTTTATAATGTAGGCGCATGCCTAAAGTTTTGTTTTACATAGTTTTGAAGATCAAATCTGATAGGTGACGTCCCCCTTTCTCCATACACTGAGTGGCATTTGTCATGACTCTTGCCAGAATAGCAGGCGGTAAGTTGGCAATTTCTTTCTGGATGTAGGTCTTTAAATCTTGTAGAGTCCTTGGACGGTTCACATAAAGACGGAATTTCAAAAAAACCCATGGAAAAAAATCACGAGTGGTCAAATTGGAAGAGCGGGCCGGCCACTCCAAATCGCCACTAATTTAGATGAGGCGCTCTGGGAAGTGTTCATCCGAGAATTGAAGTCACGTTCAGAAAGTTCCTACACAATCGCCATCTTGTAAGGGTGTAAATGGAGATTATCATGAAGAATTCTCCTTACGGAACGATTAGAAAGTCCGAGGGCAGACACATGTTTGCGCACAGAACGCATTAAAGCTCTCACTGCCTCAATGTTTTCAGGTGTATTAATGGGCCGAGGCCGAGGGACTCCAGTTCTTTGACTTGTACTTGCAGTTCGTCTGAACGTAGTGACCCACGTAACAATTGATTTCCTGTCCGGGACAGGGTCCAACGGGGCTAAATTAAAGCGATTCCGAAAGGAGCGCTGGATTGCGATCACAGAACGTCCGCCAAAAAAGTAAGCCTCAACGGCAAAAGCACGCTCCTCACTGTTCCAACGCATGATGGCGACTGAACTGTCTCGTGACAAAACTATATAGTCCCATCTCTCGAACGAGTCCACTAGCGCTCCGCTACGACATCAACCGACTGAATTGCGCGCATTTAAAAAAAGGAAGTTTAACTGCCGCACCCTGTACTCGATCAGAATTTGAAAAGGTTCATTGAACTGTATGTACTAGTACTTCTGTGTAAACACGTATTTTTGACAACTGATTTAAGGCCCATATATTATCATATTAACAGTTAAGCATAAAAGTGTATAATTGTTTCATTTTTATTTCAGGATGATTATAAAATGTGGTCCCCCAGTCATAGTGGAATTAATCGAAATTACATACCCTGCGTTCTTGGTAAACAAATAACTTATGAGAGAAGAGAACCTCTAGCGAATTGTTTGAATGGTTTGGACTACGTTCGACCGAAATCAATAGTTATTTGTGATTGTGACGTTGGGGATTTCGAATGGTAAATTAAATGATTTACTATAATGAATTAATATTTTTAATTAATGATGTTTTTTAGCGATTTTGGTTTCGTAAAAGTCGGTAATCCACCACGTTGCGTTAGAGATAAGACTTTAACGTCCTACGACGTCTATAAAATTCCAGCCCCTTGCAAACCAGGCAACTTTTACAACCGCACTAAAGGTTATCGCAAGATATCGGTAGACAGTTGCGTGGGTGGTTTCGAATCTCATTACCTCCCCGACGTCGTACCTTGTCCGATCAAAGAAGTCGACGATTTCATATTATTCGCACAACGAGAACGCATCTCGAGATACGATTTGGTGACGAAAAGAATGGACGTAATACCGATACCGAATTTGAAAAATGTCATCGCGATCGACTTCGACACATTTGAAAATTGCGTGTTTTGGGCCGATATATCCGAAGATACGATCGGAAGGCAATGCTTTTCCAACGGAAGTAATTTTGAAATATTAGTTTCGAGCGATCTGTCGTCAATAGAAGGTATGTCGTTCGATTGGATATCGAAAAATTTGTATTTCGTCGACGGCGTCAGAGCTAAAATCGAACTAATACGAACGAACATCAACCGCAGCGGTAGAATGAGAAGAACCATTTTAAATTCGACGGTTCTTTACAAACCCAGAGGTATCGTAGTACATCCCGTAACCGGTTACATGTTCTGGACGGATTGGTCTGCAGAACATCCAGCCGTTAACAGAGCCAATTTAGATGGTACTAACTATATCACTTTGTTCGGACGAGATAAAGTCGAATGGCCCAACGGCATAACGGTGGATTATATTGCCAATAGGCTATATTGGGTCGACGCTAGGTTAGATTACATTGGTAAGTCTTGGACTATTTGCTATAAATTACCCGCCGCTTATCATCGTTGTTATTGCCTATAAAAAAAAAGTTTTACATTAAAGCTGTAAGGTGTATCTGAGTTTTGTTAAAATGTCACAAAAAGTACAGCAACATGCTGATTTCAGGGAAAACAAAAAATGTCTATTTTTCTTATAGGAAATACCTTTGTATACTTTTAAATGTTTGTGTGAGCGCCGTGGCCTGGAATGGGATGTTATATATAATTCTTAAGACACGTAAATACTACAATTACATAACCACCGAAATTAATCGGGGGCTGTATATTTTGAGGGGGTGTGCAGAGTTAACGTAAATCGACGGAAAGAATGTAACCGGCTTTAATAATAAAAGGGACTTACCATAAGATGATGCTGGTTGGTTCCAACGAGTAAGTAATAGGAATCCCTACTGTGAGTTTCCGCGATCGAGTATGAACTCCTGCACTTTTGGATGTAACATAAATTCGATTGCAATGTCTTTCGTTTTAATATCTTTGCGAACACAGGAATAACGTATGAGACACAAATGTAATTGCATTTTAAACTTAATTACGAAGGTGGGGCTGATACCCCCTAAACGTATAGCAGTTAAACAGAGTAGTTAGAAAGATTGCACTGATGCTTACTTTCTGAGAATAGGAGCACAATAACGAGAGCTACTTTAAAAGTAAATGTTTTTAACTCGAAATCTAAATTCGTTTGGAATGGTATTTTTTCCTGATTTCTAAAAAAATATGACATGTTTACCCCTACCTTAAACCATTTTTGAGTTATTAAAATAATGACTTAAAATATGTAAACATTATTACAGTAAGCTATGAAAATGACAAATATTGTATCTGATATGAGTGACACTTCTTAAATGAAATAACCAAAATAGTTCTGACGCTTAACGCCGGATTTGAGCGTCAAATGCTGTCAGGTGATAGAATTAAGTTGATTAGATTTGACGCTTCATTTTTTCGAGAAGGCATTTGTGTCAAAATTCCATCACGTGACCGCATTTTACGCTCAAATCCAGCGTTAAAACACTAAAATACTTCTCTCTTCAAACGCACAATGCACTTTTTTCGCTAATGAATTGCCACAAACATTAAATTAAAATTCGAATGGAAAAATAGGAAATTATCGTTTCGATCGCTAAGTTAGAAGAATGTCGATCGTCAACTCCGGTCGGCAATTGAAAGGGAACTTTTAATAAAAGGAAAAAGGCGATCTTTCTGACCGCTGTGAATAAATCTAATTGAATCGTCGCTCTCGGTGGTCGTAGAGATACTACTAATAGGAACGACCAGTTCGGTAGACAGCCGGAAGAGAACTGATTATTGCGACTTGTGACATAGCAACCAGAGAATGGCGCGAAAACAATAGAGAGGGGACGAGGTCTCGGATATTACCTGGGGCGATATAAAACGGTTTTAAAAACGTTGGGGCTCTGGCTCGGATCGAGAAAGATTTAAATGGAAATAAAGAAACGAAATTATACAAGGTTACAAAAATAAACGTGCAGCAAAAAGAGCAAGCATATAGTGTGCTGGGTAATTTATAGCGAACAACCTTGTACATTTTCACTTCGAAGTCTCGTATCGTAAGCTTCATAATAATTATTAATTCTTTTATAGGCAGTTCAGATCTGCACGGCGACGGTTTTATCAAAGTTATATCCAACAGCGACGTAGTTTCCCATCCTTTTGCCATTACCACGTTCAAAAGTAACATGTACTGGGATGATTGGAAAAGGAATTCAATTTTCAGCGCCGATAAAGATGACTTCAAAGGCGTGAACGTTATTTTAAAACAAATGCCGGGTCTTATGGATCTCAAGGTGTTTGCTCATGGATTACAAATCGGTACGAACGCCTGCTCAAAATCGGACTGCCCGTATGTATGTGTCGCGTTGCCCAAAAACGGACACGCCTGTCTGTGTCCTGACGGGTTAGTAATGCAGAAGGGTAAGTGTATGTGTCCAGGAAACGTCGAACCTATGGCAAATTTGACGTGCCCTCTTGTCGATAACACCTGCGGTCCCGATCATTTTACTTGCAGCAACAATGTGTGCGTACCGAAAGGTTGGAAATGCGACGGCGAAGATGATTGCGGGGACAATTCAGACGAGTTTCAATGCTCCTTGCAAACTTGTCCACCTTCATTCTTCGTTTGCGGGGATGGAAAGTGTTTGCCAAATTATTGGAGGTAATTTTTTTTAATCTACAGGGTAGGCCATAAGTCAGTTGTCGAAACTACAAATTTACCATCAACACACACTTTAATGAACCTACAAAACATGCTTGGAGTGTTTTTCATGCTGAAAACTTTGTTTTTAAGCAAAAATTGCATCTTGTGAATTTTATCGCAAATCTTTCGGGACTACAGGTTTTCAAATTCCGATTTGATTCGTGTCTTCAAATGCACACATTTTTATTATACCGCAGTCTGTATGATATCGGGGGATCGTGAAGGCCATTTAACGGTACCTCTTGTGCCAATCCACTCATTAAAGTTTTCATTTAGAAAAGTCTGACTGACTTATGGCTCTGTGTGTTTTTTGAAATTAGCGAATGGTGATAAATATAATTGTTTTTAGGTGTGACTACGACTTGGATTGTGCTGATGGTTCCGACGAAGAGAAATGTCCAAAACAAAACTGTACCGAAGATCAATTTTCTTGCGAAAATGGAAGGTGCATATCGAATAAATGGAGATGCGATGGAGAAAACGACTGTCGAGATGGATCCGATGAGCGCAATTGTAATTATGGCAAACCTATCGCTTGTAAAAGTAAGATCCCTAATTTTCGTTATTGTCGTACCATTTTTCAATGTATCGACTTTTTAGCTGACGAATTTCGGTGTAAAAGTGGCGGCGTGACTTGCATTCCAACAACGTGGAAATGTGATGGGGAACCCGATTGTACGGATGCTTCTGATGAATCTTTTTGCGCGAACAACACCTGTAGCGATTCGCAAATGTCCTGCGGTCCGCCCCATAATCGATGCATTTATAAAACTTGGATATGTGACGGTGATAGGGACTGTTCAGACGGTAGGGACGAGAGAAATTGCTCCTTTACTCACGTTGAATTGCCCAAGATACCGGATGAATTCCAAATCAAAGTGAGCATACAGACATTCCATTTGATTCCCGAGTTTAATTAAATTAAAACGCTTAAAAATTTATGATTGTTACATTTTCAGAACGGTACCTGCCACGACCCTTGGATGTTCAGATGCAGAAATGACCGTTGCATTCCATTTTGGTGGAAATGCGACGGGGCAGACGATTGTGGAGACAACACAGACGAATTGGGCTGTACCACTGTTATTTATCCTCCAATCGAAATTACGACATCTCAAAGACCGAACACGATTTGCGGCAACAATCAGTTCCAATGCGACAAAGGTGATTGTATTTTGCAAGCGTGGGTGTGCGACGGAATGAAAGATTGCGGCGATGGAGAAGATGAGAAAAACTGTAATGCGTTCACCAATTGCACCCGATCGCAATACAGGTGTCAAATAGACGGTAGTTGTATTCCGGTAAGTATTCTTTTGTTAATTAGATTGTAACACCAGATTTAATTTTTCCCTTTTACGAAAACTTATTTGAACTATCCTTTCACTTATAATCGATCAAAAATAGGGACAGTAGTCGTAAAAAAAATATGTGTGTGTGTGCAGTTCACACGCAGTAGAAGTGAATCTTCAGAAAACAGAGCTAAGACGTCAACATTTATTGTGAAAATGGTTGAATTTTATTTATTAAACTGTTCCATGTAAATAAAAACTCTCTCGATGAAAGATAGGTCAGCTTAATGTCCTTCAAAAATGTATACACTTTTTCGCGAACAATATTTACTCTATCTCTTTAAAATTTTTTTTTCCAAAAATATACAAATACAACACGCTGCCTGAACGCGGTACACGTAACCACGGACAACGAGAAAGAAAGAGAGAAGAGCGTATGTCTCGCTCTTCTCCGATACCCGAAGGCAAGCGAGATACCTCTCCTACTCTACCCGACACAGTGTTTACACCCACCAATTTCCGTCACACAAAAAGGTTGCGGATCAGAATCCCAAAGCCCTCCCATAAGAAGTTTCCTGTATCTCAAATATATTAATTTGCTGTAAATTGTAATTGAAATTGTTTTTAATTATTTAAAGGCGTCTTCCGTTTGCGACGGACATTTCGATTGCCCCGACAGATCGGATGAACTTTCGTGCGAACATAATTTACCTGATGGACCCGAAGCTCCTAGCTGCAGTACTGGATTGTTCCCCTGTGACGAGTCCTGCTATCCGATATCGCTTCTCTGCGATGGAAAAATCGATTGCAAAGACGGTTTCGACGAGAGAAATTGTTCGAAGCAATCGAGAATATATCAGGTCGCACAAATGGACATCGACGAAAGGTAATCTAGTCTAATTTATAAAAAAATATATATTTTTCGTATTGAAAACTATTTTGTTACTTCCAAATCTCTAACTAACCTCTTAAGTATATCATGCCGTTTTATTTTTCACTCGATTCCTATTTTAGATTTACGAATGATACTTCTCTTTATCTTCATTGGTGGATTCTACAACCTGCGCATATCGAGTTCGAATTTCAACCTTCCATCAAAAAAATCGGAGACGAAAAATGGAGAAACGCAAGTTGGACGAATAAATTCTACCACAAATTTACGAACCTGCAACCTTTCACTAAATACAACCTGACGATTTATGTCAAAATTAAAAATACCAGCGTCATTTTCCCACCGGCCATATTTAACGTATCTTCTACCAGTGAAGGAGTACCCAGTGAACCTTGGAACGTCACTGTCAAACAGAGAAACGGATCTCACATTTTAGTTTCGTGGAATAAACCGCGAACGCCAAACGGCATTATAGTTTCTTATGAATTGTGTTGGACTTCTTCCAAATCGGCTGAGATTAAACTTAAATTATCTGGAAACGAAACCGCCCACTTGCTTACTCAAGATTTCGATCATGGGCTCAATTATACTTTCTGGGTGAGATATATGATTTTATTGAGATGTTTTACGTTGTATCATTTTTGCTAGAAAAAAAAAACCGCGAGATTATCGATGCTAATCACGTTTTTAATAATATTTAAGGTTATGGCTCACAACAGAAAACACGTTAGTAAAAAATCGTCGCCCGCCAATCTTATTTTCGATGGAGAAACGAGCGTATCATTTGTCAAGAATATAAAAGTTAGGGAAACGGAAGATACGATTTCTCTCACTTGGAGATACGACGAAGCAGCAGATGGATTTAATGTGCAAGCCTTTGCCGATAGACCTTATCCTGATTTACCTATCAAAACTACAAAAACGAAGAATATCACAATGAAATTGGCCCCGGGCATTAACTATAGAATTGAGGTGAAATTTTTTAATTTTTAGATAGAAATATTAGCTTGTGTTTTTTCGAAAACTGTTTCTAGTTTGAATATTTATTATTTTTGTTGTTTTACGTATTCATTTTTAGATTAGCGCTTTCAAGAAAGATCTAGTCGGTCCGGCGGAGTCGGTTTCTATAAGAAAATCGGGTAATCCTTTACCGGAAATAAATTCGCTACAAGTAACTCTGTTGAAAAAAGAAGGCACAACTGTTAAACTTCGATGGGAAAGACCTAAAGATTTGAAAAAACTCAACTGGCTTTATGGCGTTTACTATGGACTCGGTCAAGACGAACTATTTGAGAGTAAGTTGGTTAATGAATATTTTACTTTTATAAAAGTTCGCCGGGATCTAAAAATCCAACATCTTCGTATTTAAGTTAAAATGAAATACATACGGGTCTGAATATTAAATAACGAGACTGCGCGCGTAAAAGGCTTCCTAAAGGGGTAAGGGGGGAAAACTAATGCAGCGTTGGAGAGCTGGAAGTGTCTACTATTTCAGTAAGAAAACATGTTTTTGTCGCTGTAGTAGTATTTTTTCTATAGAAGTTAGAAACGAACGTGTTTTTTTCTCGTGCCGATAACAATGTGTGACGAAAACCACGAGCAATGAATCAATGTGAAATTTCTCGTTAAATTAAAAAAAAATTCGGCTGAGTACTATAAGTTGTTGAAAGAGGCCTATGGTGAAAATTCCCTTATCTCGTGCGCGTGTTTTCGAATGGTATAAACGGTGTTCTGAATGCCGATAGAGCACCAAAGATGACCAACGTCCTGGTCGACATCAACGGCATCGAAATGACTAAATGGGTTCCAGAGGGTAAAACTATAAGCGTTATTTAGCCGCTAGAGACATTCCAGTGCTAGAACACGCCCCTTACTTGCCTGATTTAGCAGTCTGTGACTTTTTCCCGTTTCCGAAGATCAAGTCTGCCTTAAAAGGAACCCGGTTCGATTCGATGGAAGAGGTGAAGCGAAAATCGGCGGAGCTCCTAAATGCTCTTACAAAAGAAGAGTTCCAGCATTGATTTGTCCGATGGAAAAAACGAATGGAACGGTGAGTGGCGAGGGGAGGAGGGTACATTGAAGGGGAGCATTTGATTGTAGAAAAATTCTTAAAATAAAACTCTTTTTCATAATCAGTCTCGTTATTTCATAACCAAACCACGTATATCGAAACTATTGGGGATAATAAATATGTGGCTGAAGGATGTTGTTTCTCTTGAATGTTTTTGAAGTTATATTTCTTTTGGTGCCTTAAGTTGAGAGCGAAATTGAAAGATGCGCGCGCACACCGTTACGGTAAGTCCGACATTATGAAGTTGGCCATCAAACATAATGACCTACCAAGTATACTCATCTACAGATTAGACGACGTAAAACATAACTTTATGAACAGCCAGAAAGTGTCAAAAAATGCACGTCTGCCTGTGCATAGAGGAGTGTTGGTTCCTACACTTATCCGTAGTAGTAAATGTTGGGTTTGGCAGAAAAGGCATGAAAATAGGATTAATCCTGCGGAGATGAGTAGTCTGAGAAGTATAGCCAGAGTGACTCGGTTGGATAAAGTAAAGAATAGTGAGATAAGAGAACGCTGTAGTGTAAAAGAAGATGTGTTTACAAAGATAGATAAAGGAATGCTTAGATGGTTTGGACACGTAGAAAGGATGGATAAAGGAAGATTGACGAAACAAATTTATAAGGCGAGTGTAAATGGAAAAGTCGGCAGAGGTCGACCTCGGCGAACATAACTCGATCAGATCAACATTTTTTTAAAAAAAGACCAGGTCAAGAGTACCAACAATCGACGAGCATGTATGAAAGCACTGATGATAGTAGAGGAAACAAAAGATGTGTGTAAGAACCGTAGCGGAAGGGGTCTCTGCCTACCCCTAAATGACATATATATATATATATATATATATATATATATATATATATATATATATATATATATATATATATATGTATGTATGTATGTAAATTATTCAACTGTCAGATGAACAGTATGAAGTTAGCCATCAAATATAATGACCGACGTAAGTTATTAAATGAAATTCTCAAATTTTTTTCTTACTTACGCCAAAGAAGTATAACACACAGCTTTTTTAAAAAAGTTGCAAAGGATTCGTTAAAATCTGCAAGTCACACTTAATAAATTTATAAGAATAGTCTCTTGTAGTTTTTGTTTTAGTGAAGTTCGCCATATATCATAGTATTTCTTAATTTATGTTACAAAACCCTAACTAATAATAACCTTTTAGAGCCTAGAGAAACGACAGTATCCGAAAATATGACGATAACAAACTTGGATGCTTGCGAAACGTACTTATTCTCTGTTGGTTTAGTCGGTCCTCTGGGTTATGGACCTTTGTCGGGTAAAATGAAACAGATCAGTACTTCTGGAAATCCGAAATCTCCTCCCAAGAAGCTCCACGTGGAGCCAGAACCAGACGACCCGCTTCAGATAAGGCTTTCGTGGATTCCGTCGTGTGGATCGATTCCACCAGAGTCGTATAAAGTAAGTTTCACTTATTTTTTAATAAAACGCAAACAAAAATTTTTTTTAAAACGTTCATGAATGGTTTCCTAGTAATAATACTTTATTAATTTGTTCTGAATTTAATTTCAGATACTAATCCAAGAAAAGGGTACCAATCAAACTTATCCTCGTCAAGTGGAAGGTTTTCGCACTAAGAGTTCAGTATTTCACGTATTGCAAGGAGGAGTTTATCAAGTGCAAATAGCCACTAGTGTACCAGATGCTGTATTTTCGAAACCAGTAATTTATTATGCACCTGCAATTTCACCACCTGTTGAAACAAAAGTAAGCAAATGATGAAATTCTAATTTCCCCAGAAGTTTCTATGAATTATATAAACGATTACAGAACGCAGTTCCTTATCGCACGGATGGGCGAAAAAAAGAGTAAGATTTTTCCGTCTCGAAACACGAATTAGCAGTTGCAAAAATAACGCGCATGCGCGTTCTGTTGTAGAGGAGAGGAGACGCGTAGCATACAAATACTTAGCAACGTGATACGTCTATTTGTGTAGTCCACGTGTTTGTCAAAAAATATTTAAAATTTAATAAGTTTATCAATAATAATGTACCACGAAAGGAACTTCGTTACATCCGAGTCTTCCACGACACTCACGCACTTTTTTTGTTCCAGGTATTCACGGAATCTAACGGAAGTTACATAGTGGATTGGAAAAATGCTGACTTGCCGCAAAACGTAGGAAAATTCAGATACGAAGTCCTAGTTCAGAATGGTAATACTTTAAATGAAACGTTAGCTGAAAAATATATCGTCGAGAATCCTCCGTTTGTGTACACCAACTTTTCATTCAAAACTTACACGTTCGCCGTAAGAGTAAAAACCTCCAAAGGTTTGAATTCTCAAATGTCCGAGTTGATAAGTCGAGAAAATGTCAATGTCCAAGCACAGGCTAATATGATAGCGATCGTTGTACCCAGCATACTAGTAATACTAGCGCTTTTAGCCATTGTAGCATTCCTAATTGTAAGAAACAAGAAATTGCAAAGCAGCTTTACGCGTTTCACGAATTCTCATTACGACACTAGATCTGAGGCGGCCACTTTTGACGATAACAATTTAGACGAAGACGACACTCCTCACATCAGGGGATTCTCCGACGACGAACCTCTGGTTATCGCGTAGATTATTTCCCGAGTCCGCAAATAATGCAAAAAATATTGATCAGCATTGTATAAGTATTTATTATAAGGTGCCTCTTTTTCTCTTTACAGTATTAATGCGGTTCGACTCTTAATACGTCTTTCAAATAAATTTCTTCGTGTGGTTTACAATCAAATTGGTTTTAAAATGTTTAAAGTAGTTCCTCCGTGAAACCACTTTTCGACAGATTTTCTTTTAACAAGCTAAAAATCTTATTGACTAACAAATCCCGAACTTTCAAATTTTTTGACCGTTAAGAACGCGAGATATTTAATAACGTAAGTTTGCAATTTTCAGGTTTACTCTCCATTAAAAGTATGTCGAACTTCCTATGCATGCAACAATTTTCTATTGTATTAAAAAATCTTTCTACAGAATTAAAAAAAAGGGGGGGAAGTAATGACGTATGTTTCCAGTCGTCTTTAAAATTTGAATCATGGCGTACCTTGTCAAACGCTTTTTCAAAGTCGATCGAACGATGGAATTTGTTGATTACGTCCACTATTCTATGGCATTGCTGTGTTTTTTTTGGAATGCTCTCGCCTAAACTCAAATTGATGATCTGGCATCCATTCAGTAGGATCGGTATCTATGTTTATTCTTTCCGGCAACAGTAAATGCTCTGATGGAGGAACTACATTAAAACTAGCGAGAGGGGAGGCAGCAAAGTTACACATGTAGAAAAAGGAATTTACTTTTTGTAAATTAACAACTTTGCTATCTATCTATCTATCCACATTACTAAAAATCCTCGTTAATATTTTTTACGTTATTAGAATAAAAACGTGCTCTGGGAAAATATAAAACGTTTGTTTGAATTTTAACATTTTTGTGATTTTATGTATTGCTCAGTTACCAAAAAGACAATGTATTTAAAAAGTACGATTTACATGATAATTTGTAAGACAATTTTTGGTGTAAATTAATTTGATAAAAAAAAATTACTTTGTAACGATTTAAATTCCATATATTTTATCGCTACAATTATTTTCGGTTCCAAGACGAAAGCGTCTTGCAAACATTTTAAAAAAAATGATGAGCAAACCTCCGTATATTTTCTGGATTAAGTGATTAACTACAATTCGATCGTAAATGTTAATAGATTTAAATGTCGTTTATGAGATTTTTATTTTTCTACCTTTGAAGCTCTGTACCTACGTTGAAATGCTGTAGAAAATATGCCGAGTTTTGTTAATGAAATTAACATTAGTATTTTTACGCGATCCTCAGATAATATTAAAAGAACTTGTGATGTCTAGTTGTAGTTAAATAAATTGTATATTGTGATGGAAATGATGTAATGGAAACATGTCTGTTTATATATAATTATAGCTTATTCATAATAATATTAGAGACTGACTGTGCGTAAGGTTTCCAGGATGGCTGTTGAATCACTAAGCATTATTAATTGCTCATTATTTATGTTTCGAACAGCATGACCATTACTTATCCAAAAGTTTCAAGTTTTAATATGATCTAGCGTATAGTGCATGTAATATATATATACATTATAAAAGTTGAGAATTTTATCGTTTTTTTAGACAATCCAAATTTTATAAATCCCGGTTTTTAATATTTTATTTTATGTACCACTTAAAACGGACATAACTTTCTGGAATTATTCGAGGTTTTAGTTGTGTTATGTTTTGGGAGATATGGTTTATAATTTTAACTAATGAAATTAAATTTATTTAGTGTTTAAAAAGTTGTTCAAATAAAAGTTATCGAATTTATATTCAGGAATTTTAACACCCTTAAAACAATTGTGATCGATAGAGAATATTCGGCTGTTAACTCTTTCATTTTACTTCTCTATACTGTTGTCACTCATAGACATAGGAGAGTAGGCTGCGGGTCCCCGTGCTAAGAGTTGGTTCCCGATGGGAAAGAGACAGTCGATCGAGAGGTTGTTTTGTGCTCTCTCGAGAGGCATGCGGCTAGCTGAGTGGAGGGGTCCGGTTCGAGAATCGGGCGTAAGCCCTGCCTTTTAGAGAAAACACGAGACAACCTCTCGATCGACTGTCTCTTTCCCATCGGGAGCCAACTCTCGCATAGAGACCCGCAGTCTGTGTTTCCACTTAACATAACTATTTCTTTTTCGCATGTTCGAACCACCTTCACCTTTCTCGTTTAGTGTAACGTGTAATTTACGGTTCTATCGATCAATTTTAAAGAATAACCATTTAAAAAAACTAGGTGATCGATGCTGCGCTATCAAGCTGAGCATTTATTAATTTAATAAGCCAGGAGACTGGCAAAATTATTATTTGGAAAAAGTGTCCGATAACATTTATATTTAAAAAAAATGTCTCGTCAAATTTTAGCCTAACGACAATGTTTATGATAACTCTATGATTATACAAATATTTATTGTTCAATAAAATGTGCCAAAAATTTATGTTCATTTTTTTAAATTTACGAATTATTTCAATGAAAGGTTATATTGTTATTTAAAAATATTGTTGCGTATAGTGATATTTTATACAATTTTTAAGGATAAAAAAAATGAGTGTAAGTTGAACATTCACTCAACAAAATGATTTCTTCTGATATTCCAATTGTCTTGTAGAAGCGGCGGTGGTTTGCGGATGCTAACACTATACTTTGAATTGGATTAGAGGCGGCGAATGAATGTTTCGTCCCTCTGCTGCGTGAGGGCGCGACAGAAGTGCGTAGTTGAACCACAGAAATATAATAAATACTAGAATGTCAATAGATACATTCGATATAAAAAATTGTTACCTGGACACACCTGGCCTTTACTGGCATTTAACAAGAATCCAGTGACAATAAAACTGAAACGTCGAAAACAACCCTAAATCCAGCTTTAATCCAATAGTTTAACACAAAAAATCAACCCAAATCCCAGAGATAACTAAAATTCCCTTTAATAAAAACTTTGGTTTTTCAAGTGATCAAATAATAGAATATTTGTTGTGCACACCTCGATCCGACATTAGTCACCGACAGCGCTATCTCACGTCACGTGATTTTTCCCTAAAGCTAATGTCAGTATTTTTGCATTGTTGGGTTATCTAAAAGTAGATAACACCCATTGCATTCGAATGTAATGTGTGTCATCTATAATTATATTCATTAGGTAGGAAATTCATCTGTCATTTTCTTCTTTTTTTAATTTATTTTTATCCCTTTATGCATCATCATTATAGCCAGTATTTTTGCAGTAGTAATTGTAGATAACACGTACATTGCATCTAAATGAAATAATAAGAAATTAAAAAAAAAAATTTAAGACAAGTTTTCGGTTCTTTGAAAATTTTTTACTTCGGATACCTTCTGGCGTTTTTGCTAGCCTAATAAAACATTGTAATTGCTAACATTTTGTCAAAATTGCAAATCGGTTTATAAAGATAGCAGAAACACGAGGAGTAATTTTTCAAATTCTTAAGATTACCAAATTTTTATGCTTCTTATTAGGATAGCAGAAACGCGAGGAGGTATTCGGAGTTAAAAAATGTCATACTCTTAAAAATCATCAAATTTTCGAGCTTTCTATTGGAATAACGCGAGGAGGTATCAGTAGTAATTTTTCGAATTCTTGATATCACCAAATTTTTATGCTTTTTATTAGGATAGCAAAAACGCGAAGAGTTACTCGGAGTAAAAAATGTTCATATTCCTAAAAATCATCAAATTTTTGAGCTTCCTATTGGGATAACAGAAAGGCGAAGAGGTATCAGGAGTAAATAATTTTCAAATTCTTAAAATTTTTCGAGCTTTCTATTGGGATAACAGAAACGCGAGGAGGTTTACTCTTATATTCATCATATATTTATTAAATCTATAGGAAATTCATCTGTCATTTTCTTCTTTTTTCAATTTATTTTTATCCCTTTATGCATCGCCATTACAGCCAGTATTTTTACAATGTTAGGTAGTAATTGTAGATAACACACATTACGTTTGGATGCCCTTTATGCATAGTAGTTGTAGATAACACACATTGCATCCGAATGTAATGTGTGTCATCTATAATTATATTTATTAGGTAGGAAATTCATCTGGCATTTTCTTCTTTTTTTTTAATTTATTTTTATCCCTTTATGCATCGTCATTGGAGCCAGTATTTTTGCATTGTTAGGTAGTAAATGTAGATAACACACATTGCATCGAATGCAATATGTGTCATACTTAATTATATTGATTGGGTAGGAAATCCATCTGTCATTTTCTTCTTTTTTTTTAAATTATTTTTATCCCTTTATGCATCGTCTTTGTAGCCAGTATTTTTGCATTATTAGGCAGTAAATTATTAAAACAAGTTTTTGGTTCTTTGAACAATTTTTACTCCGGATACCTCATCGCGTTTCTGTTATCCTAATAGGAAGCTCAAAAATTTGACGATTGTAAAGAATATGAACATTTTTTACTTCGGATACCTCCTGGCGTTTTTGCTAGCCTAATATAACAATCTAAAATTTCTATCATTTTATTAGGATAGCAGAAACGTGAGGAGGTATCCGGAGTAAAAATTTTCATTTTCTTAAAAATCACCAAATTTTCGCGCTTCCTATTAGGATGACAGAAATGCGAGGAGGTATCCGGAGTAATTTATCGAATTCTTAAGATCACAACATTTTTATGCTTTTTAACAGGATAGCAGAAATGCGAGAAGGTATCCGGAGTAAAAATTTTCATACTCTTAAAAATCATCAAATTTTTAAGTTTTCTTTTAGGATAACAGAAATGCGAGGAGGTATCGTTAAAAAAAATCAAATAAAAATTAAATATATCTGACTAAAAGCAAAATCAGTAATAGACGTAAAAATATAAATATGCCATTTCCTTTTTTAATCGACTTTGAATTATTTTCAAGATCTTAAATTTTTTTAGAATGTACAATTTTTACGGTAATGAATCTATTTCCATATTTAATAATTAAAATTTTATAAATTGCATATTGCAATAAAATTAACCAATAAAGCAGAACGTGATAAGAAAATATATCAAAAATAAAAGAGTAAAAAATGTTTCTTAGGTCCTTTCTCTTCCAAGTTCAAAATAAATAAAAGTATCTTATGACCCCACGATCATTACGCTAGTGGAATCCCAAAACTACCACGACTTATTAATAATCCAATATTAAAAGTTACTTACAAGCATCGACCTATCCATGTTCTTATATTAGCTAATTACTATTTTGGGTTTAGCATAATTTTAAATGTTTTGAACCTTTCAAATTCAAGTACGGTACTGTTCAAATTTTATACTACGCGCTAGATTCTTAAATAATCGACGTGCAGTTATATCAGCGCTGCTTTAAAGCTGCATCTACAACCATTGCTTAAAAAATATCCAAAAATATCTCGAGAAATTTTACAGCCAATTTTAACGTAGTAATGACGTATCATACGAGTCTGAGAAGAGGAAGAATAGACTCGTCTCTCTTCCCTACATATTCGTTGTTTTTATTTAATTGACGTATTCTCTGGTTGACGTTGACAATTCCTATTTATTTGTTTTTTTAGATTGTCCAGATCATACGCGAGCAACAGAGATGTTTAACACAGTGTCTTAAAAAGAATGAAATAAACATATAGTTTTTTTTGCTTTAAACACAGATGCCAATTATCAATTAAACGTCAAAAATTTCAGACGCAAATTTTTGCGTTGAGTCAAAAAAAAGTGAACAAAAACAAAACGAGTTAACTTATTGTTTGATTATTCGTAAATTTTTAAAAACTATTTATAATTTGATTATTATAATAGTTTTCGAATTGAACTTGTTTATTTTATTGTACTGGCACAAAAGTAAGAAAATTTGTTTATCAAATAATTAGTTGACTAACATTTTGTTTTCAGATGCCCATACTTTATAGTGTTATTTGTCGAGGTAATACTGTATTAGTAAAATATGCTACGTGCGCTGGTAATTTTGGAGAAGTTACAGAACAGATTTTGTCGAAAATATCACCACATGATGAAAAACTCACCTATTCTCATGGAAATTATCTCTTCCATTATATCTTAGAAAATCATATTTTATACATGTGTATAACAGATGATGTGAGTATACCACTTTACCTAAGACTTATTTCACTGAATCATGATAATTTATTTTTATTAAAAATATTGTCACATAAATTGATAGTAAAATAATATAATTTTACAGAAAATACCTAAATTCAATTATCGCAATACTATTTTACTGTCTGTTTATGCTACAAACATTTTATTTTTTAGGAATTTGAGCGCAGTCGTGCGTTTTTATTCCTTAATGAGATTAAAAGAAGATTCCAAACCACATATGGAGCAAGTGCTGAAACTGCTATTGCATATGCTATGAACTCAGAATTTTCCACGGTATTAGCTAATGAAATGAAACATTACTCAGAATCACACGACCTTGATACAATATCGCGGGTACACAGTGAGCTGGATGAATTAAAAAATATAATGGTGAAGAACATTGGTAAGTTCTAACCGTATTGTAATGTAACATTTCTAAAAAAAATTTAACAAATTTAGATTTTATTTATGCTCAAAAAGATTCATAATTTATTTTAAAATAGGCAATTCTTTCAGATAACATTGCAATGAGGGGTGAAAGACTAGAACTTCTTGTGAACAAGGCTGATAATCTTAATAATGGAGTAAGTAACAACAAAATCATATAAGTTTATTGACCTGTAAACAATCTTGCATATTTATTAATAACTCATTTATTTTATGCAGATTACTTTATATATATATATATATATATATATATATATATATATATATATGTATGTATATATATGTATACTCTGGGCTTTCTGTTAGTTCACTTACATCCTGCGTATGTTTCTATTGGTGTACATAAAAATATTCAGCATTTCTAATACCTTAAAATTTGTTTCAGTCAATGACATTTAGAACAACCAGCAGGAATTTGGCACGTTCTTTATTATGGAAAAATATTAAGCTTTATATTGTTATTGGAGTGGTTATAATTGTAGTTGTATATTTTATTATTTCCATATCTTGTGGAGGATTGCTTTGGCAAGGTTGCATCTCAAAAAAATAATAATTCATGATGTAAAAATTTTACTCTAAGAACCATATTGCTAGGAAAAATATTTTTTATTGTAATAATCAAATATTGTTTTTATCGAGTTTTTATTATGCGGCAGATGCAAGAGAAACAGATATTCTATATTATAGGTTTATGCTTAAAATTGAGAAGGTATATTTTATTGACTAGTATAAAACTCGATGGATAGTCTCAAGGTGCAAACGATAAATTTTCATTAGCTGTGAGTAAAATTTCAGATGAAAGGAATTTTTGTTGACAATTTATCTTATTTTACTGTTTAATTATTTTAATGAGGGAAACACTGGCACAATAAATTCCCTGTTCGCATTATAATTTTTACTTCAACACTCAATATCTTGATTTATCATCTTCTATAGTACAAGACTACAAGACGGAAATAATAGTCAGTGACTCAAAGCTTCGTGGCGGGAAATAATAGTCAGTGACTCAAAGCTTCGTGGCGGGCGAAGTGAGGAAGGGAAGAGAGAAGGTAATTCCAGTGGCGGGTACAATTTCTTTTTAAATAAAATTGTTATTTAGGGATTTTTACTCTATTAACTTCAACCTTGATTTTATTTAGGGTTGGCAATTGGTTTCCAAAAAAAAACTGCACTTTCCGGCGAATCACATATTGTATGTGATCATCTAGAATGACTTTCTTTCTGCCTCTTTTTGCTTCTTTTTACCAACTTTAAGTGATCTGAAAACTGTCCGAGAACACAATTTTGTTAAATTTCCGCGCAATTCTGCTGCGTCTTCCGCACACAAATCCGGGTTTCGAGCGTGAATACTTTCATACAATGTATGTTCACCCATAGTTAAATGTCTTTTCACTTTTTTGGCAGTACCTACTTGTCCGAAGCTTCTCCCCGTTCCATTTTACAAATTCAAATTTGAAATAATTATTTAATATAAAACCACCCACAAGCACGCCCGACCAACAAACCTAGACTCGACAACGTAATGGACAATTCAGTGTGGCAACCTCCGCGTGGCCGTCAACAAATTTCAGTACAAAATTACATGCGTAAGCTCCGATACTCGGGCCGCAGTACATTTGACAATGGTACGCATTTTGTGCCAACATGTATCCGCCTTTACACACTTGAAGAGCATTCAAAAATTGTTTGTAATATTATAGCCGCTATTGTACTGTTGATTCACAAAGCTTTGAATGAGTCACTGACTATTATTTTCGTCTTGAAGTATAGATTAGTAATTTTTTAAATGAATCATAAAGTTTGTGACAAATTGTGTTTTTGTTTAAGCGATGACCAAGCTCTAAAATATTCTTACATCATAGTTTCTTTAGTAAAAGATATTGATAATGTAATTACTTGAAATGTCTGATTACTGTACATAATGGAAAATACGCTTTAAATGTTATCGAAAGCTTGCAAAGTTAAGTAAGTAGCCGTTTTAAGAGAAAGGAATTTAAAGTAAAGCTGGTAGCTTTATAGATATTTTCTAAACAAGTGAATAGGTTTGTAGATGTTTTTTGTTTTTAAGGATGTTCGATGATTACATAGTAACATTGAGTTTGGCATAAAATGTTGAAAAAACACTTTTTTATGATCTATTTAAGGACCATGATTTTTTTATGAGTTCTTATGGAGATTTGTAGAATTCAGTTCTTCTAATTCAATTTTCAACTACTTCTAACATTGAAGTTTAAAAAAATAAAATATCTCATGAAAGCTGAAAATTCGTAAATTGATTTGCACTTTTCTTAATAATTATAGTTCATCGTACATAATTAGGAGAAATAATCAATTTTAATAAAGTATTTTATACTGTTTGGACCATGTATGGTCAATGGGTAGATTTGCACTGGTGTTTTCTCTTCTCGATTTAATAACTGATTGTGGATTTTATAAACTAACTTCGATGTACATGTCTAAATATAATTGATTGAACGTTTAAATATAACTTAATTTTTCCCTTCGACACCGACTTAAATATCCTTCTGACAGCCTTTTTGTAAACATTGATTGCTTATTAGATGATCTTTTTCTTAACATTAGTCGGATCGAATTTCACCAAATATTTAACGCTTACAAACAAATAAGTACCTTTGCTATAATAAATCATACTTAGGTATACAAAAATTTATGCTTTACTACCATGTTTTTTATGATAGATACATGTAAATTTCTGGCCGTGAAAAGAACTGAACAAACACTGTTTCATTTATTCCGACGAGCAGAATGTAAAACGGGGCAACGCTGCAGCACTAGTATGTTTGCTTTTATCTCTGTTTAGCGTAGCACTAACGTAAGGTTATGATTTTCTCCTAACCACGCGAACGTGCATGTAAATTATAACAATATAGTTCTCTAGTACTTTCAAAAATTGAATATAAACTTAAAAGAAAAGTTGCGCAATAAATTAAATAGTAATCAGAAAGCGAATGTGTCTATAATGCGCGTTATATAAATTACCAATTCAAAAATAGTCAAGGAGTCATAAAATAATATTTGATATATTTTTTATTATGTATAAATATACTTAAAATTAAGTTTTCATCAAAAACGCTGTTAATTTCTTTTTACAGAGCCTCGATAAAATTCATTTTTTTATCCTAGATTGGCAGCTCTAACACTTTCCATATACTTTAGTGTAGGCCTCCCCTTGCTCCTCTGACCCCCCGCTGGCATCATCGAACTTCCTTAAATCTCATATTGAAAAGTAAACGAACATATTGGCGAGTTAAATATCTGATTAACTATTTGATTTTGAATTCCGGCATTAGATATTAAAAAACTCAAATAAAAGTCTTGTGATATACGTAGTTTTAAGAAATTTACATTTAAATGATTATTTTCTTTATATTTGACATGTTTTATATATAATTATCAAATTGATAAATGATACGAATGTTTTTAATCATTCTTGATGTTTTATACTCCTTACATATTTTACTCTGTTTATGAATGTAGTATACAGTCATACTTCATTTTGTTCGTTTGTGGCGTTTCCCTTTTTTTCTTGGAATTAACAAGTTTTGAATTGAAATGTAAGCTACTTGATAACGTTAATTAAACTGGAGTGTCCAAGTTGCTTTCCTTAACCTATCAATTATTGTTTGATTGTATGTTACTTAAAAAGTGAGAATTATGTGGTTCATTAGCAATTAGTGAAGATAAAACATTTCTTTAGGATGATTGTGAATTACTGTCTGCATCTCTTCAAAGATTTTACAATAGTACTAAGAAAGTTTAATTTATAAGTTAAGATTGTATTATTATATACCAAATACAGCCACAATTATAATCCTTCATTTATTTTGGCGATTGTCTTTGCTTGATAAAGAGACATTGTTTCTGTTACATCTGCTGTTTTCGACTGTTTAATGTAAATAAAATTATACTCTGTTTTAATTCCATAAATATTACTTTATAGTTATACAAAACCTATTAAAAATTATACAATTTTCTTTTAAATAGTTTCAATAAATTTTTAACGACAAAAGGATGGTCTAGCAGTATTTAATGTATGGAAACAAATTGTTATTGATGTGTAACATCCATGCTCTCACTTTCTTGCATGTGTAACATCTTTCTTCTTGCTTACTTGCAATTGCTTACTGTGCATTTCGTGAAATGTGTAACAGTAACATTTGATTTGACGAATGAGCGTGCAGTTAGAGTTGACCATCATTTGGCCATTTTGAGGTTGATTTCTGTCACTGTCAATTAAATAAAATACAATTTTCATTAAAAAGAATTATCGTTTGTTATGAAAAATCATTTCAAATAATACCTGACCCATTTTTTTCAGAATATTATTTCAAAATTGCTTTTTACTAAGGTGAGATGTCAAATATTAAACATCATTAACGACTACTATAAGGCTTGCTCGTTTCTTTTTTTAATCTCCTTTGGATGATTCAAGGAGCAACTTCTTCTTCTTCTTCTTCTTACGTTAGGACTACATCCTGTGTTTGCCTCAAAGGTTGCCCAAAAACAATTGGGACGATGAAGACCAGCTATCATACCATCTTTTTGGTGGGCGTGGTGTGTTGGGCCGCTTCTCTCTCACAATTTTTGCCAGCCGGTCGTTTGGCATTCTGCTAACATGGTCTCTCCATTCTCTTCTTCGGTTTCTTGCCCATCTTACTATGTCTTGGACTTCACATATTTCCCTTATCTCTTCGCTTCTTTTATGGTCAAGTAAGGTATAGCCAGTTATCGATCTAAGAATTCGCATTTCCGTTGATCTAAGAAGTCGCTTTGTAGTGTGTTCTCCGCTCTGGTCTCTATCGCGTATGTCATAATCGGTCTTACACATGTCATATATTCTGACCTTACTTCTGGTACTCATGTGTTTATTTCTCCAGATTATGTCTCTCAAGAATCCTGAGATTAGAGATGCCTTTGTTGTTTGAGCTTTTACTTCCTCCTTAATATTTCTAGTGCTAGTTATATTAGCTCCTAAATATTTAAAGGACATTACTTGTTCTACACTCTGCTCATAGATTGCGAGTTTACATCTTCTCGGTTCTTTGGATATTGTTAGCGATTTGGTTTTCTTGACGGATATTTGCATATTGAATTCTTCAGCTGTTTTTTGGAACTTGTGTAAGAGTCTCTGTAGGTTGTCCTCGTCTTCCGATACGATTACAGCATCATCAGCGTAGCATATGATTTTTATTTCTTTATCTCCCATTCGATATCCACTCCCAGTTACTTTGACTTCATTTATAATTTCATCCATGATGATATTAAATAGGATTGGGCTTAGGCTTAGGAGCAACTTCATAGCACATAACTAATATCCAACTATTAATTGAAACAACCATAACAAGAAATTAAGGATGCACTAATTGCAAGAAACTATTGAAGTACTGTCTAAAAATCTATTAATTCAAACTATGTTATAGACATAACTATACTATACATCAACAGGTTTTATTCCTAATTGTTTTTCTATGACTTCTGGATCAGTAGTACCTTCCAACACTGAATGGGCTCTCAAAAGTTCCTGTAATTGTTGCATTTCAAATTTAGTCTTTGAGTAATTGTATCTACATTGTATCCAATAACCTAATGTAATTAAAGAAAAAGAATACACTGAGAAGTTTACAGATCTTAAAGGTTGACTTGTAAACAAAAATCTAGCTAGTCCACAAAATAATCCTCCTCCAATTCCATATAGTAAGCTATTACGAAAACAAGGTATTTTGGATACATCTCTGCCAAAAAGTATAAGACTCTACAATAAAAATATCAAATATTAAAAACCATTTTCGTTGAAAACGGTTGTTCTTTTTTATTATGAAGAAATAAGCAGTGGCAAGTTGAATTGCAGCATTTTTTTGGAAGTCTCGACTACATATTTACCTTTTCTTCATTAGATTCGTTCGGTGACATATTGCGATTTGAGTGGAAAAATAATAAAAGTAACGAATAATTTTCCTATTTACATTCTTTAAATCTTAAATTTAATTTGTTTGTGATAAAACTTTATGCTTCAGTGAATGGGAGAAATAACCTAAATGTTGTTCTCAGATATATTTTGACATTTTAGTGGATGTGTCTACTGTTCCATTATTTTGGCCTCTTTATATAATTTTTTTCAGCCATTCAATTTACAGCTTAAACATTTTAATTTATATCGAATGATTTTTTGTATCTTTCTCCTCTTTTTTAAAAAAGTAATATTGTCACTTCAGTGTTTACAAAATTTTGAGAAATAATTTTATTTATAAATATCAGTTTTTCCACTTTTGATCATTTAATGTCAAAATAATATACATATACATTAATATATATTTTTTAAATTAAAAACAATTAGTATAAAAATATAAATAAAAATTAAAAAGAGAAATATTTTAAATTTTTGCTAATATTTCAAAATAAATATTACATCAAGTTGGTTACCAACTAATAATGTGGTAGATATACTTTTTATTCATTTAAAATTACTATAATTCATCCCCTACATTTTCTCTTTTCATTTTTTTTGCGAATGAGGTAGAATCGTTAAAAAAATCTTCCCAAATTTGGTAGTACTGAATGCTTGAAATGTTATCAGTTGAAACATTTCGTTGCTTCAAAAACTTTTTCCAAATCTAAAAAATTACATAGGTAGGTAAATTTTAATAATTATTGACTCAAAAAAAAATTTTTCAATATTATGTTTGGGGCTCTTTATAAATATTCTTGTATAATAAATTTAAGAATGTAGTACCTTATCATCATTTTCTTGTGAATTGGGTATATTTCCAATAATACCTTCGTTAAAAATTTGCAGAGAATAAAGTAAATAATAATATGTGTACATTTTATCACCATCTACAGCCTAGAAAAATACACAACAATAAAATTGTAATCCTAATCTTGTGTTAATGTACTAAAACAAAATGTTTACTAACATGAAATGATACTGTGTGATTGCTGCAACATTTAATTGGTATTTTACTGGATTTATATTGATCTCCTTCATAAAAAATAATTGTATTTAAATTGTGAGGATAAAATAAAGCAAAACCATCAGAGTCACTAGAATCTGCTGGAGTTATATTTAAACTTGATAAGATTTTCCCTAAAATATTAATTTAAAATACAGTAAAATTATTTCAAAATTAAATTTACACTTACCTAAGTAAAAATCTTCTTTATTCCAATATGAAGAGGATAAACAATCCTCCAATTTTATTTTTTCTCTAAAAGTATTCAGTGTTGCTCTGCTAATTACAATTCCACCTTCTTTTGAATTGTAATGTGAATTCCAGAATTTTTCAGTATGTCCAAAATAATATTTGTCTAATGGACAGCGAGGTGCCAAGAAATATCTAAGATTTTCCATTATCACAAATGTAAGATCACTAACGATTAAAATCCAGGCATGATTACCTACATATTGTAAAGTTTCACAAAGTGCTAACCAAGAAGAATCTTTGATATTTCTTTTGATGGAAATTGACTTATTCTTGTGAATATCAACAAAAGTAATTTCATTGCAACCCTTTGCCCATGTTTCTTTAATTGGTTTGGCATATTTTTTATTTTTTAATAAAATTACACATAAAATTGAAACTTTTTGAAACAAAAAGTCAGATTCTATCACAGGTTGATTGACATAACGTTTTTTGTACCTTATTGAATCCCATGGCTCACTTTTTCTGAATAAAGCTTGTTTATTAAACCAAAAAGAATAATTTGGAACCAACGAGTTGGAACCTGGATCTGATGTGGATTCTTCCTTGGTAACCAAACGTGCTATGAATGTGCCTATGCCGAAGCCCAAAAAAAATACAAATAATACCTTGAAAAAGCGAACCATATTTATTTACATTTTATACATTTATTACCATGTGATTATTTCGAAAATTATACTTTCATTAGCCAGTATTTTCCCACTATTTGACGTGAATAAAATGATTTTAACAAAATAACTAACTTTACAAATTACTTGCAACGAATATAGACTCACACGAGTCTATATTCGTTACTACTTGATAAAAAAAATAAAAAAACAATTGTTAATTGCTTTTATTTATTATAGAAATTTAATTGGTCAGTTTCTAGAAACTTGGTTATCTGAAGTGTCTACTCGTACCATGAATGGAACTATAACCAACGAGCCTTGAGATGATTACACTTTATCATAATGTTGACATGTCCGTATTATTCATATAATTGAACTTTCGATGTTACTTCTAAATACCTGGGTCAATTTCAAGGACATTAAACATTATTACAGTAATAATGTTTAATCTCCTTGGGTCGATTTGATAAATAAAAACCGGTCAACAAAAATATAATTTTTTTAAGGCAACCAAAAATTTCAGTGGATGTGTTATACAATTAAAATTGTGTTATTACACACAGAACAAAACAGCTGTATGTAGCTATCTGTTCTGTGGTTATTATGCATGTTGAGTTAACTTACTTCATTTTGATTTCTCTCATAACTTATTTGAATGCGAATTGAGAAGTGCTTGCGAAGTGGTTAAAAGCAATGAAAAAAGTAAACATTTTAACAATAAAATTGTACCTAACAATATTTTTACTACAATGATGAAAAATATATTATTTATAAACTTAATGTTAAATTTAGTGACCTTAATAAATTATTCCCAATATACATATGACCCGACAGACAAGTATACACTCCCCACTACTAGTTCATACATGGGCAGAGGGCAGCATTTGTTCAATTCCATTTAAAATTAGAGTTTCAAATATTTTGAAAAATGCATAAAAGTTTCGACTCGGACATTACGTATTGTTTTTCAGTTGAAAATTCAAATGGACAATTTAAAAAATCGAATACAATGTTATCAATGTCCCTGGAAGACATAATTAACGAAGTTAAATGTCATGTTGATGGGCAGAAATTATTGGGAAGTCAAGAGGTGCTAATGTACATGAAAGAAATTTCCAAAATTAAAATTAGTTCACACAAATCAAAATTTCAAGTGGAAAAGCTCGAGTCAATTTTGAAAACAATATACAAAAAGAATAAAATATTTGAAGAATCAATGTGTAAGTCAAAAGAATTCAATGGAGTTATAACAGATTCCATTATCGATTGTGGAGTTTCGCAAGATTTAAAAATGTTAGCTAAACATAAAAATTACTTATCACCAATGCGTTCACTATTTGCTAATAAATGTAACTTCCCCCGCCGCCAATTCAACGAAAATTCGTCAACCGATCCGAATTTTCTAAATTTGGACATTTCCAAAATGATCAGGGCAAATTCAAAAAGTATTACTTCAAATTATAGTGATTTACCTAATATGTTAACTAATCAAAATTTTAAGAGTGCTTTCAGTATCGATAATGTGAACAAAAACTATGTTACATTTCACAGCACTTCCAAATGTTCCTCGCTTTTTTTAAATCAAGATCTTAACCAATACCATCAATCGACTACCTCTAATATTAGTTGTGATTTATTTAGTACCCAAGATATCCAACCGTTAACGGAAATAGGGAATAAGTTCGAATCAACGAACATGAACTCAAGTGAACAACTACCTTCACAAATTAGAATCGAATCAAATTCTTCCCCGAACATGAACTCAAGTGAACAACTACCTTCACAAATTAGAATGGAATCAAATTCTTCCCCGAAAAACAATTCAGAAGTATTTGTAGAGTCCATGTCGATCGACGATTTTCAAAGTCAGAGTAGTGAGCAGATCTCTAGTTTACCAAGAAATAGCTCAAAGAAAATCGTTAATTCATCTTGTGATGTAATGGATATGGACTCAAGATCGTCAGAAATTGAGAGTGTATTTAAAAAACCTTTTGTCGTTTCTAAAAGGATATCCGCTTCTGACAGCAGCATCGCGAAAAGTAGTAATGTATCACTTAAAGAAAAATCATTGGATGACAATTGCGAGGATCTGTGCAAGTTGACCAACAAGTTCTTGAAAATCGGAGACGACTGCTGCGACGAAATCAGTCTTGTGAAAAATATAGCACACCCTAGAAACAAGATAAATTACCAAGAAGTTGTGAAATTGGGTAGTTTCTCAACAAAACATTACAATAAAAAGGTGAATACGATTATGTATAATATAAGTACTAATTCGGCTACCTGGGAAGAATTTTCAAACGATATAAACGAAATGAGTTGTTTGCACGAAAAAATATCCGATTTATCGATAGAAATACTTAAATCTATAAATGATCCAGAAAACGTGCCCGACGACAAATACTACGACGATTTAGAAAAGAAATTGGCCGATTGTTTGATCCCCGAAGATGACGCAAAATTGGATTTAAAAGATCTAGTCCTTTCTAACACCCTTCAAATAAATCAAATTTCCAAAAATTTGAAGAGCCAACTTTTAATGGAATATATCATAACGAGCTCAAAAAGTAACATCGACATCGACGTCGACATCGAAGACAATTCGATTTATGGTTGGAAGAAAATTTAAGTTTTAAGCAAAATTTGTTCAATGTTGACGTTATTTGGTTACTTATGATAAGTAAAATGTTTGTTTTTAATTCTTATGGACAGCAAAATAAATACGATGTTTGGTTTTTTAAATGTTTCCTTCTACGAGAAAAATTTAAGTTTATTTTATTAGTTTTAAGCAAAAGTTGTTCAGTATTGACGTTATTTGGTTACTTATGATAATTAAAATGTTTGTTTTTAATTCTTATAGACAGCAGAGTAAATACGATGTTTGGTTCTTTAAATGTTTTCTTTACGAGGAAAATTTAAGTTTATTTTAATATTTTTTATAGTTTTTAGCAAAAGTTGTTCAATGTTAACGTTATTTGGTTACCTATGATAATTAAAATGTATTGTGATAACAGATCGCAACACTTCGTTTAAAATTTTATTTATTCTAATTTTAATCTTTTACGACGCCAATGTCTTAAAACCGTTTCGCCCCAGCAGGCAGAACTAGCGATGTCTACGGTTTTTTTTTAATGAAAATATTCGCAAAAAGGGTAGACCTAACGTGTGGGCCGCGGATGGCCCGCACTGCGACTATTAGAAGGGGGAGGGATTATAGAAAGGAGATAATTGTGGACCCGCTTTTTGAAAAGTTGCAGGTCATAGTTTTCTGGAAAAACTGATTTTGGAAGCCTGTTCCATTCCGTAGCAGCACTGTAAAAGAAGGACTTTTGATGGAGAATGGTCCTTGTAGTGTCAAACTTGAGAGTAAATGGGTGAGACGTGCCGAGTTCTTCGGCCGAATGTGGCCAGTGGTGGTATAAGAGTTTTTATTCCTCTGGAGCATCTGCCATAGAAATATCAATAGAGTAATGTCTGGTCTGCAACTCTTCTTCTATGTTCTAGTGGGTGAAGGGTATCTGTGCGAGTTGAGCTGTTTATCAACCGAATGGCCCTTTTCTGAATGGAATCTAGAAGACGAAAAGAATGCCTTGGTGCTGAACCCCAAATGTGCGAGCAATACTCCAGTAGAGGTCGGATTTGAGCCTTGTACCCCAGCTGGTTTTATAAAAATAAACAACAAGAGAACTTGTCTGTCTTATTTCAATTAGTTTTTCATATCTTTTCTTTTCCTCTTCTATCTTCAGACTTTTGATCTTTGTTATAATGCCGGACATAGTTTTTACTTGGTATAGCAGCCTTTTTCAGGTAAAGTTTCTGATAGCCCCCTGAAAGATTAATAGGTAATTGTATTAACCACATAAAATATAGAAAACAAAATACTTACAATCATTACGAGTCATGAAATCTTTCTCAAAAAATGTATAGAACAAACTCTCATGTTTTTGGTAACTCTCTTTCCTATTTTCAGTTTGATCTCCCACAGTTTCTTTCTATCAACAATAGTCACTATTCCCGATTCTCTAATATGCTCAACTTTTTGACCCTCATTTGGGAAATAATGAAAAGTCAAATTGGGGTTTTTTTTATACACTGAGTTACATCCAGGTACACAACAATTTGCTCTGCTCGTCATTTTCACTATTAACAAATTATTAGTCACTATTAAACAACTATAATCTTCGCACAAATGCGAGCTTCATGGTATATAAACACAAAGCCATCACACTTGCTCATCACGTGATATTGATGCGAGTTTATTCCGTCAGATGGCGTATTGCTTAGCATTAAAGTGCACTATTTTGTGTTAAATAAAAACCTTTAAAAAACCAAAGTAAATCCGATGTTTGGTTTTTTAAATGTTTTCTTGTATGAGGAAAATTTAAGTTTATTTTAATATTTTTTATACTTTCAAGCAAAAGTTGTTCAATGTTAACGTTATATGGTTACTTATGATAATTAAAATGTTTGTTTTTAATTCTTATGGACAGCAGAGTCAATACGATGTTTGGTTTTTTAAATGATTTCTTCTACGAATTCACAAAGTTGATACTCTCAACAGCGTTTGGTTAATTCGAACTAAGACTTGGATCAACGATAATATGTACAAATCAACAGATATATATTTATTTATTTTCGGCCAAATTAAACACATTTATAAATACAAATAAATAACCGATAATATAAAAGTGCATTACACCATTTTATACATTTATCCACATTCATTGTGCGCACAAAAAGAAAAATAATATTAACAGAAAATATTAGTAGCAAAAACGCGCATTTATAATCAACTCGCTTTGATATGTAGAAAAAATTAATGATATATATTATTATTTTTATTATTGGTCTGAAATATATAAAACTAATGTAAATAGATAGAAATCAACGCGATTCTCTTCAAAAATATTTTGCTATTATTTTTACACAAGCATTGATTAATTGACTATAAAATAATATACCTATATATCACATCAATATTACCATAAATTTCGGGGCTGTGCGATACAAACATCCACTGATTTTTAAAAACAGATAAAATTTGCGCTCGGGCTCGACTATACGTCCAAAATAAATAACAATAAAGCTTGCTACTATAGAAATCGTACTATATATATATAGTATGATTTCTATGCTGCTACAGACTATAGCTCGAATTAGTTCGTTCAAAATCGATTGAAAAACCTACACAGGTTAGTTTGTATGATTATTTAGTTTTTTAATAAAAATCAGTAATAATTGTATTTGTTACAAAGTATTTCCCAACAAGTTTGTTGGTTTGTGTAATAAGATTTGATTCAGTATAATGTCAGCGACCCACCAAATAAGTTGGCTCTACTGGCAGCCCAGGAACAAAGCTAATGCAGTAATTTGGAAGCGCTTCAACACTAACCTCAAAATGTAGTTCGTCTATTAGGCATTTCAATGACCTGTCAAAACAAATTCAATATGGCGACTGAAGGCAAACAATGATTTGGTGCTATATTGTTCTAATAAATAAGTTGATCTAAAAGTTGTGTGATTTTTGTTTTTGCGACTGCATCAAATAAATTTTTATGAGTGTTCAACCTTACTTTCTCTCACAATCCTCACCAACAGCATCGAAACATCAAAACTGAACCGGAAAAAATCTGCTTCCATTTTCCTGGATATCAATAAAGCCTTCTATAGTGTCTGGATCAAAGGACTTATTTACAAACTCCGTTCGATGGAATGTCCGAGGCAGCTACTTTCTCTAGTCAATTCCCTACTATCAGAAAGAAGGCTGAAAGTGAAAGTGTTCGTATTCTCCTCACAGCAGGGCTTACCCCAAGGATCGCCTCTTTATAATGCTTACTGTGCAGACATTTATAATCATCACTTTTCCGACCCAGATCATTTCTCCCACCTGGGTTATATGCTCCAGTTTGCGGTCGACACAGTGTTGGTTTCCCACGATGAATCTATTGAAGGAGCTATGGACAACCTACAAAGACTCACCGACTCTACATGCCATTGGTTTCATAAATGGAGATGGAAGCTAAATCCTACCAAATCTCACTGGATGATATTCAATCATCACCTTGCTCAAACATCTCCTACGATTACCATGCAGCAACAACTACTCAGCCCAACGAGAACAACCAAATACTTGGAAATCACGATGGATATCAAACTCAATTTCAACACGCATCTCCAAAAAAAGAAGAAGAGCATGATATCCAGAGCCAAGAACTTTAGAAAACTCACTTACCAAAATAAGGGTATCAATGTGAAAACAGCCAGTAGCATTTACAAACTAATCTGTAGACCGATAATAGAGTATGGACACATCATCTTCCTCAACTGTAAAGCAACAGCCAAGAAGAAGATGCAAGTTGCCGAAACATCAGCACTTAGGACGATCACAAGAATTCGTCACCCTAATAATCCCCTACACAATCCTCCAAATAACCTACATGAGCTAACAGTTGTAATGCCTATTGAAGATCGCCCATATTATCTCTTCCATAGATTCTGTTTGAAGGCTAAAAATGACGAACTCGCGGAGAGACCCTGAAGCACAACCCTTACATCGATACCCTCGCACTACCACCTTTAAGAAAATAAAACAAGAACATTAATTTTCGTTTTTTTGACCTCTCTATCAAAGTATATCTGTATAACTCTAATTTAGTCACCACATTCTTATAACACTTCAGACAGCTGTTTGTCATCAGACGCCATATTGGGTCACGTGATTTGGAATGCCTTATTCGTGATTAGTGCTCATTCTTGTTACAGACTGCGCCTGCGTGACTGTACTGCTGCTTCAAATACACGCATAGGCTTATATTTCAAATTACATTGAGCTGGACGAATCGCTACACGCACATATAAATTTATTGGACTAAATAAAATGTTATAAATGATTTTTTTTAATAAAACGAAAAAGAACAATACTTTTTGGTTTTTCATTTACTATTGATAGACAAGATTTTTAGTGAAAATACATATTATTTCTCCCCTGCAAAGATTCGATAAGTTTTTCGATGTAAAGTGGTAATTGTTTTGGAAAATCGACCCGCAAATATAAATAATTTTTATTCTTCTAATTTAGCGCAATACCCCGTGTTTATCATATAAATTCGTTTTACGTTTAAAAGCTAAACTTTCCTCTGACTTTGAAAAACCCGAGAGAGTTTCTGTTGTGAATGACGGATCCCAAGCCGACGTAATTTTCCAAAAGGATATTGTGTTGAAGGATCAAACTGTTATCTTTCCATTTTTGTACGGACACGCAAATATTTTCTATGAATATATCCAGGTTGTAAACGTTGCGAAGTCTCTCATCTGTGCAGTCTGAAAAATAATTACCATTTTACTACAATGTACATCTCGATAACGCATTTTCTACAGGGCGCCCATTATTAATGGGACATCCACTGGCAAGATATTTTTCTGCTAGTACCTACAACTAATTTAAAAGCTAAACACTCGGTCAATGTGTGCATACCTTGATGGAAATAAAGCGGATGGAACGTAAATGTCAGAAACGGTACTTCACTATTAAAGGGGTTCCATCTGGACGTAAAATTGTCCGGTTTATCTTGTTTAAGTAACAATCGAATTCCTCTCATATTGCGATCTCTAAAAAATTTAAAGAAATTGTCACAAAAGCACAATTCGAACTGACGTGTCTTGCATAAAATTTTAACGCTATAAATTTAAACAAAAAGAAACGTGTTTTCGAAAAATTAATCCTCTCTTTTCGCTCCAAACATAATATACTCGTTAGTAATTTTCGAAGAATGTGAATTTCGACGAGTGGAATGCAATATCACACATAACACATAACTTTAGCATAAAGTTGGCACAATTTTATGTAAGACATCTTCAATAGCCACATAGAAAGAGACACAATTAAAGATCATTCAAATTAGTACAGTTCCATTCGAGAGTCCTATTGAAACATAAAATAATCCCGTTATTAGATGTTACATTTTCAATTGTGTCATTTTCTATGGAAAAATTTAACGAAAATGCATACAAAACAAAATAGCATTAATAAGGATTTTCATGCATAGTTTTATATCAGTGTTTTACATAGAAAACATTCAAAAACACTGAAATTGCCAGTGCAATTTTGCATTTTTTTCGTTAAATGTACATACATACTTTAACTTTGTCCATTGTATTATGCCACAAACATAATACAAATAAAAAAATTATTAATGACTTGTATAACTTTGTAACAGTATATTTTAGTGATGTAATTTGAGAGAAGTTTTTAGTGGTAACAGTGTTTGTGTATGTGTGTATGTATGTATGTAGGTATGCATGCATGTATGTATGTATGTATAGAGGGTAGAGACAAGGAGAACCTTCTCTGTGTAAGAAAAAGTGTCGGTCGAAAAGCGGTAAATAAAGGTTTGTGCTACAGTAGCAAGAAAGTAAATTTTAAAGAAAGCGCCAAAAGTTAGTATGTGAATTTATTAAAAAAATTATAAATTCAAAAATTTTCAACTGCTAATCGATAAAAAATTATTTTACATAATATAAGATAGAGACTGAGGCGTATCATTTTTTTTTCTTTCAACTTACGCTCACTTGTACAACTTTTCACAATACAAATTTTTCCCATTATTGTTCCATTATCTTAAAAAGTTTTATAACAAAAAACAGTATAAAATCACAACAAAGTATAAGTTCACAAAAATCACTCCCCAGGTTTATATCACTACAGTTTTTTAGGTTATATTTAGTAAATTAAATTTTTCAACTCAGTACACTTCACTCCTTTTACAACTGCTTAATTTATAAATTTATATTATACACCTTTGCCACTGAACGGTTTTTAACACAGAAATATCATAATACATCCGATATTGAATTGAAATGACCCAACATAGCGAACCAATCACCTACCACTTGCACATGCGCAGAACATCTTGTCTTGCCACATCGTTGCCAAATTCCATTTTTTCTTGGTATTTTTCAGATGAAGTTAAGAATAGAATATGTGCTTTTAGGGCAAGTAATTAGGAAAAATCGAGAAAATATGACAACACCGCCGCAGAAGCATACGTGACTATAAAGAAGCACAGAAAAGAACAGTGTCGTATTCGGGTTCATTGAGTTGTTAATATCTGTTTTTCTGTTTGCTTTCGGAAAATCGTTTGCTTTAGTGCTCCGTTTTTTTGTTTCATCGTTGTTTTCATAAACATTGTTTATTTCTGACATTCATGTAGTTTAATTTCGTTAAGTTTTTACTTTAGTTAATTTTAGTAGTCTCTCAAGTGTTTGGACAAATTCAAAATTCCCAAGTCTTGTCCTGGTGACACGTTTAAATATCCCGCTCAATATACTCTTTGTTGCGCAAACTCAGAGATAGGTCAATCGCCCTATGGGGTGCCAAATCATACATCACTGATTGGCATTCTAGTATTTATTATATTTCTGTGGTTTTTGAACATACACAAGTGGACACTTTTTCATATAAGATGGTTCTTCTGGTATCTACCCTCCATATGTGTGAGGTAATATCAGTACATTTGGTGATTTAACCTAAAACGTTTGTGTTGGTAACAGTTATTTTTAGTGATGTAATCCATTAATATATATATAATATATATATATATATATATATATATATATATATATATATATAATACTAATATTTAATACTTAAATATATGATGTAATCTAAGTGTGTGTGGTGGTATCAGTAGATTTGATGATGTAAGCTGAAAAGTTTGTGGTAGTAACTGTCATTTTTAGTGATGTAACATATATTTGAAGTGAAAAGTACCAAATTAAATATGTTAGCATGCCCTATAAGTACTTGGGGGAAAAACCAATATCAGGTGTCATTCAACGTAAAGAAAACACAAAATTGCACGTTCACAGAAAAGTTGCCAAAATAAAGATGCGGTGAAACAAAGTTTCTTATTCAATATAGATATACCTAGGCGGATTAAGGTTTTCTATGTCTGTCTGATTGTCGTTTTTAGGCATTCTTTTGAATAAACAATTTTCCAGTAAGCTGGATATTCCATCAGCGAATCCATTAATTTTTCTGCATAAATGTAAACATAAAAAATAGGTTATTCTACATGGTATGGGTCTTAACATGAGCAATTAATAGTTTTTTTTTGAATGGAAGACGCTTTTCGACAAAACGTCCAATTACTTCAACATGAACGTTTATTTAAAAATTGCATAGTTCCAATGTACCATCTTGTGTCAAACCTAAGTTAAATATTTTAATCGAGCAAATACTTACGGTATCAGAGAGCCGTTAGGATATACTAGATTACCAATAACTATCCCTCCAATATCACTAAACATTACTTTTCTGCATCCTAGTCTTCTCAGGGCGATAAAATCGTATTTAACTAATATTAAATTCTTAGCAGTCAACATTAACAAACGTTCTTTGTCAGTATCCCAATGATTGATTCTGGAAAATGTTTGTCTCTTATAAAATGTTTTTTAACATACCCCTTAAACATATTCAATGAATCATTGCACTTACCCATTATCCACTACGTAGATAACGAATTACTTACTGGGTGAGCAAAAACGAAGCATATACAGGTCCTTCAGATTCGTCAAGCAAATGAGCTGTACATTCTTTGACGGCCCTCTCGATAACTCCATCTCGAAAAGTAAAATAATTGTTTGGATCCTCTTTGATACTGATGGCAGGCTGTAAACTTTTGTCGTTCGTGTTCTCTGGGGCTGCGGTACTAGGAACAGTCGGTTGCGGAGGAGGCTCGTCTTTGCTTCCCTTAGAACTCCATATTGTTTCTGATACTGCAGGAGCAAAAACTATCTGAGTGGCAGTTTGTATGTTGTAATTTTATTTGGCCAGATGCAGACATTATTAATGAAAATACGATGTAAACAAATAAAATTAAAACATGAATGTTCACATTTAACAGTTGTTTCAGGATCATTTGTTCACCGACAGCACAAATTGTTTGAGAACTGTTGAAAATTCATTAATAATTTCCACATTAAGACTCGTTAATTCAGTAGTAAACAAAAGTTTCAAATTGCTAGGTTGTTAAATTTCAAAAATAAATGGATGATGATCTAGTTAGTTGATCACATATATTGGGAGTTGTTTATAAACTAGTGTTAATTTATGTCATTGTTATTTGTGTCATTAATTTATGTTATCAATTATCACTGCTTACTCATACATACATATAGTCACGCCTTTTTCCCGTAGAAGTAGGCAGAGACGACCACTTCCTTCCACTTCCGCTACGGTTCTTACATACATCTTTTGCTTCCTCTACTTTCATTAGTGCTCTCATGCATGCTCGTCGGTTGTTGGTACTCTTGACCTAGCGTTTCTTCAAAACAATGTTGATCTGATCGAGATATACGATCGCCGAGGTCGACCTCTACCGACTTCCACCCATTCACACTCGCCTTATAAATTTTTTTCGTCAATCTTCCTTCATTCATCCTTTCTACGTGTCCAAACCATCTAACCATTCCTTTATCTATCTTTGTAACCTCAGCGTTCCCTTATCTCACTATTCTTTACTTTATCTAACCGAGTCACTCTGGCTATACTTCTCAGACTACTCATCTCCACAGCATTAATCCTATTTTCATGCTTCTTCTGCCAAAACCAACATTCACTACCATACATAAGTGTAGGAACCAACACACCTCTATGCACCGTAAGACGTGCCTTTTTTAAAACTTTCTGGCTATTCATAAAGCTATGCAGTGCCCCATTCATTTGTTTTCCCGCCAACACCGTTTGCTCGATGTCACTGTCATACTTTCCATCTCTCGTACACTTTTAATCCAAGTACATAAATTCATTTACTTGTTCCAGTGTTTAAATGTTTCAGTGCTTGTATTAAACTACCACTCACCCCATACATAGACAATGTCGACCACAATTTACTCCTCACCACTCTGTCACAGGCCTTTTCCAAGTCTATAAAAGCGCAATAGATCTTCTGACTTCTAGCCAAGAATTTTTCGACTATACCTCATAATAAAAAGACCTGATCCATACATCTCCTTCCTCTTCTAAATCCTGCTTGCACATCCCATATCATCTTCTCAGTTTCATTCGTCACTCTTTTTATCAATATCTTTGCATACAGTTTGCCGACTATGCTGAGTAAACCCGGGTAGTTCCTACAGTCCTGCAGCGAACCTTTTCCCTTGTAAAGTGGCACGATAACGGCCTTGCACCAGTGGTCTGGAGCTCTACCACTCCTCTGACAAAGATTAAAAAGGCGGTACAGCAGACTAGTTACCACTCTTTGTCCAGCCTTCAGCATTTCAACCGTTATCCCGTTTACCCATCAGCTTTACCAAATTTCATACTGTTCAACGCTTACTCATAGAAAAATAATTAATATTAAATCAAAAAGTTAAGTTGCAAAACTATGATATACATATTGTTTTTATGTACCTACTTACTTAATCTGCAAGAAAGTGTTCATAAGTATTATTAAATTAATATCACCGCTAGTGACATCTACAACTACTTTTTAAAGACAAATGTCCCTTTATAAAAATATGATACTTGGTTAAAAGTTGGCACTATGTAGCAGATCATATCTATCAACACACTTATTTAAACAATTGAAGGATGTGTCAGAGATAAAATAGAGAACAAATCAATGTAAAATCTCATTGAATGTAATTAATTAGGGACATACATCTTAAACAAAGGCTCACTACAACTTAAATACTGCATAATTACATGCCACCTACAGGGGTTTATTTCTGTAATTAATTGTTTCCAATTTGTTTTTAGTCGTTCTAATAAAGCTATGGATTAACAATGTTACAATTTCTCATTTTTAATTTATTTATCACATGCCAACCCACATACTTCTGGTAATAATAAAGATAAACAATAAATGAGGTCACACTGTTTATTTATGTGTATATTTTAAGTAAATTTTAAGCTACGTTTTTTTTATTATACTAGTAGGTTAATGTTTAAAATAAAAAAATATTTTAAACAATGTAGCCAACGACCAATATAATGTAACTGTCTACAATCTAGTAAAATAATTGCAATTTGGAATCAATTAAAGAGTTGGTTAACAACCCCTCATTTGTAGTAAAAAATCACCAGAAGTGCTAATGCTAGTTTTTAGTGATTTAGTTATTATTTTTTCAACTCTAAAATTAGTTATGAATATAGCAAAACGCATCACAGTTAATATTTTGCTCAACTAAAACTAAAGCAAAAGCCTGTTTTATAAAATTATTTGTCATTTTCAACATAGTACAGGATGATTTTTGAAGTTTAAATAATTGCTGCTATAACAATTATTACTTAATTGTTACACATGCAGTTCAAACAATTAATGACAGTCTAATTTTAGAATTAATTTCACATTTTCATGAAAACCAATAAGAAATTTCTTGTTGGACATTGCACAACTAAAAAATCACTCTGTACATTGGCATTTTAGCAACAAATTAATGATTAAGAAAAAATATAATCGAGTACATACAAATATCATATATTGCTGGACAGTAGAACCCTGTATGTATAGACATGAGCACTCCAAACAATTGAGGGGATCACATTTTCCATACTGGGTAATAAACTATACAAATTCGAATAAATATCAATGAATTACTTTATATCTTATCACAATAAACATAATTAATAATTAAAATCCACACAGACAATTATTACTCACTTTTATTGGGAATTGATGATAAAGGTGCCATGAAGGTATTCTTCCAATGATAGTTGTTGCTCTGATTGTTAATTTGGGATATGTTATCAATTTTATCGAGGGCAGGATTCGGAGATTTGGGCGGATCACTTCTTTCGGGATGAATCCTAAGGGTACCTCCCTTAAATTCTTCCGGTAGATCCTCTTCTAACGCCATTTCAATCATGCTTCGAAATAAGCAATTTCTTGTTTACGTGTTCAATGTGTTTAAACTTGTAAATTTGTTGTTTATTTACAGCTCATTCAACAAATGTCTCGGAAAAAGCTTACGTCAAAAACAGCTGTTTAATTTAGGCAATATACAATACAGAAACCCATATCGATTTTAGCTGTGCCCTGGCAATGCTTAGATTAATTCGGACGCGAGCGCCACACTTTGAGTAATGTCGTAAACGTCAACGAGAGCCATTAGCTTACAACTTTCGACAATAGATAGAGAATATATTTGGAAAACCACTCACCTACATGAATTCAAGAGAACATGCGCTAATGTTTTTACGTTTTTATTTAAAATTAGCCCATAGAAAAAATTGTAAAAAAATGTTAAACAATTAAATATAACATTTTTAATTGCAAAAAGAGGTGTTAATTTTATACTGTGGACGTAGCCCAACCTTTATTAATTTATAAAAGTTAAAATTAAATCAGTCCTAGGTAAACAAATTCACACAATACCCACAATTCACAAATATAGTTGTTACCATATTATGTGTACCTAGGTATCCCGTTTTCCACTTTCATTAAATATTCCCATTTTATGTCCACGAACAGAACATTAAAAAAAATCAGCACCTCGCAGTTTGTCATGCTTTCTTCTCTTTCAAAAACCTAACCTAATAATCTTCGCTTTTATTTTTTATGCGAAATTAATAGTTTTGTTTCACTTTCGAATTTATTGCAGAGGTCGACCTCGGAGAACATATCTCGATCAGATCAACATTGTTTTGAAGAAAGGCCAGGTCAAGAGTACCAACAACCGAAGAGCATGTATGAGAGCACTGATGAGAGTAGAGGAAGCAAAAGATATGTGTAAGAACCGTAGCAAGTGGAAGGAAGTGGTCTCTGCCTACCCCTATGGGAAAAAGGCGTGACTTTATGTATGTATGTACGCAATAAAACATAAGACATATTGTGTCTACAGTGTTGGATAAATATCTAACTACAATTATATGCATCCCCAGATGTTGAACCTGGGGGTGCCTTTATGTGTCCTTTGAGTTAATAATGTTCTGGTAGTATTCACGTTAAAATTCGAGGTCTATTCTTACTCAAGCTGATACACTCGTTCGATTACACCAACATAAAAGAGAAACAACGTTGAAGTAGAGAAATCCTCAATTTTTAATTATAAATACAAAGGTAAATTAAAACTACAACTTCTTGAGGAATAATGTGAAGAGTACTTAAAACTCCGAGCAACAATTTATATTTGGAGAGACATTTCGTATTTTAAAAAAACTTCAAGTTATTTGTGTTGTCGTTAAATTAATATTACTTTGTTAAGCGGCGCAACACACAAAAAATGTTTTGCAAAAAATAAATGACTTATTTAAGGGGGTTTGACTTACCCATCTGTTTATCAGAAGCAAAATACTGGTATATCGGCCTCTGAGGGCTCCAGAACTAAGAAATATTGTTAAAGCTTCTTAATATGTTTAGAATGAACATCTTCATCAGAAGCTGCAGGTAAAGACAATCAAGAAGATTACCATTAATCACGGTGTGAGGCTCCACAACCTTGCTAACGTGTTCAAACATTTAAACACAGTGAGATATACAGTGCTTTCATTTTAAAACCAGCCAGTCCAAATATCTTTTGATTTTGCGTAATTGTAATAAAAACAAAAAACATGTCGAATTTTAAATCAAGAGGAAGATTTAAAAATGTTATTCTGCTGTTTCCATTCTTTAAAATGTCAAATAGTAACCCCTACCTTGTGATACATCAAATGAAAATCGAATTTATTTTGCAGATAACATTAAACAGCGAAATTACAAAAGAAACTAAAATGAAGTTAATTACAAACTGCTCTTTAAATGTATTTACTGTAACTGTTCAAAGTGTGCTTCATTATTTTTTAGGCAATAATATAACCTATTTTCAAATTTTTCTCGAACTTTTGCAAAGTTTCGCTAGTGATTCTTCAAGTGGTGTTAGAACTGGAGATCTTGCAGGACATTCTATAAAACCCCTTCTGCCAATTCAATGTCTTGGAAATCGTTTGTCCAGCTAGTGTGTAATGTGGTGTAGCTCTGTCCTGTTGAAGGTATATATTCTGTTCATCTAGCACCATATTTTCTTGTTCATCAACTTGTCTTTCTATTGACTGAGTGGATCAATTTCATTTTCTAATAATTGTAGGTACAATTCTCCCGTTGGGTTTTGGTCAATAAAAAGTGTTCTAATTATCTCATTTCCTAGAATAACAGCCCATAAATTGATCTTCGCTGGAAACTGAGTATTATCCTGTCGAAACACGTGAGAATTTTTTCGTCATCCCAGTACCTAAAAATTATGTTTTTTAACAAAGCCATTTATATAAAACGTTGATTCATCACTGAAACAAATATTTTTAACCAAATTTGAGTGCTCTCGTATTATTTGGTACATTGTTTCACAAATTCCACAATTTGTGCACTTTCGTCGAAAACTCTGGGATTATTATTTCTTTTATTACAAACAGATCCAGTTTCTCCAAATTTCCGTACTAACTCTATGATTGTCTAGTGGCCTACATTTTTATCATTTCACTCAAACTGTTCCTTGAGCGCACTTGTTTTGATGACCGTATATCAATATTATTTCTATTCGTTCTTGCAGAGAATACACCATTTTAAAATAACTTAGGATGGTACAGCTACAAATAATGGCTAATTTAACGTCACGGATAATTAACTAAATATACTATTAATATTTTTGAAACAACTAAAAAAAATGACAAAAAATGTCAATAAAGGTGACATGTATTCAGAAAGTAAATTGATCCCTAATTAGACATCTACCTATCCAACAGCTCCTTAGTAGGTACACTCAAAATGAACAACTTTATAGGAAGCTGCAGGTGGGAATAATCAAGAAGATTACCAGGAGTCACTTGCTGAAGAGTCTCAACACTCAATCTTAAGTGATATATTTAAGTAAAAAGAAGTTTTGTGAAATGATTAAAAATGATTTACAGACAGAATTTATCTATCTTCCAAAACTAAAGGTTTTTTATAAATTAATTGCAAATAAAATATGGGATAGAATTGCTTCGTTTTTTGGTGGGAGACCTTTGCTAATGAACGGAAAAATAATCTCCTACGCAAATTCCAGGAAAACAGCAACTGCATAACATATTACTTCGGGGGTGTTAAAAGAACTAAAAGTGGGGGAAAATGCCCTGGAAAAAGATAGAAAATATTTTAAGTGTTTGTCCAAACCCTCATTCGAAGTTGCGCTGTGCTGTGAGTTACCAGCGACGAATCTTCCCGCCAGGTGAGTAAATTTTAATTTACTATGTACTGTGTGTACATCGAACATTTCGGTAATGGGAATCTTAATTGAATTGCTTTTTTCGTTATTATAGTAAATTTTATACGTTCCAACATTTGTCGCAAATTGAAGTTTTTTGATATTTTAAAAATTTTACGTGTTTTATTTGAGATTGCCACAATATTTTACCTTTTATTTCTATCTTAAAAATCTTCCAATTTTGTAAAATCTAGCTTTTTTATTTAGGCAAACTAAAGAAGAACATTTAAATTAGAAAATAATTTTAAATGAGAGACTTTAAAATTCGAAGGTAATTAAATAATTTTTTATTTCTTTTATTATTGTTTTAAAAAAATACTCCGTCACAGTGACAATTAGATACTATTATATGTTTGTATATACGGTGTGTCTAGTTAAGTTGGAATCATATGGAAAACTTTTTTATTATTGGTTTTACGAAAAAAAATTTATTCTTGATAAAAACTTGTGCATGGTTCAAAACTTAAAATTCCACCATCATATATCAATTTTTTTAAGGCATATACGAGGTTTGTCAAAAAATAGAAATTTTACTCAAGAGTAAAGTACTTTTTTTTTTACAATACACAGGAATGTTATCAAGTAAAGTTATATTCAAATATGCAATTACATCCATTTAGCATGAAAATTTAGGTTTGGTGATTATTTACTAGTCAGAGTCCGTATTAATTATTCTGGCTTGACACAATTTAATGTAATCTAGAATGCCTTTTTTTTCGACATTCCTTAAATGCAGCACATTACTTACAATTATTAGAAAATCAAGCAAGTGGTTTTTTGCACGAACTTCCGATACAAGAATGTATGAAAATTTGGTTCCAACAAGACGGTGCCTCCATCCATAGTACAGTAAACGTTAGAAAATATGTTTAATGGCAAGTTGATCCACAGGTACTCAGACATGTTTTAGTCTCCAAGGTCTGGTGATTTAACTTCCCTTGACTTTTTTATGGGGTTATTTAAAACAGCAGGTTTATCAGTGAGGACCATTTGATGATGTAGACCATTTGGAGACGATTATTTCTGAAGAATGTCAAAAAATTACTCCGAATATGATACGGACAGTAATAAAAGAGTTTGAGAAAAGAACAAATAAATATTTACAAAGAGAAGGTGAATATGTCGAAGATTTAGTAGATTTATAATCGAAAATTTTATTAGATATTTGTTTACTAAATATTTTTTGTATGGATTTTCCTATTTCTAAAATAAAAATAACATTATGCATTTATTATTTAAATTGCAAAGTTACTCAAAAATATTAACAAATGAAATAGTCATCATATTTTTAACAGATAAGAGATTATAAATTCAGTATTGAAATTTATAGCTACAAATAATTTATAATGTAAAAATAATCACCAAACCTGAATTTTTGTGCTAAATGGCTGTTATTGCATATTTAAATATAACTTTAAATTAAAAATAACTTTACTTTATAACATTCTTCTGTATTGTGAAAAATAAAAGTACTAATTTCTATTTTTTGACAAACCTCGTATATGCCCTATAAAAATTGATATCTGATGGTGGCAAGTTTTGAACCATGCAGAACTTTTTATCAAGAATAAGTTTTTTTTTATAAAACCAATAATAAAAAAGTTTTCCATATGATTTTATATAGCGTAAGAATGTCCAATCTCTGATTTGTAGATTCTAAACTTTAAAATATGATGATTCTGTCCAACATGCATTATAGAAATATTGCTAGTTTAAAGTTTAAATATGGATTTTGATTTTCGTAATAATTTTTCATGTAATCACAATTTCTATTTAAAAATTGGCAATTTTACCTTTTTTGGCTTGAGTATTGCCAATTTGGACTCTAATGTAGCATTGCTAATAGAGGGCGCTAGTTACACTTGGTTGTGTTTAGTAAATCAAAGCAAATTTTTTTTCGGCTAAACTACATACATACATACATATAGTCACGCCTTTTTCCCGTAGGGATAGGCAGAGACCACTTCCTTCCACTTCCGCTACGGTGGTTCTTACACACATCTTTTGCTTCCTCTACTTTCATCAAGGCTCTCATGCATGCTCGTCGGTTGTTGGTACTCTTGACAGCTGGCATTTCTTCAAAACAATGTTGATCTGATCGATATCGATGTTCGCCGTGGTCGACCTCTACCGACTTCTTCTTCCATCCTTTCTTCTTCTTCTTCTTCTTTAGGTGCCCTGTCCTCCTCGGACGTTGGCAATCATCAGCGCTATCTGAACCTTGTCTACAGCTCGGCGGAACAATGTGGTAGTGCTCACTCCATACCATTGTCTTAAGTTTTTTAGCCAGGATATCTTTCTTCTACCCGGGCCTCTTCGTCCTTCGATCTTCCCTTCTATAATAAGCTTTAAAAGTCGATACTTGTCATTTCTTAAGATGTGACCAAAATACTCCAGTTTGCGCTTTTTTAGTGTAAACAGAACTTCCAGCTGCTTGTCGAGGCGTTGAAGTACCTCGGTGTTACGCACTCTTTCTACCCAGGAGATTCTTAATAGCCTTCTGTACGTCCACATTTCAAAGGCCTCCAATTTTTTGCACATCGCATCTGTCAAAGTCCAAGCTTCCATTCCATAAAACCGTATGCTAAACACGTAACAGCGAAGCACTCGGACGCGCAGAGGCAAGCTTAAATTTCTGCTGCAAAGTACTTTACGCATTTTCAGGAACGAAGCACGAGCTTGTTCTATTCTGGCACGAATCTCCTGCATGCTGTCCCACTTCTCATTTAGTTGACACCCAAGATATTTAAAAGTTTCTACTCGCTCAATTCGTTGACCGTTAATTGTCAGGTGTCCGTCCACGTTGTTTGATTTGCTAACTGGTAGCCACTTTGTCTTTCTCACGTTCAGGCTAAGTCCGGCCTCTGAGCTTGCAGCCGTCACGCGGCTTACCAGCTCCTGCAGTCCTTCCAGTGAGTCGGCAACAAGAACCGTGTCATCCGCATACCTCAGATTGTTGATATTAATCCCATTGACAGATATCCCCTCGTCACATTCATCCAACGCCTCTTGAAATATCTTGTCGGAATACAAATTAATCCTTTCTACATGTCCAAACCATCTAAGCATTCCTTTATCTATCTTTGTAACCACATCTTCTTTTACTATTTTTTACTTTATCCAACCGTGTTGTCTTTTAGGACGTAAAGACCACGTCTCGCATAGGCGGTTATAAAGTTTTCGAAACAGTTTGTAGTTGGGTTGCCTTCGATTTGGGTTTAATTGTGAATATCTTCGAGCCGCAGCTGTTCCACTCTTATTTGATTGAGCAAAAACACAAATCATATGCGCATCTCATTGTTGACAAAATCGTTATGCTACTACCATTGTTGATGACTAAATTGTTAAAAAATGGTATACTAATGTAACCAAGTGTAACTAGCGCCCTCTATTAGCAATGCTAAATAAGAGTCCAAAATCCTCATGCCAAAAAACGTAAAATTGCCAATTTTCAAATAGAAAACCTGGAATTAAAAAGAATACGCGCGCGGTAAATGTCATTTTTTATTCTATTATTATTTATTTAAAATTTAACCTTCGATATTTTGTATCAAAAACATTTAGTCAATGTAAGATTAAAAAAAAATGGTCTGGACTCAAATTTTCAATACGTAACACATTTACACTTAATTCTTAGTAAGAATTTTTATCAAATGAAAGCTTCATGCTTTAACTTTTAAAGTAATGTTATAACATGAGAAAAAATCTTGAAAAATTGATTTTTTTACTAATATTTTACTACATTTTTTGTAGGATGCTGGCCATTTGGTTTTTGTTTGTCGCTGTGTCTTCGTCCAGTGATTTTATCGTTGATTCAGTAACAGCCAACGAAGTATGGCAAGCTCCAGGTTGCCACAAAGTTGGTGAGTTTGATAATTTTTTTCTAATATCTCACTCGGATCGAGTGCTGAGGTACTTCAGCAAGTTTGTAGAGCCTCACCTCGTGAGGTGGTAATTTTCTTGATAGTTGCAGCTGGGTCAGCCAAACTCCTTGGATAATTAATTTATACAGTGCGAAATTATGGCAATTAGTTAAATGCATTAAAAAATTGAAAATTTTAGTACTTTTTTATTTCAACCATTTCTGGTTCCGTATTTTAATTTTTTTCAGTCAAATTTACAAACGGGACATTCTGTACGTATACTAATATAATATTATTTTAATAACCTAACCTAAACAAAAATTATAATTACTTTGCGAAGATCCTTCGAATAATCCTTTTTGTCGCGAAATCTGAAATATCTCGTTAAATAAGAAACACATATCGCGTCTTGGAATTTATGAAGATATTAGGCTTAAGCGCAATTTCAATATAGGTGCATAAGTACATAATTACACAACTAAAAGTTTAGGATGTGGTCAAATATATTCACTAACGCAGATGTCCTTGCCAAGTTTAAAACAGGATCACGTCGACCGCAGGGTACACATTGAGGATATCTTTATGTAACAAGTTGACTTTATAATAGTTAGAACAAACGACAAAGAGAGGAGAGCGGTTACGACATGCATAAAATATAAACACCGTTAAAATTACCTGTCTTTTATATGCTTGTCCATTTATTCCTGAAACCCCTAGAATAGACGTCGATATATCGACTTTTTAACTTTTCACCAACGTCTTTAGAAAAAAAACCTGTGATTTTTAAAATGTAACACTGTAAACGTGAGGAGTCTGACAAGAATGTTACACAGTGGGTTGTCTTATTTGCTAATGCTAATTTCAATTGTATGATTTTTAATCCACAAAAATTAAATTCGGCCTAGGACATTTTTGAGAACCCCATCGTTCTATTTTTCGACCCTCTTAACTAATTATAATGGGGCGAGAAGACTGTATATAGAATGAACCTTTACACAGTGTCAAAACAAATTTGTTCGGTCTTTCGTGAAACGTCTAGATGTCGCTCAAAAGTACCATCTGGTATTTTCTCAATTTTATAACATTCTCAGTTCTCGGCAACGTCAAGTGTGTACCAAAGAAGAGAAACGATTATACTTGCATTGGTCAGCTTTTTACCTTAGTTGTTACGCACCCTCGTAACGACATACGATATAATATGGCAATTTTGCAGTTGTTCGTGATTGTGGTGAAATGAATTTTCGAATGAAAGTGAGAAATACTGTTAGAGAAAGTTAACGTTTAATATCCCCTTTGAAAACAACTGAATCGTAATTTTGTAGATGATGTTTGGTATTCAATTTTATAGAACGTTGTAGCGCTGAAGAGTTGATTGTAATGTCTTCATTCACAACATAATCGGTAAATTATACAACTTTGTGAATTTGTTTCTTGTTTCAAAATAAATATAAAGTTATATTTATTACTTATATCAATGAAACTGAGAATACGTCCACATTGTGTATTTGTTAATAAAGTAGAGCGGAAAAATTGGTATATTGGAGTGACGAATAAAGGAAAATGATTGTGTTATTGTTTCAGGTCACACAAGAAAAATAAGCATTCCGAATTGCGTGGAGTTTCACATGACCACAAACGCTTGCCGAGGCTTTTGCGAAAGTTGGGCGATACCGTCGCTACCGAAAATCACTCCCAGCCAACCGATCACGTCCGTGGGTCAATGTTGTAACATCATGGAAACAGAAAATGTGTCGGCTAGAGTTTTGTGTGTCGACGGAATCAGGACGCTTACTTTTAAATCTGCCGTCACATGCTCTTGTTATCATTGTAAGAAAGATTAAAATTATCTATTCCGATTGGCCGCCGTACACGATTGAACTTTAGGAACATTATGTGTAAAATATTTATCTAGATTTTAAGTAAATTGTAAATGTTGTGTACATTATAGATATTGTATATATTGTACTGACTGACCTGACTGATTGTATAAATTATGTTCATTAAATTTCGTTTCTTACTGAAGTTTTTTTTTTTCGTTGCACTTTATCATTTTTCAGCAGGAAAATGAATAAAGAATTGAATCGACGAATTTTAAAATGCTTTGTAAAAAATAATCTGGCATTAATTTTTAGGCTTGTATATTGACAGTACCCTTTCTTTTGACAGTCTTCTTCTTTTTCAAATGCCTATTCGTTCCGAATATTGGCGATCATCCTGGATATGATGACTTTGTTCACGGCTGCTTTAAATAGTTCGGTAGTAGTTTTTGAGAAGCATGTTCTAAAGTTTTTAAGTCATGATATTCTACTTCTTCCTGGTGGTCTTCTGCCATAAACTTTCACTTGGAGAACGGACTTTAAAAGGTGATATTTGCTTTCGTTCCTCATAATATGTCCGAGGTATTCAAGCTTTCTTCTCTCGATGGTGTTCATTACTTCCAAGACTTTTTTCATTCTCTCCATCACTGCCTTGTTGGTCACTCTGACCAACCATGAAATTCTCAGCATCTTCTTGTAAAGCCATAATTGGAAGGCTTCGAGTCTTTTTTGTGTTGCCTCGGTTAATGTCCATGACTCCATCCCATAGAAAAGAATCGAGAAAATATAGAATCGGAGGAGTCAGATTTTGATGTCGATGTCGGACTTGTGACATTTAACAGTTTAGCCATTTGGTTGAAGGCGGCCCTTGCTTTCTTTATTCTACACCTGATTACCTGTGGGTGGTCCCAATTATCCTTGATCATGGTTCTCAGATAGGTGAACTGTGTTACACTGTCTATTGGTGTGTTGTTGATCGTTAAGCCGTATCTTCCACCAGTTCCTCTACTGATTATCATGAATTTGGTTTTACTAATGTTAATTTCTAAGCCATAGTTACTGCTGACGTCTTTTATTTTGTTCATTAGTTCTTGTAAGTTGTTCACGTTATCAGTGAAAACCCCAGTATCATCTGCGTACCGGATGTAGTTCATTCGTTCTTCATTCAACAAAATTCCTATGTCGGTATTCTCAAAGGCCTCTTTAAAGATTTCCTCCGAGTAAAGATTAAATAGGAGTGGTCACAGGATACAGCGCTGCCTAACTCTTTGAAGATTGTTTAATGTGTTGATTTGCTCTTCCATATTAATTTTAATAGTAGCTGATTGATTGCAGTAAAGGTTTTGGATGATGGTATTCTGGTAGTCACTTTTACTGTATAAGTAACAAATTGAATGCAGTTATATGCTCCGTAGGGCAATACCTAGGTCAAAAAGCCTTGAAAATTGTAAACTTTACTAATTTTGAATCGGTGATTCGATTTGGGATAATATTGTAACAAAGGAAGTGAAAGAATTTATATTATACAGAATACAGCTCTTGGAACGATGCTAAAATTGTAACGTAGAAAGACCTGTTGAGAAAAATTCAAATAAAATCAGTTACTATAACTCTCCCCGAATTACAGTGTGTCTGTAAAGTATGAAATGAATTCGATATTTCCTAGATATTAGCGTCATCCGAAAAGGAGTTGCAGGTGATGGTAAATGTTGTGCATGATGCCCTAAAAATCAAAGGTATGAAAATAAATGCAAGCAAAACGATAGTAATGGTTTTTGAAAGAGAAGAAATCATGATAAACTTTGAAGTTATGATTAAGGGAGAAAGAGTGAAACAAGTAAATGAGTTGGGTATACTTGGGTTCAAAGTTTACGAGAGATGAAAAGTATGACAGTGACATTGAGCGAAGGGCGTTGGCAGTAAAACAAATAAATGGGGCACTGTATAGCTTTATGAATAGCCAGAAAGTGTCAAAAAAGGCACGTCTGGCTGTGCATAGAGATGTGTTGGTTCCTATGGTAGTTAATGTTGGGTTTGGCAGAAGAAGCATGAAAATAGGATTAATGCTGCAGAGATGAGTAGTCTGAGAATTGTATAGCCGGATTGACTCGGTTGGATAAGGTAAAGAATAGTGAGATAAGAGAACGCTGTGGTGTAAAAGATGTGGTTACAAAGATAGATAAAGGAATGCTTAGACGGTTTGGACACGTAGAAAGGATGGATGAAGGTAAATTGACGAAACAAATTTAAAAGGCGAGTGTGGATGGACGGAAGTCGTTAGAGGTCGACCTCGGCAAACATATTTCCTTTAGATCAAAATTGTTTGGAAAAAAGGCCAGCTGTCAAGAGAGTACCAACAACAGACGAGCATGTAAGAGAGCTCTGATGAAAGTAAAGAAAGCAAAAGATACGTGTAAGAACCGTAGCAGAAGTGGTCACTGTCTACCATTACGGGAAAAAGGCGTGACAATTTGTATGTATGTATGTATGTATGCATAACTAAGTTTTAAATTAATCCTTGTTTTTATTTTTTTTATTGGTCGTAGATAAAATAGTACATGCAACGATCATGTAATGACTATTAATACGTTGTATCTCAACGCTACACAAATCAATATAAAAAAGCGAATAATTTCGTGATCCAGAATTTTCATTAACAATGTCCATAGTATAATAGGAACATTAATGATCCCAGAGGATGTATATTAACTGGAAAATTGACGAATCAATCAAATTATACGCCAATTGTTTAATATCGGTATTAGAAAAGTAATTACATCGACTCATTTCAAAAGATGGAAAATTAAAAGTAGGTACGTGCATGACTTAACAATCTAATCATTATTAAATTAATATTAATATCTCTGTAAAAATATGCAACACATAACTTATATAATAATTACACTATTAAAAATCTTTTATAGCTCTCTTTAAAGAATGTAACGACAATTTTTTATGGTCTTAGGTATGTCTTCTTATTCACTTTGATTTAGGTTCTCTTCTAACCTTTCATATTTACATTTTTTAAGGAATTTGTCTTTTTTTCACTCTGCTAAAAGTTTTTAAAGTTTTATTTATTCATTTTTATAATATATCCTAACCCTCTTAAATTCGATATCAAATTAGTTTGGAAGAGTGGATAACCATTTTTATGTACTATCTGCCTGTAGGTGGTTTTTTTTTAAATTTTAAGGGTTCATATCGACAAAAGTTAGTTCCTGCACACTTAGACACCAATGAAACTATGGAAAGATTTCTTATTATTAATAATTTTAGTATAAAATTATGATTATAATTTATGTTTGCTTTATTTACGAAAAATTATGCTTTGCAATATGGTCTAAATAAATTTATAAGCTGTTTGCGCAAGACAATACTCTCTTACTCACAAGATATTATAAATAAACGAGTTTTTATTCTAGTTAAACTCAATCATTAAAAATTTACATCCAGGCGAAATTGTAAAGTTCACATAAATCCATTAAAAATAATAATAAAATAAAGTCAATTCGAAGTATAAATGGAAACAATTTTCACCTCTAAACAAATAAATCCATTAAAAATTTTAGTTTATAATCACAAAAAAAACAATTATTAAGTATTTGATTTGTCCAACGTAGCATTTAAATAAATGGCGACAGGGCAAATCCGCGCTCTCGTCAAATTTTAGAAAAAAAAATTCTTGGCAAAATTCGTTATTGAAGATTCACTTATGCCAAAAATAGAAGAAAAAGTTGTTTGAAATCTAATCTTAAATATCAGTGATCTGGGTGACAGCCGAAAGATCCACACGACCAACTTCCCAATGGAAAGACTGAAAAAATACCATACCTATGTTTTGTTGTTATATTTATTATTATTAAAATTGTTATAAAAAACGATTTCAAATTGTTTATAACAAATAATAATTGTCATTAACAATATTCTGTTTGTCATCCGTATTCTTTCAAACTTTTTCTTATCATTTCATAAGCGGGAGCCATTTTCAATAGTTTATAACAATTGAATTTTTTTTATTTATTATTATGATGAATAATCATTTGTTAGTAACAATATTCAATTGTTATAAACAATGCTTAGTAATAACTAACAATAATTTTTCACTGTTATAGCGTCTTCAATGCTATTCTCTCAATACTGACACAAGTTTAAAATTCTCCAATTCCTATTTTTGTTTTCTAAAACTATCTCTATTTATAAAATATTGTCGTCATATTTTTCATACAAATATTCCTAACATGCAATAATCATGTTTTTTAAAAGATATTAAAATTCTGTATTAAAAATAGTATAATTTATAACTATGACCTGCAACTTTTCAAAAAGCGGGTCCACAATCATTCCTATCTATAATCCCTCCCTCTTCTAATAGTCGCAGTGCGGGCCGTCCGCGGCTCACACGATAGGTCTACCCTTTTTGCGACTATTTTCAGTAAAAAAAAAATTGCAAAATTCAGGTAGTTAACAATTTTTTTTCAGTTTTTTTATTCTCCATAAAAAACAGCTCGACCGATTTTGCTGAAAATTAAATCAGTTCTAAGTTGCGTAATTATGCGTCGAATGCAATTGGTCCTACGTTGATATCATTTTTTGTTCTCGAGATAATCGAGACGAAAAATAATTCCGAACGCACATACGATCATACGTACATAAACACACACACACACACACAAACATCCACTTAAAAACTATTGTATTCGACTCTGGAGACCTTGAAATGTGGAGATATGTCAAAATTCGGGATTTGCAAAATCGAACGTTAAAAATAACAATATTGTTACATTTTTTACAAATTGCTTCTCAAAACTCAACTTAATCTAGCAAACAGCTTTGAAATTTCTTTTGTTACATCGTGATTATTAATAATAAAGTATTTTAATAAAAGGGAAATATTATAATACAAATGCCCAATGCGAATTACCCCTCTAGATACAATTTAAATTAATTTTTCTCCTCCTGCATACAAAATAAATAGCAGTAAAAATATCAAATCAAAAACATTCCGTAAATCGATTTTGTCACCGCGACGCCGTCGGTGTCATAACACTCGCGTATTTCAAAAATCGGTGGTTAATAAATGCAAATCCACGTCTCCGTGATTTTCGAAAGGTATTAAGCCTCTCCGATAGAGAGCTACAGGTGTTATTACCGTGTATTGTTTGAACTGTAAAACGGTCGGTTTACTTTCAATTTGGAACGCGTATTTTATAACGCCTCTTCGCGAAATGGCAATTTGGCTAAAGAGAAAAAAACGAATATCACTTTAATATCTAATGGAAATTAACCGTGCGGCAAACGTTTCATTCACTGCAATTTCCTTCAAATGTTCTTTTTCCTATAGGGGAAGGCAAAGGCCACTTCTTTCAACTTGCTACGATTCTTACACACCTATTTCGCTTCTTCTACTTTTATCAGCGCTCTCATACATGCTTGTCGGTTGTTGGTACTCTTTACAGCTGGCCTTTTTTTAAAACAATGTTGATCTGATCGAGATCGATGTTCGCCGAGCGGTCGACCTTTACCGACTTGCTCATTTACATTCGTCTTATAAATCTGTTTCGTCAATCTTCTTTTATCCAGGCAATAAATCTCAAAGCAGATACTCGCATTGGACGATTAAAGATTTTGGAAAATATTTCCCTAGAATCCATGTCTAAGCCGACGGATATAATGTCAGTTAGGTACGACTTCGAAATGCAGCTCAACACCCACCAAATTTGCACAGAGAATGGACCTCAAATGGGAAGGGAGAAATTGAGGCTGCGGCCAATGAAGCTGTTCTCTTTTGGACCCGCAAAATCTGCCGAAAAAATTTTCGTGGCATATGATCAGTAATTCAAAGAATGTTAATCACTTGAAGAGAATGTATTTCTAGCATATTTCATCACAATGGGTAAGAAGAAAAATGGAAATCATCCACTATGTGGTCTCGATATTCCATGATCAAATAATTAAACATGAAATGGATGTAAGTAAATATTTAAAGTTACGCGCATTCTTGAAATAGGCAAACGAAGGATACTCTGCAAAATAATCAAGAATTTTTTCTAAAGATCAATTCGAAAGTTTTTTATTTGAAGCGCAAGATGATTTGTATTTAGGATTAAAGGTACTTTATGGGTTTTAGTTAATTTTAATTTTGTGTTTTAAATATGTGATTTCTTTAGATTGTTTTATTGATTGGAATAAGTGGGGCCTGCAGATGCGATGAAAATTGCAGACATAGAGGACATGGGAAATTTTATTTTGATTAAAATTCCGGACAGTAAGACTAGAAAAGTTCGATCGTTCACAATAATTGAAGATTTCCTCAAAATTGATCGAAAATATGCAGCGTTAAGACCAAAAAATATGCTACAAATTAGATTCTTTTTGAAATATCAAAGTGGAAAATGCATTAGATGTGTGATGGGAGTATACAATATAAGCAGTGTTCTCTAGTGTGCTCTACCAATTAAGCTGAGATATGCAGATGACGTAGTAATAATAGCATCTACCTTTGAACAATTACAAACTATGCTCGCCCAACTAGCAAGAGAATCCGAAAAACTAGGTTTAAAAATGAATTACACGAAAACAAAAACGTTGACAAACACACAAGATAATAGATGCCCAACGGTAGACGGCATGAAAATAGAAGCGGTCAACGAGTACGTATACTTGGGACAGATAATAAAAATAAACAAGGAAAATCAAACAGCGGAGATAAAAAGAAGCGTCAGATTAGCCTGGGCAGTATTTAGGAAACTAAAATAAGTCATAAAAAACCAGAAAATCCAACAGTACTTAAAAACAAGAGTATTCGATCAATGCATACTCCCGACTCTTACATATGCATGCCAAACGTGGACCTTGAGTAAAGCAAACATGAATAAAATAATGAAGACACAAAGAGCCATGGAAAGGTCAATGCTAGGAGTAAAATTGAAAGATAAAAAACAAAACAACTGGATAAGAAACAAAACAAAAGTTAAAGACGCAGGACATATAGACATATCATCTTATCATCATCTCCCAGCCTGGTGTTGAGTCCACTGCTGAACATAGGCCTCCATTAAACTGCTCCACTGGGCTCTCTTAAGCTGTTCTAATCCAGTGTCTGTCTACTCTTTTTATATCGTCGCTCCAACGTGTTGGCGGTCTTCCTCTGCTTTTTTTGTAAGCGCGGGTTCCCCAATTTATTATTCTTAGAGACCATCTGTCTTCTTTGAATCTCGCAACATGTAAGGCCCATTTCCATTTTAGTGTCGTGATTCTCTGTATAATGTCTTGGACCTTTGTTTTTTGCCGGATGTACGTATTTCTTACGCGATTTTGGGTTCGAATTCCAAGCATAGCTCTCTCCATTTTCCTCTGAGCAACCCCAAATCTCCTCCAATATAGACATATAGCCAGGCTAAAATGGAGCTTCGCAGGTCATAACCCCAGAAAAATAGATGGAATACCGCTACGACATCAAAAAGATAGGAGGAACACATTGGAAACGAAAAGCACAAAACAGAAATGATTGGAAAATACTAGGGGAGGTCTATGTTCAAAACTGGATGAATTAAAGGGCAAAAGAAGAAGAAGAAGAAGAAGAAAGAAGTTTCATTCCGAAACGCAGAGTTAGTTTAAAAATGTCATTCAAAGCACCCCACGTTTTTTTAAAACAGTGACATTAATTTTCTCGTCTGTAATTTCATTCTTATGTTAAGATTAATTTTTTACTTTTTATTTTAATTAATTTTAAAAGCGTGTTTGTTAGTTATTTTAAACTACAATTTATTTTTGGGAAAAGGTTAATATTCCCGTACAAGTATGCGTGATTAAGTTGAACTATGATTGGATGTTTTCTAATGCGTGTTACAGATTTAACGGGAAAAAGACGCGATTGTATTTGATAAACGTAATAAATAAATAAATTAACAATTTCACAAGCGAAATTTAGAACGAGCGGAAGTTGTAGGCGTATAAAAATTATTATATTCGACTTGGGTAGGTATCGCTTTCACATATAAAGGAACCGAAAACTTGTGCTCAATCAAGGGCTTGTTAACGCTCACTTCCGTTTTTCGTAAAACTTTCTCGGCTTCCGTCATTTGAGCACATACGCGTTTTGGTTGAAGATTTATCACCGAAAGGTTAAGAGATCTTGTGACCCTTTTCGCAAACCTATTTTTGGCGCGGGAAAAATCTAGTTTTCCTTAAAATTCGAAAGAAGTAATGTGGGATACAAAACAACACACTTATTAAAAATTATTATAAATAATAATAAAATAGTTTAAAGCACTACTGTTTGTTGTTATTAGATTAGCTATTCGCGAAATGTAGAACCGCTCCGAAATTGTGCAATAAACAAATACTGGCGTATGTATTCTTTTTTAATAGACTTTCGGTTTATTTCTTGCCTGTGAGCTAGCTAGTGTTATTACGAAATATGAGGCGTGTTTACAAAAACTTCAATATGAATTACTGTTCTTACTTTACAGGTAGAGTTGCTTCACACCAATTTTCTTTCGTTTAAAACATTAAGAAACGTGCCTATAATAATCGAATACATGTATGTATATATCGAGCTCCTTATAGGTGGATTCTTCTTCTTTCATGTTCCTTGTCCGGTCTCCCTGAAGTTGGCGATCACCGCGGCAAAAGCTGTACGGTCCTCCGCCAAGCGAAAAAGTTCACCAGCCCTTTTTATGCTGGTCCAATCCCGAATATTTCTGAGCCGCGATGTATATGATGTCTTTCGGCATTTTACGGTCGTCAAGAGTTGCCTTTCGATGTTTGCTCATCGTAGTACATTCTCGTTTGTAACATGTTGTGTCCACGGAATACGTAGCATTCTTCTGTGAAGCCACATTTCGGATGCCTCCAGTTGGTTTATCGTCCTGACCTTCAGAGTCCACGTCTCTACTCCGTACAGCAATACCGACCATACATAGCATTCAACCATGCGTTGTCTTAACTTCAAATTCATGTTGTCATTGCAAAGAAAGGATCTCATATTATTAAAAGTTGCCCGAGCAATCTCTATTCGCAGTCCGGGTTTAGATCCTCTGTAATAATAATACCAAAGTATTTGAACTTAGAGACACGTTCGATTTGGCTTCCATTAAGTTCCAGGATGGTGCCATTGTGGGGTTGCCTGCTAAATATCATAAATTTGGTCCGTACTAAATTGATTTTTAGACCTTGTGTCTCTCCTACGTCACCGATTTATCTATCCGGCAATTTATCTCCTTTCCAGACTCCCAGTCCTCATGAATCCAAGTTCTAAGATTTTTTAACCTGTTTACTCGTTCAATGGGTGCCTCGTCAATGGTTAACATGCTAGTGACAAATATATGTGGGTTTCTAGTCACTACCATAAATTTCGTTTCGTCCATATTCATATTCAAGCCCATATTCTTATGGCATGCGTTCACTCTATTGGCGATAGCTTACAAATCTGGTATGCTATCCGCGATCAGAACTGCATCATCTGCATATCTGATATTGTGGATCCAAACTCCATTCACTTTTAGATGCATTTCTATCTCCCCAATTGCTTCCTGAATATAGGTTGAACAGCATTTGTGACAAAATACGACCTTGACGAACCCCACTACAGATTTCGATATCATTGGTCAGCCTGCCATCGACTTTAATTTTAGCCGTTTGGTTCCAGTGCAAACTCTCTATGCATCGAATATCTTTCTGGTATAAGCCCATACCTTTTAAAATTTCGATTAGCTTGTCGTGTTGGACATTTTTGATAGTCTATAAAACACAGAGCGACATCTTTGCGCTGGTCAAAACATTTTTGCACCATTACTTGTACAGCAAATTGAAGCTGTGTCAAGAGTAAGGTCTTTTATGCTAGAGGCAACATCCAACATAATATCATCGATGTGATAGTAGAAGATAAATTGTGTATCGTGTCTATGGAACCTCATTACGTGGCACTTATTCGCATTCATCAACGTACCATTCATTTCGCATCAGTTTGAGATGTTGTTAAGATCTTCTTGAAGGTTGATAGAATCGTTGAGAGAGGTGATTTTGGAGAATATTTTTAGGTCATCCGCAAATAGGAGAGTTGTTCCATTGGATACCTGATTCACTATATCGTTAATAAAAAAGTTAAGACACCTTGTGTAATGAAATGTAACACCACCTCATAATTAAATGTGGCAACTAAAAAAGTGTTGCAAGTTACTAAAGTGCCATTTATCACATTGTACAACTTTTTAAAGTAAGCCAGCCCATTATTTAGGTAACAAACGCGTTTTTTTTTTTTGAGTGAAGAGGGATTTCTCCTGCGGTCATACAAACATTTAATTTATGATATTGTTATTTCGCACCGTAACGTTCTTCCAGGAAATATAATAATTGTGTCGGCGGGAGTTTCATGTTATTTTAATAACATTTCCTAGATATGGTATTCGCAATAGTAAATTAGCGTTGGCGTTGAAATACCAACTTTATTTACCCTTTTATGGGGTGAGTATATTTAATAAAAGTTTTATATTGAAACATTGATTATACATACATTTTGCTATCATTTTATCATCATGGAAACACAACGCTAACTTTAAATCTTTAACAACTTTAACACTAACCGATTTTTTTAAAGTGTACCGAGTGTTTTTTGTTTGTTCTGGTTCCCGCGAAGGGATATCCTGTAATGCTCTGGACAAATCGTGAGAACCGAAGGAAAGAAGGTAGGAATTGGTGTTCTTCTTAAATTTCTGGAGGTTGTATGCCTCGGGAAACACCTCCCTAGGCAATGTGTTCCTCGCTGTTCGTTGGATGAACGAGTCTTTGTACAAGATGTTTTGCAGGGGTGTGAAGTCTGAACTTGACGGGTTAATCTCGAAGAAACAGCTAAAGGAGGAAGGATTGTTAATATATCAGAAGAGCATCGCCCATGAAAATATCTTTAAAATAGATCGCTAACTTTTCTACGGTGTCCCAGAGAAGTGAGCGAGTTTGTAAGCGAGGCATCACCGACCGGACGAATTGCCCTTTTTTGAACGGAATCCAATAGTTTCAGGATATGTTTAGGTGCCGCACTCCAAATATGGGATAAGTATTCCAGGACAGGTCGAATCTGTGCCTTATAGATAATAAGCAGCTGACTAAAAGTGAAATAGCTCTTGGCACGAAACAGAAAGCCAAGTTTACGGAATGCAGACTTGGTAATGGACCTCACGTAATTTTCCCAAGAAAGGTTATTGTTGATAGTAATACCAAGCATCGAGATGAATGACTTCAATGGTATGGTTACTCCTGACAACATTATGTTGAAAAGACATGCTTGTATTTTATTTGTATTGAATTCTACCAAGTTATTAGATCCCCAATCGAGAATTGTTGCTAAGTCCATATTTATGTTGTTGACATTTCTTCCTCGTTCATTTCTGGTTTTACGGGCAGATATAGGAGCCCTGGAAGAGAAAGCGGTATGGAGGGTAATATCATCCACGAAGCTGTGTACTGAAGATGAAGTTGTTTCTAACAAGTCGTTGATGTGCAGTAGAAATAGTGTTGGTGTTAGAATTGATCCCTGCGGAACACCAGCAATTATTAATAGAGAGATGAAACTCCATTGACACTACATGGAGAGATATTGAGAGAAAACTCGCTAGGAGAGAACACAGCTGGGGGGGGGGGGTGTAAGCCTGGTGCCAAACTCGATCTTGTACTTTTGCAGTTTTTCAGTTAGACGGAAAAACCCCCAAATTTTAAGAGTGGTTAAACAACTTGCAAAGAACATGTGTTTTTCGGGAGCACATTTCTTGAAATCAATCGGTGGGATTTCGTCAGATTCACGAGATTTGTTGGTGTTGAGACCCAACAAAATCTTTCTGACAGTACGTTGGCGAAATGCGATCTCAAGCATGTGACTGTCAATTGGTGTAATGTTCGGGGGTTGTTTTCCTGTTGAATCCAGAGTGGAATTTCCAACAAATAAATGCGCACAAATATTAGCCTTTTCATGGGCAGTCGTGGCTAGTGTTCCAGCTTCCTTGGTGTATGCGAAATAAAATAATCTTAGGAAGCTTACAAACAACCTACAGTTTTTACTGTAAAGTGTTCCATTATTCTCTGTTGACATTTAATCCTTTTCAAAATTTGATCAACATTTAATTTATACTAACTGTAAGAGAAGGGTATCTGAACAATAAAGATTTTTTTAAAAAAGGTAACGATATGATGTTTAGCAATAGCTGGTTAATCAAATAATCGAAATTAAATTTCAAACGTATTTTTTAAATAATGTTGCGATATCAACAACAATATTATGCAAATGTCCGTGTCATCTTTCCGGTGGGAAATTAATCTTGCATAAAAGTATACATAACTACCGTGTAGCTATTGATCTCCATGACGAATGTAACGACGAGCTGGTGTTATTATCAAAAAGTGCATTAATTATTGCCACAGATACTGCAAAATCGAAGGTTCATTTTGAGCGAATGCTACAATTACTATGAGTATGGATTTACATTTGTAGCCTTCGACTACGACATTACACACTGAAACATACAAGGTAGGAGGATTATATATGTTCTAAACGCAGTACTCTAGGATAAAAACATTAATAACGTAAATAAATAATTTATAATAACGACATCAAAACCATCATTACCTATAGTTACAAAGTGTGGAGATAAAATAAATGCCAGTTTTTAAGTCCAATAATATGTTTTAAAAAAAAATTGTTCTAGTAGTTTTTGCTTGATGCTCCGACAAACAGACTGACAAAAATCCAAAAATTTTTAGTTTGAAGTCAAGGACCACATCGCAATCTTTTTATTTTTTTGTAAATATATATAAAAACACTAACAGCTATTAGAGAGCGGAAAGCTTAAATCAAAAGACAAATTAGTTTAAGGTTTATTAAAATTACTTGTAAAACAAAATCAAAAATGTTCAGGATGAAAATCTTTAAATCAACTGCAGTTGAATAAACTTCTCTCCACAAAAGTTAAGGAAGTTCATAAACTCGGAGATTGTGTTTTAACAAATTACGATTTTTGGTCACCAAGTGTTTATATGTTATAAATTAAATGTTTTTTTAAATGCAAGCGTTTGTTTGGCCTTTTGCGCAATACGTTTGCAGTTTTAAATGACAAAAACAGCAATTTGAGGTTGTGTATCATTTTAATTTTATTAAAAATTAAAGTACATACCTTAATAACGAGTATGCTTTCCTCTAATATCAATTACAGCCAAACAACGCTTTTGCATACTTTTAATAACGTCGTTAAAGAAAAGATCACAAACGAGGGGGTGCTTAGCAGAATGCATAAAGATACAGAAGTGGTCAATATCGTAAAACAACGAGAACTTGAATATTTCGGACATACCAAGAGACACCCAGAAAAGTAAGACATTCTACATCTTATAATACAGGGTAATTAACAAATCAGCCATAGGATGTCTAAGGGAAACTGTATGGGCTAATCCTTATATGTGAAATGAGAGTGAAATCAAAATATATAAAACATGCGTCAGATCAATAATGACATATGGTATAGAAACGAGAGAGGATACCAACAAGACCAAAAGGATGCTACGAGTTGCCGAAATTTCAGTGTACTGAGAATAATAGCCGGGAAAACAAAAAGAGATCACGTAAGAAACACTGACATTAGAGCACAATGCGACGTACACGATGTGGTAAGATAGGGAAGGCAGAGGAGAAGAGAATCGTATAACCTCGTGAAGAGAATGACCGACGATAGACTACCACGCGTTGTACCAGAGGGAAAACCAGCAGGGACCCGTCCACCCGGAAGACCACCAAAGAGATGGAGAGACAGCTGGCAGTCCACATCTCAGAAAATATTACAGATCATCAGATCAACAGATCATCTAGATCTTTATCAAGTAGAAGAAGAAGAAGATAATACAGGGTAAGATTAATAGTAAGAGACGCTCCGGCAGACGAAAAACTTCCTGGCTCAAAAATCTCAGGCAGTCGTTTGGTCTCACCACTATACAACTCTTCCGTCTTCGACTACTCTTGACCGATGTGCTTATCGTCTAAAAAGAGGAAAGTTGGTCCGATAGCAGCATGAAACAAATGCCTCCTCAACTGTACCACCTTTAAACTGATGAACTTCTTGCACTGCTTTTCGATTTTTGGGCACTAAAGGAATAGTCCATACACCAACACGCCGATTATCAGAAAACCGACCATACCTCGACTCATCTTTGAACAATGCGGACCTCCATTCACCATTCCAATTCACATGTTCATTAGCCCATGCCAATTGGGCACGCATATGAATTTGTGTTTATGGAACTCTTTTCAAAACTTGTCGTGAACGCGTAAACTGTCTGTCTCAGTTGAAACCGTAACACTAGAAGCATTCAAAAGACGCTGTTGTATGATCCGTCAAGTACTCAGGGGTTCTCTTTTAGGGCTTTCTATCACGTTTCCAGTTGCTCGATATCTACGGAGAAGCCGCGAAATGACACTTTTACTGATCTGGAAAACGTCTGCAACTTCTCTTTGAAGACGACCTGCCTCAATCATACCAATAGCACTATTAGATTCATCCGCACTAAGATTACGTCTAGGCATTATTCAAAACAAAATTCTAAACTTTTAATCACAGTTGACTTAATAAAGTTGAAACAATAACTGATGTAAAATTCTTGAAAATACAAAAAAAAACAACTTGCCTTACACTTAAAAACTTATCGACTTGGAAACAAAAAAACTAGTCACATAAGCAAATAAACATTCAATGTAATATAGACAAAACATTGGTGAATAAAACAGTTAATAAATTTTGACATAAATCCATTATTTGTGATTAAATTAAATTTTGTGGAGCAGTTTACTTTTTTATCGCAAAATTTTGTCAGTTCTTAATAAAAGAACGTTTTTTCGTATATAAATAAAACGAACGATCTAAAGGACATCTCAATGGGACGAATAAAATTTCAAAAAAGGTAAAATTAGGGCGAAACCTTAATTAAGTTTTTAATAACTTTTTAAAGTACGTGCAAATGGAATAATCGGTCTGCTGGTAATAAACGTTGTTGACTGGAGATTTTTATTGTTCCTCATATGTATAAAGATTTGTTTACAATTTTATTTACTACCACCAAGCAGTAATTATCTTTTTTTAAATATAAAAATAACAGTACCACTTAAATACAATAAATTATATATAAAATTTTCCAGGTCTGCATAAGGCATTAAATTCCTCTCTGATGGAAGTAACACTATAGCTGCCAGGATAACCAGGACATGTCCGCTACTCTGAAACTTGGTGGTGGAAGATTTACTAAGCACACTTTAGAGAATTATGGTCAACAAATAATTATTTTCTTAATCTGAAGAATTAAATTTTTTTTTTAATTCCAAATGTGACGAATAAAATGCACAGAAAATAGCATCCCAACTTCTTCTTCTTCTATGAAAGGCCCCCAGCTCAGCATTTTCGCTTTCTTTTGAAAGATTCCAAAAAATTGCCATGTACCGGGTGGCCAGATAAGATTACAAAGTGATGTACTAAAAACTACTCGTCAAGAAAGTCCTAAAAATTATTTTCAGGTTTCCAAGATGGCCGCCAGGGGGCGTAACCGCCATCTAAAACTTTTAAAGTGATTTTTCACTGAAATACACCCTGTAAATGTACCAAAAAATACATGTTTAATAAAGCTAAACTTTATTCAAGTAATTTTTGTTTTACTTTTTTTAACGTATCTATTAAAATAAAGTGGTGGGGGTGATTCAATGTTTTTTAAATAAACAGCTGTAACTTCTAAACGACTGAACAGATTTTAACAAACTTGGTCTCGTTGGAAAAAACATTTATTGCTTTATAAAAAAACAGTTTGTAATATTTACTTCTTCCAAAGTAGTGTCCATATTTGGACAGTATGTTGATGATTTGCTTACTTTACACAAGAAAGAGAGAGAGAGTAAGGGACAGAAAATCTTAAAGTAGGAAATCGGATTGGACATTTGAAGATTTTGAAATATATTGCCCTAAGCCGACAGATATTACGCCAGTTAGGTACGACTTTCAAATGCAGTTTGAAGTGGTCTTAAACAACCACCAAGTTTGCACAGAGAACGGACCTCATCTAGGAAGGGATGCTTTAGTGTGGTACACTGATGGATCCAAGATGGATGAAAGGGTTGGAGTGGGCTTTACAGGGCCGAATTTTGAGCTTTTAAAACCACTTGGTAACACCCCAACCATCTTTCAAGCAGAATTACATGCCATAGAAATATGTACCCAGGAATTCATCGAAAGGAACACCCAAAGGGCAGTTATCTATATTTTATCAGATAGCCAAGCAGCAGTAAAAGCTCTGGAGTCATACACTTGTGAGTCTAAGCTGATTTGGGACTGCAAACAATCCCTGAGATAACTGGCAGCAAACAATCAGGTTACTCTGATGTGGGTTCCAGGTCACAAGGGAGTTAAAGGCAACGAAGAAATAGACTGCCTTGCCAAGGAAGGGGCAAATACACAATTTTTCGGCCCAGAACTCTTCTGTGTACTCTCCAAAGCCCACTTGAAAGAAAAGGTTCGTCGCTGGGAAACAGATGAAATGAAATCTCACTGGCATAAAGTTCCAGAACAAAGACAAGCGAAAAATCTAGTAAGCGTTTCGCCAATGAAACTTAACAGCTTCTCGAGTCGGACAAGAAAGACTTTAAACTGGTGACGGGACTCCTCACTGGACACTGCCCTCTGAGGTATCACCTGAAAAAGATGGGCAAAACAAAGAGTGAGAGTCGCCGCTACTGCGAGAACTTCGCTGAAACTGCAGAACATTTGCTTTACGAATGCCCAGCGCTTTTCTGCAAGAGGCTCAAGTTTTTGAAAGGGGCCTTCTTAAAGCCATCCGATGTGAGGCTCCCAGAAAACTGATAAATTTTGTACGAAGTCTCGGAATCCCGGGCCTCGAATAGATTAAGGGTTATGCACAAAAGATCTGATAGGTCGAAGTGCTCGAGAGGCTGCATAGCCTTCACGACCCCCCTAAAATCTACAATATACAAGGAATAAAGAAAAAGTAAAGAATGGAGAATACATGCTTTACTGCAGCTGCACTCACTAAACTTTATTGACGATTTGTGCTACTTCGGCTTGTGGAAATCGGCAGATTATATTTTTTTCGTTATTATTGAATTATTTCCATAAAAAAAAAATTGACCACGCTCGAGAATGTCAAGGTGACGTTTTTTTGAAAGTTTTTGACCCTCCCATTTTCTAACGACACGCTCAAATTGTCAGATTATTGAAATGATCGGCTGCCTTAAACGCGCGATCCTATATTAAGAACTTAGATATGGTGGAGGTACTTAAAAGGGTGCAAGGTATCTCCATTTATGTTAAACTGTGCGTTCGAATAAATTCCAAAATCCTCTATTGGGCTCCCACTACCACTCTACTACTATTTATAAAGATTAAAAAATAAAACTGCAAGTCTAATAATTGGAACAAAAACGGAACTTTTTAGGTAAAGATTATCGTACTTCGTGGAGTTACTTCTACTTCTTCTTTTACTTCTACTTTGTGACTCGCTGATAAATTTTTTTAAGTAGTTCGAAAATGTATTTTAATAATTTTCACCCCGAACTGCGTTTTACATATATTTTTTTTCGATATCTAAATGGAAAACGAGTTTATCTCGGCAAACTTTAGTAAATTGCGTGTGTATTCTATCAATAACCTATGATTACTTAATCTTCGATCGTTCGGAGTTGAAGTTGTGATTTTTCTTCAGTATTAAGTTTTCCAATAAAGTTTTTTTTCTTTTCTGTTTGTTGTAAGCAAGTTTAGCGAGTTTGAGGAAATAATTTTAACGCGGTTTCATTGAAATTCGATTTAGTTTTATGGTAAACCCACAGTATGCTGCGTGTTTAAATTATTTTATTTATTACCAGAGGTGAAAATGGGAATTTGTTTATTATGTGTAAAAAGCTTGATGTAATAAAATTCGCAGGATGCTTTTTTTTTACTTTTTCAGAGTGTCCATTAAAACATGTGTGTTGTAAAATAATTCCTGTACACATGGGATTCTAGAGAACCTTTTCCCACCAATTACCTACGCCATACTTTCCCCATTTACAGATACATTTTTAATATAAAAGGATAAAAGCATAGATATTTGATAAAATATATTTCTAGTGCTTATCTGCAACTGGTGTTGACGCAATCCTTAGAGACTGAGAAAAATTTTAGAATAAAAAAAAACTGCTCCACAAAAGTTAGGCAAGTTCGCAAAAATTAAATTTTTGTTAACAATTATTAACTGTTTTTTCTACCAATGATTTTTCTGTAATATATTTAATGTTAACTTGCCTATCTGACTGGTTTCTTTGTTTCCAAATTGATAAGTTTTTAAGTTTAAGGAGAGCTGTTTGTATTATCAAGAATTTTACATCATTTATTGTTTCAATTTTATTAAGACAACAGTGATTTAAAATTTAGAATTTTGTTTTAAATAATGCCTAGACGTATAGTGCAACAGAAGAAGCTTGGCGGGCGACTAGCCTCTAAAATAACAAATATTCGGCTAAATATACTTCACATTCGTAAACTTCTTCCTCCGATTGTACTTGAGACTCACGATAACTGATACTTGTGCACTTGTCCACATTGAATTTTCTTCTAGTGCCCAGAAAGCAAAGAGCATTATGGGAAGTTTATCCGTTCAGAGGTGGTACAGTTGCTGAATTGGGCAGGCATTTGTTTTAATGGGCGTACAGAATTGTTAGTGCTTGATTGAAACATGACTGCGCAGATTTACGTACAACAAGTTATTAACAATGTTATACGTTTTTTTCATGCTGCCAACTTTCCTCTTTTTAGACGATAATGCTCGACCGCATGGACTTCCATGGTATTCCCCCTTAATCACCGAACCTCAATCCTATCGAGCATGCTTGGGACCAGCAACAAAGAGCCTTGATTGAATTCCCATCAACCACCCCCACAGAACATTCAATGTATAATATATAAACACTTGGTGACCAAAAATCGTAATTTGTTAAAACACAATCTCCAAATTTATAAACTTTCTTACCTTTGTTGGGGCAGTTTATTTTGTGCTTTAAAAAAATACAGTAACATTTAACGAAATATTTATCTCAAATCAGGATTTTATAACTGTAATAGAGGTCGAACACGTTCTATTTAAAATTATGAGGTTCGAAAACAAAATGTATCTCGGTGTTTTTTCTTTGAAATTGTCACTCGCAATAAATTACACGTCTTTCTTCTTGCGACAAAACAAACATTATAAAACAGAAAGATGTATGATTCGGTGAATTTTGAATACTTTCATTCTCTAATTCGACATTTATTGTTGTCTCCCACGTCGTCTGTTGAAATGCACGCCGCAAAAAATATCATTAGTAAATTAATTCTCGGGAATGAACAAAAGAAACGGATGCAGCGGTTAAAAATAACACGATAAATAATGTTTAGAGTAAGACGGTATTGTTTCAGATACATTGTAATGAACAATTTGGTATTATCTTACCATATTTTAAATAACATCGTGATGGTTGCGTGAATGGGAGTCTGTTTTTTATACGTTTTTATTTGTTAACGAAAAAGGACTACTTTTTGTTGTACCCCATTACAAATTTTTTAATCCTTAAAAAAAAAAAGAATAATGGAATTGCGAATTGCTGGGAGTATATAGGTATATAGGTCTTGGGAGGTGATTGGGGTTTACAGTAGTAATTTAAATTAGTGCATAACATTATGCTGTAAAGTTATAATATATTCAAATATTAAAACCTAAAATTAATAATGGATATCATATTATATATATTTGTAAATATATTACAAATTATACACAGACCACTTCTTAGTAATGAGCCGAATAAGAGGTCTCTATAAGTGGTGGCGGCATCGTGTGCAGGAATCAAGTAGTCTACTAGAGCGTATAAAAGTTGAAAATTTGCAAGAAGGTATAAAAGAGATGTTCGTTAGTAAATTGATCGAGAAATTTAACAGTTTAGATGAAGCATGTGAGGATGAAGAGTTGTGAAAGCCATTCAAGGAAGGAATCGTGGATATTGCTATTGAAGTGGTGTAAGTAAAAGAAGGAAAGGATGCAAGTTTTAGAAAATGTGCGTAGAGGTTCAAAAAGCAGTGTCAGAAAAGAAGAAAGCCTGGCTGGATTGGCTGTCTACAAAAGCCAATTAAACAAAGCAAAACGATTGAGGCTGTAAACAAGGCAAAGAATGAGTATATGAGGTTAAAAGGTGTGGCAAGAGAGGTTGTTGCAAAAAAGAAGGAGACTAATAAAGATAAATTTCATAAAAGGTTATCTGACGATTTCCAGAACAATAGAAAACTCTTCTGAACTACCCGGGTATTAGTCGGTAAACTGTATGTAAATATATTGATTAAAAGAGTAACGAATGAAACTGAGAAGATGATATGGGATGTGCAAGCAGGATTTAGAAGAGAAAGAAGATGTATGAGTCAGGTCTTTTCATTACGAGGTATAGTCGAAAAATTCTTGGCTAGAAGTCAAAAGATCTACTGCGCTTTTATAGATTTGGGAAAGGCCTATGACAGAGTGGTGAGGAGTGAATTGTGGTCTAAATTGTCTGTATATGTGGTGAGCGGTAGTTTAATACGAGCACTAAAATCACCTTACGAGGATTCCACTGCTTGTGTCAGGATAAACGGAGCTTACGCGGACTGGTTAAACAACGAAAAAGGTGTGAGACAGTGAAAGTGAGGCTTTACCATGGCTGTTTAACTTATACATAGACGATTGTTTAAAAGATTTAAAAGAGAGTGCGTATAAATTTAAAATGAAAGATTTGATCGTCAAATGCCTTTTTTTACGCCGGTGATAAAGTTATATTAGCGTCATCTGAAAAGGAGTCGCAGGCGATGGTTAATGTTATGCATGATGCCCTGAAAATCAAAGGGATGAAAATAAATGTGGGCAAAATGAAAGTAATGGTTTTTGGAAAAAAAGAAAGCATGACGTATTGTGAGGTTCTGATTAAGGAAGAAAGAGTGGAACAAGTAAATGAGTTTGTATACTTGGGTTCAAAGTTTACGAGAGATGAAAAGTATGACAGTGACATCAAGCAAAGGGCGTTGGCAGGAAAACAAATAAATGAGGCACTGCATAACTTTATGAACATCCAGAAAGTGTCAAAAAAGGCACGTCTGGCTGTGCATAGAGATGTGTTGGTTCCTTTGGTAGTGAATGTTGGGTTTGGCAGAAGAAACATAGAAATAGGATTAATGCTGCGAAGATGAGTAGTCTGAGACGTATAGCGGGAGTGACTCTGTTGGATAAAGTAAAAAATAGCAAGATAAGAGAACGCTGTGGTGTAAAAGAAGATGTGGTTACAATAATAGATAAAGTAATACTTGGATCGTTTGGACACGTAGAAAGGATGGATGAAGGAAGATTGACGAAACAAATGTATAAGGCGAGTGTAAATGGACGGAAGTTGGTAGAGGTCGACCTCGGTGAACATATCTCGATCAGATCAATATTGTTTTGAAGAAAGGCCAGGTCAAGAGTACCAACAACCGACGAGCATGTTTAAGAGCACTGATGAAAGTAGAGAAAGGAAAATATGTGTGTAAGAACCGTATCAAATGGAAGGAAGTGGTCTCTGACTAACCCTACGGAAAAAAGGCGTGACTATATATATGTATGAGTGTATCTAAATATATTTTGCCATTTTTTTTAATTGAAATGTGTTAATATGGCAATATTTTTTAATTTTTTAACTTGTAGTTACGCTAAATAAAATTTCATTTGAGCTTTTATTTGTTAAATAGTAGTATTGATTCATTAATAATATATGCTCAAATTATAGAGGTATACTTTTTAAAAAAAAAATTTGATCCCTGGGCGACCCCTAGTACGTAGTAATTATATAGTCACTGAGTAAATACATCAACGCTATTATATATTTCAATAAGTAAACATTCATTTGGTAACAAAAAGCGTGTTTTACTACTTGTTAATTATTTAAAAAATAGGCAAAGTGAATTAACAGTTTCTATGTACAATTTATCACGTTTTAGATTAAAAAAAGCATCTGCACAGTATCAAAAAAAGAGTACATTAAAAATTTATACGTGAATTATTTTTTTTTTGCAAAATATCTCGATCAAAATTTATAAATATGAAACCACACGACTTGTTCATCAAAGATTGTAAGATTTATTTTTAAAGTAGGTTAAATTTTCACGCCTCTAAATAAAAATACAAATAATCTCATTTTTTGCTTAAGTGGTTGAGGGTTAGAAATCTATAGCAAATTGTCATTTTTTTTTCATGCAAAATCACCCTCTGAAGTTTGTCGCACTTATTTACCAACTCCCTGTATAAGAGTGTTTTATTTAACAATCAGCTAAACTTACAAAATATATTTGTAACTTTGAGTAGTCGATCCATATTGTTAATGATTTAATAGTTTTTGATGATTTGTTTATTAAAAATGTAAAAATAATTATTTAATTAAATTTTTTTAACAAATTTGAACACTTACCGTTTTCGATCAAAGACCAATTTGTTGCAATTGATAACTTAAAAAATGGTGGAATCAAGAACGCGTTCGCCAAAATTTAAACACATTATTCACCCAGTTTGCTAATTTTATTTGATGAAGCTAATCATTAAAATAAAATTGTTACCAATTATTTCTAAGTAACGCATCACCATGTTTTTTATATTTATGACAAGCGAATAAGATGTGGTTTAAATCTCCAATTTGATTCTTCACAAAGGTCATTATTTCTTAGATTCAGTCTACACAAATGTTTAGGATAACTTGCATGCCTAAGCCTAATCCTGATTAGACTGGTTATGTAACGTCTAGATATTTTGTAATTCTTCAACCATGGTGCGCTTGGAAACTTCATTTTTATGATCGATGTTATTCGTACAAATAAAACTTCGTTATAAATAAATATTGTGTATTTAATGCTCAACATAATTTATTTATTTCATTCTTAACAACCACTTATAATACTGAGATAAGAACATCGAGAATATAGAGAAATTTTAATATAATTTTTCGTGCCATTTACAGTAGATATAGATTTATAGTAAGAAATTTTTATAATCACACAACTTATTGAAAAAGTAGAATTAAAATGCCAGCCACAGGATTGATTAAACTCAATTTATGATAAGTAAATACTGCGAGTTTCTTTTTTACATTTAAAATAATATCCCAAAAAAAATATTTTAATCGAACGACCATAAAGCGTAATGTTAAAATTTTTAGTTTCTTTAAACGAACCCTAAGTTAGTAGGATGCGATCTCTGTGGTCGATATCTTAATCCTTCACAGCTGGTGTCAGTGGACGAGCAAACTTGGCATTTACATTCAGTAGCATCTAAATATTCATAATAATTGGTACCTTCTTTGACGCCTTCTTCGCAGTATCTAAGAGTCACGAACATTTTCGTACGACCGAAATGTACGCATACGGGATGGTTGGATTTTTTAAAGGGAAACCTCCAGTCGGAAATCTGAAACGAAAGAAAACAATAAGTACGAAATATCAGCAGCGACAGTGATCTCGATTTCAGAATTCTATTGCGGCTCAGATGGTATCAAGTTTGAAAGTGTTTTATACTTGTTCTCTGATCTCCTTTATAACCTTTTCCTTGGCCGTGCAAATAACAACCACGAAAGATTCTGACCTTTTGCATTTACTTTTACAGCTCTTCCATAGTCTTTTCATTGGCTATGCCATTTAAAACCACAAGAGGCATTAGTTTACTCAGCATAGTCGGTATACTGTATGCAAAGATATTAATTAAAGCAGTGACAAATGAAACTGAGAAGATGATATGGGATGTGCAAGCAGGATTTAGAAGAGGAAGGATCAGGTCTTTTCATTACAAGATCTAGTCAAATAATTCTTGGCTAGAAGTCAGAAGGTCTATTGCGCATTTATAGACTTGAAAAAGGCCTATAACAGAGTGGTGAGGAGTGAATCAACGTTGTCTATGTATGGGGTGAGCGGTAGTTTAATACGAGCACTGAAATCAATTTACGAGGATTCCACTGCTTGTGTCAGGATAAACGGAGCTTGCATGGACTGGTTTAACATCGAAAACGGTGTGAGACAGGGATATGTGGCTTTACCATGACTATTGAAAACGAATGATTTCATCTTCAAATGCCTTCTTTACGCCGATGATCAAGTCATATTAGCATCGTCTGAAGTGGAGATGGAAAGTATGACAGTGACATTGAGCAAAGGGTGTTGGCAGGAAAACAAATGAATGGGGCACTGTATAGCTTTATGAACAGCCAGAAAGTGTCAAAAAAGGCACGTCTGGCTGTGCATAGAGATGTGTTGGTTCCTATGGTAGTGAATGTTGGGTTTGGCAGAAGAAGCATGAAAATAGGATTAATGCTGCGGAGATGAGTAGTCTGAGAAGTATGGCGGGAGTGAATCGGTTGGATAAAGTAAAAAATAGTAAGATAAGAGAACGCTGTGGTGTAAAAGAAGATGTGGTTACAATAATAGATAAAGAAATGCTTAGATCGTTTGGACAAGTAAAAAGGATGGATGAAGGAAGATTGACGAAACAAATTTATAAGGCGAGTGTGAATGAACGGAAGTCGGTAGAGGTCGACCTCGGCGAACATCGATCTCGATAAGATCAACATTGTTTTGAAGAAAGGCCAGCTGTCAAGATTACCAACAACCGACGAGCATGTTTAAGAGCACTGATGAAAGTAGAGGAAGCAAAAGATGTGTGCTAATAAGAAACACGAAAGATTCTGATCTTTTTACACTCATATATCTTTCAACTTTGAGCACCTTAGACAATAGAAATAGAACGGTCCTGAACAATCTAAAGGTTGTGGAGCCCACTGCTGTTTAATAATTTGTGTCCTTTTGTTTAACTTTAACCGACTCTTATCCATTTAGATAATCACAGTGGATAGGTTGTCAATTTGTTGCAATTAATCATTTAAAAAAAAAGGTGAATGCGAATGTGCATTTGCCAAAATTTAAACTCCACATTATTTGGATACTTGAATACTGTTAAAGTGAGTGATAATGATGCAGAGAAAGAAGTTAATTAAATACAGATACTAAGTATATAGCTAACAAAAAACATATATGAATAAACCATATGGAATTTTAAGTTTTTACTTCTGTCGGATTATCCAGCCCTTTTTTTTAAAAGCTTGAGTAAAGATCTTACAAATTCTTATTCATCACTTTCGTGGAATATTTACTAATGGGTTGGTCTAGCGTGCCTGGTACAAATTTCATGATAGGTAGCTAAAATAATAAAGGTACTGTCATTTTTTGCAGTGTTAATTATTCGTATGTTTCTCTTTTAAAGTTAAAATTAGTTTTTCCAGTTAACTAGAGATTCGTGAAAGGAATAAATACTTTATCATTAACACCTAGCCATACAGTTGTTGCAATTAATTTTCTTGATTTACAAGTAGAATAAATATACCTACACAACCCATCTCGGTACAAGTAAAAACTTAATGAAACTGTTTTTACGTTTACGCATATAGAAAGTGGAATGAATTCAAAAAATATAAATAAAAGGACCATTCCTTAAACCTGATTTTGCAAATAATAGTTTAATTAAAATATAAAGGATTAAATTTAATTATACTGAATACATAAGAAATATAACAAGGATTGGAATGAAGTATTTATAATACAACATATACTACTGTTTGCTTATGAATATTATTCTTAATTTATTTTTACTCTCAGCGCGCGTATGGAAGTTTAACCTAAATAATTCGTGTATAAACTTTTTATGTATAAATATGATCTTACAAGGTTTAATAAATTTACAATTATTTATAAACTTATGAATTATTGATGTAAATAGAGAAATAGAGACTGAAAACTCTGAGCTTCTATGACTGTAGGTCTGTAAGTGTCCCTAGTGTCACAGCCTTATGAATTGTTACACATTTTCGTCTCGCTAGCTCGTGTGACGCGGCCTTGAATAGACTTTTTTGCAAAGACGGTGTAAATATAGAAAAAAATCAAGGATGATCATAAGCCTGAGTGTTTCATCTAAGTGCCTTTCTAATGATGTGCCATAAAAAATATAATCAGACACCCATTTCTAGAAATGGCAACTGATTATATGAGTGCAGAAATATCCTTTGAGACAAACTGTGAGGTTCACGCAAAGCTCAGGGATAACAAAGGAAATGATAATCAACCTGGTAAACTCACCTGGTACACAGATGGATTAAAAACCAACGGAGAAACTGGCTAATCCTATTTATTTATTCATTTATCTAATGATGTGCCACACATGGTACATTCCCTATTTTAAATTAAGGGGTAGAGGATGTGGAAGGGAGGAGGTTGGCAAATGACAGATATCTGTATCGTAAATATGTTTTGACATGTTTGAGTATTTCCTTATATTTTAGATGCAACTATAGTAATCAGCTGTTCATTTTCTCGACGTCAATAATTTTTCTGGTCAATAAAATGCAATGAGCCTCAATACAAATACTTAATAAACTTTATTATAAGCGTTAATTTAATTAGATTTTTTTTTTGTCTGCTACTTTTAATTTACAGATAAGGATCTGTAAACACTATGTAATGACACGTATTTCCCTAACGAATGGTTTGTTTAATGGGAACCCATTACTAATTTGAATTAATGTGGGTATGACCTAGGTCAAAAAATATAAAAAAATGTATCGACGTATTCTGAGAATGTACATATATACGAGGGGTGTTTCAAAAAACAGGGTGATGATTATCGTATTACAAAGAGACTTTTGTTGTAACACCTCTTCCAATTAATATCGCCTATGTTTTGTATCCCAAAATATAAAATCCATGCTTATTGTCCGGCTACTTGTGTCTTAAATTTTAACACGTCTCTTACCTCGTTTGAATCGCATCTTCCCCAACAGGCGTTGACTGAAATTTTGTCCCAGCACTGTTTGCCATTTTCGTCCGATTGGGTTACCATGTAAGTGTACTGCTTTTTGTGACATTTCAAAGTGAACGCATCATTTCCGATGGGACCGTCGGGTTCCAAGGCAGCATTGATGACCACTGCTCTGGCAACACTCCAAGTTAGAGCCAACCAAACCAGGACGCCCAACATGGATGACGGCTCTGAAAAGAATTAAATAGTTACATCTGCAGTTTTAACTACACACTACTATTTTTTAAACGCCATGTCTGTCAGTGTAACAATACCAAACTATTACTATCAATATTCTTATTTGCATCTTCTTTAATTAATTACTATTTGGATTTACATTATTATTTTTAACTTCTCAGTGGGAAGTGTTTGTGTGTGTGTTTGTGTGTGTGTGTGTGTGTGTGTATGTATGTATGTATGTATGTATGTATGTACATATCTACGTATGTTCGTATGTGCGTTCGGAATTATTTTTTGTCTCGATTATCTCAAGAACAAAAAATTATATCAAAGTGGGAACAATTGCATTCGAAGCATAATTACGCAACTTAAAACTGATAAGATTTTCAGCGAAATCGGTCAGGCTGTTTTTTATGGAGAATCAAAACACTAAAAATGATTATTGCATGTTAGGAATATTTGTATGAAAAATATGATGATAATATTTCATAAAAAGAGATGGTTTTAGAAAAAAAAATAGGAATTGGAGAATTTTAAACTTGTGTCAGTATTGAGAAAATAGCATTGAAGACGCTATAACAGTGAAAAATTATTGTTAGTAATAATTAAGCATTGTTTATACCAATTAAATATTGTTACCACCAAATGATTATTATTTAACTGATATTTTGTAATTTTTAATTGCAGACTGACTTTGCGAGGTAAATAGGTAATTAAAGTTTTATTTTTATTTGCTTTTGTTGTATTTATTTACTGGGGGGAGGGAGGGACAAACTGTACATATGCTGGTTACGTGATTTATGTTTAAAGACTAGTTACAACTCGAAATTTATTAATATAAAAAGCTTTACCTCAGCTGAAAAATGGATTTATAAATATCGGTGAATTTTATACAAGCCTTTTCAAAATAATTGTCCCGCTTCGGAAGCATTATATTTTGTAATAAATAAACTTTGACCTACTAACATTATTTTTATCGAAACACAATTCAGTTGACGGAATTTTACGAAGCTTTTCTTGTAATTATTCTGCGTGAAAAATGGTCAATGGCATCAAAGAAAGTTCGTTAATAAAGAATGTTGTTGAGTTGTTATACGGTTTGTCCCTGACGTTTATACGTTTTGTTGTTCATGGTACCTATAACAGTGCCGTTTAGTAGGACAAACGTGAATGGATTGATTCAGATATTTTTACAATTACTGTGACATTTTTTATTTAAATTTTATCTTACGATTTTTTTTTAGTAATTAATTTTTACTCAAGATTATAAAATGTTTAAAATAAAAATACGAGTATGTTCATAAGGTGCTTTTATTTTAAAACCAGCCAGTCCGAATTACTTTTGATTTTGCGTAAATGTAAGAAAACCGAATTTTAAATTAAGAGAGAGGTTTAAAAATGTTATTTTGCCGTTTCCAAGTTGCATCCTTTTAACATCCCCCATTCCTTCTTTAAATTGTTAAATAGCAACCCCTACCTTGTGACTAAAATATCTACCAGTCTTGGCAGGAAAGATCCAATCTTTCAGGCTGAAGTCTTCGCTATCGAATTGTGTGTAAGAGAGTTGACCAACAGACCTTTAGCAAACAAAAACATTGGTATAATATCAGACAGCCAGGCTGCTTTAAAAGCATTGAGCTCCAACAAGATAAATTCTAAACTTGTATGGAATTGCATCGAATCCCTAGAATACCTTGGTGCGCATAACAGAGTGACCCTGCTGTGGGCACCTGGGCACCGGGGGGTGGAGGGAAACAAAAAAACCGACACCCTTGCAAAACAGGGGGCCGAATCTGCGTTCACTGGACCAGAACCGGTCTTTGGAGTCACTACAAGTGCCGCCAAAACAATTATTACGGACTGGGTGGAGAGGAAAATACTTACGTACTGGTCCGATATACCAGGGTTAACTCACTCGAATGCGTTCTTACCTAAACCCTCGAGAAACACAACTAAGCAGATCCTAGAATGGAACTGGAATGACCTGAGAATTCTAACGGGACTGCTTACAGGACGGACTGTCGTCTAAGATATCACCTCGGAAGGATAGGTCTGAATCAACAAACGGACTGTCGGTTTTGCTGCGTGGAAGACGAAACTGCTGAACATATACTATGTTCCTTTCCCAGTTTGGAAGAATAAGACTCAACATATTTGGTTATAGCAACCCAAAACCTAGCGATTTCAAGAAAATCTCACCCCCATACAACCATGAACTTCGTAAAAAGGGCTGGATTGTACGGTGAGCTGTAACCTTAAGGGGTGAGCCACAATAGACCTACTGAAGGTCGCAGTCGCAAAATCGCAAAATCAAAAGTTCTTTGCACTGGCTGATTTTGAAATGAAAGTACTGCCTAATTAATTTTAAGAAACAGTAATTTTTTTTGATAACGTAACAATTTATTGCTGCTAAACTACCATATTTACAATTTTCCCAAAATTTTCAGTTGATAACAAAAAGCGTATCATTTACTTATATATTTAAGATCTTTCATTTACTAATGCAATTCGTTCTACAAAAATAGATACCTATAAGAAAGTTACGTTTAGCATATCAATCAACGGTTTAGCTAAGTTAATTCAGCACTTTGTTTGATTATTTATTTTTCAACTGGCCTGTTTTTAAGGACTTTGTTAATTTATAAATAAACCTTAGCTGACGAAATAAAAAAATATAAGGTGTATATTTATAATTGAATGATGATTCATTCGCAATTCTAACGATTGAATACGGCTTGATGAGTCTATTTGGTACGATGGGGATAAAAAAAAAACAAAAAATTGATTGGTATGAATTTTTTTCGCTTAAAATGTATTAGTCTGATTACAAATTCAAAAAAAAATATTATTTAATAAATTGTTAATTCAAAATCACCGTCGGAGTGGTAAAATGAAATAATAAATATACCACAACAGAACAGATTCTAAGTCTCCGTTACACCACAGTCCCACCAACGATAAGATCAAATATTTCGTTTTTCCAAATCTTTCAAAATTAGTCTGCATCATTGTTCTTACTTTGTCCCCAAAAATTACCTTTTTCAATTTTAAAATTACCCATTTTTTATTTAAAATCGCTAATGTATGTATAATTTTTTGTAATAGATAAATTATTTGTCTGTAGCATATATTTTTAATGGCAACCTTGTAGTAGGTTCTGTCGAAAAAATAACCTCAAAATAAAATGACACTGGTGACAATGTTACCAAACATTACTACCAACATAATCTTTGCGCTTTTATAAAGGGTGACCAACCGATCTTACTACTTGATTGATTAAATGTTCAAACTAATGACCGCCAGCTTCCATACAATAATAAAGATCTTGTTTAAAACGTTCACGCACATTCTGAAAAATTTCCGGAGTAATTCGACGGCACTCGTCAATGATTCTTTGACGCAAATCTTCCAACGACGATGGTTGTGTTTTATAGATTTTAATTTTCAGATATCCCCACAAAAATAAATCGAGGGGCGATAAATCTGGCGATCGTGAAGGCCATTCAATGCTGCCTCTTCTACTAATCCAATGCCGTGGAAAACGTTGGTATAAATACTGACGAGCAATCGCCGCATAATGCGGAGGAGCACCGTCCTGCTGAAAATAAAAATGATCTTCGTCATACTGTGGATTATTTTCAAATACGTATTTGAAAATAATCGGCATTGGATTGGGAGAAGAGACAGCATTGAATGGCCTCCACGATCGCCAGATTTATCGCCCCTCGATTTCTATTTGTGGGGACATTTGAAAAGTAAAATCTTTAAAACACAACCAGCGTCGTTGGAAGATTTGCGTCAAAGAATCGTTGACGAGTGCCGCCGATTTACTCCGGAAGTTCTTCAGAATGTGCGTGAACGTTTTAAACAAAATCTTTATTATCCTATAGAAGCGGGTGTATATCAGTTTGAACGTTTAATCAATCAAGTAGTAAGTAAGCAACTAAAATAATTGGAATTTTAACATGTAATTATTTTCAAAGTGTTGGGAGGAAATGTAAAATTTAAAGACCATTGTAAAGAGAATCGTCAGAGCTTTCAAAAGACATCTTACTCGATCCCCAATGCTATTTAAAAATGTTGGGGTAATTCTTACCCTCGCTTGGGGTTGAAAGTAGTGAAGTCAAAAATACCGGGAAAGTGTCCCTCTTTAATCAAAAATCGACGGGTCTGAGCGTTTTTCTAAAATGTCGACAAGGTTTCTGCAAATGGCTCTTTTTCGTTTTCGGTTGGCCACCCTGTATAGTAATGTAGAATATTTATTCTGCATATTTCAAAAAATAGTTTTATTTTACCACTTTTCCAATTAAATAAGAGTATACCTGCTTTAATTTTTGTAAACATTAAACTATGTGATTTATTAAATTATTTTGTTAAAAATACATCCTAATTTTTTTAAAATAAAATAGTATGTTTACAAGCTTTACCGATGTTAAAATCATGTTCATGGTGCAAATTTTTAAAATGTAAAAGAAATGTCATCTAAGCTATTTACATTGTTTTAGTTATTTTAAACGGATCTTTTTAAATTTTTCATACGAAATGAATATTTGCCAACACTGTTAAGAAATGATTTACTAAGATAACGTAACATAAAAAATATACACTAAGAAAGCGACATCGTTCACGCATCCGAATGGATTTCTTTTATTAGGGTTGTCTTAAAATAGTTTAACGTTTTCTAGCGTTAAAGGATTTTAGTCAAGAACAAAGTAATTTATCTTTCGTAACCTGTTTTTGCGACATCGTCGCCGACTAGCGACATGTTCGAGAACCGTTGCAACACAGGCGCGAAATATAGATGCACAATTGTACAAGAAGTCCTACCTGTTGTATTGGCGCTGCCGGTGGAGACTCTTGGCGTGCGAATTTCTTGGCGGCTGCGGAGTTATCAAAACGAACTCTTCACAACAACTCCAAAAACATATAGGATGGCAGAGGTAGCTGCACAACTTTGTGATGAATAAAACTGGTGTGGTGGGCGGAGCACACGCTTATATACAACCTGCGCAGGTGTCATTAATGTTATAGAAAAAACAGACGCACGCCTTTCTCTTTAAATTAACCTATAAGCGATATTTGTTACGTGAATTTTTTTTTTAAAATATCAATAAATTAAACAACAACTCGTATGGAATATACGGTCAGTAATTATTATTTTATATTCGATGTTAAAAATGTATTTATTCAGTCCAATTTTTTTAAAAAATAATAATCATGGAGATTGAATTCTATAAAAAACGCATAAATTCATTATTAGCTAAATAAATATATAAATATGAAAAAATACCAAAACAGGTCGATTTTTATTTTTATTTACTATTTTTTAAAACAATAATCTACAACAAAGGGTAAATAACCCTTGAGTGTTGACGTCAGCATCGGTTTTTCTAAATAAAACATACATACATACATATAGTCAGGCCTCTTTCCCGTAGGGGTAGGCAGAGACCACTTTCCTCCACTTCCGCTACGGTTCTTACACACATCTTTTGCTTCCTCTACTTTCATCGGTGCTCTCATACATGCTCGTCGGTTGTTGGTACTCTTGACAGCTGGCCTTTCTTCAAAACAATGTCGAGTTGAGGATTAGCAATTTTGCGATGTTGCCATTTTACATATGCTTGGCTCCGATATTTTGAAGTAAATTTTTTATAATAGAAATGAAACTACGCATTTTGCCCTTGCAAAAGTTTATTTGTATGCAAATGTTGAAAGGAATATTCGCAGCAAGAGTCATTTGTAAAGTTTAATTTTTTTTCAAATACATATTCAGTACAATTCTATTTCGATAGTGTTGGTAAAAAGGTGTAGTTTGTATATGTGTATAAAAAACTTTTGTAAATATTTGTAAAAACGTCTTTTTAAAAGGGTTGTAAACGGTTAAACGGTGCCTAAAGGGCACAATAAAGCAATAGATAATTACTCAGTTTTAGATTAATTGCATTTTCCAAAGAATGTTAATAATCCTGGGAGACCGCTAGAATCGTACCAATATTTCCATCACGAACACCAAAATGTATTTCACCAAAAATAAAAAATAAACAATATCATTGTTTCTGCGATGATAAAACCTAAAAAAATGTATTTTGATTTAATTTTCGATAACCCCAAACTGCGTTCCATAGTCAAGTCACAAACAAAAAATAAACAATTCCCGATTGATCATATTTTTTTTTTATTATTATAACATATATTTTTGCTTCGATCATTTTAAGTTAATGGACACATGCGATGCTTTTGTGAGAATGTTTTTGGTATAAATATAAATATAAAACTTTAGCCGGTCCCCCATAAAGTGTAAAAAGCAAGTATTGTGTATAAAAAATGTAAAACAATTCTAAAGAAAATGCATATTTTCGATTATAAATCATTAATTAAAAAAAAGTACCCAAATTATGCTTAATCGAATACCCCGGGTATGTTAGTTCTTATCGATAAATACATTACATTGGGGTGGTGCTACGTACAATGAGCTAACCTGTCAGTTAATCTTTTCCTTTCACAAGGTTAAGTACATTATTTTTAAAGTGCGTTTTGTTGTGTTTGGTAGAGTATTGATTACACGAAAATATTCAAAATAAGGAATAGCAGTGGGCATAATTTCAAACTCAACGACGTTAAGGAAATGCAAATCAAACTAAGTATAACCAATACACTCTCTCAATGGACGAGCTAATAAAGAGTTAGAATTTAAGTAAAACCGTACAACAAAAACGAACCGATCACGCGTTTTATTTCGTTTGTTAAATTTAAAAAAAAAGATGGAAAAGATTAACTCGAATAAGTTTGCAGGTAATTAATTGTGGCTTTACGCGCCAACTGATTCATTTCCCAAACTTAACTCGGGATTTTCAATTTCAACTGTTTCGAACTTGAAAATTTTGAAGTTTCTGTATGTTTGATGATACGCCAAATGCAGACGTTAATTGTATTCGATTTTAATTAATGTTGCTTCCTTTCTACGACATTTCGTCGCGGCAAAAAGTCTCTCGTAGTTTCCAAAGAAACTTTAAGAGTACATCTATGTGTAGTGAAAATTAATTTCGCGGTTAATTTTTAATATAAAATTTGTCAGCTCATCGTTTGATAGCGCCACCTTTCGTTTTTTTTTATTGCTGTTCTTCTTCGTCATGATCGTCGACATCCATGGGAATCGGAATGGGATTCGGGACAGGAGCCGGTGGTAAAGCTGGATTTAAATTTGCGTTTAATTGTTGCAATATGTTGAGTTGTTGCATGTTAGCGTTGACAGCTGCCGCTATATTTTCTTGATGATTGTTGTTGTTATTGTTGTTGTTGTTGTTGTTGTTGTTGTTCTGTATGCCACCGAGGTTACGTTGATTTTCTAACGCTATCATCTTTTGACGTTTCTCTTCCATCAATCTATCTCTGAAACATATTTACGTATAATTTCTGTATACAGTTACAAGAAAAGGCCATTTACAATCTTGAAACGCGTGAGCTGACAATGTAAACGTTTAAATGTAGTAAGTAATTAAGTAATACCTCGGTAGTTCTTACAGTACTGCTGCGAACCTTTTCCCTTGTAAAGCGGCACGATAACGGACTTGCGCCAGTCATCTGGTACGCTGCCACTCCTCCAACAAAGGTTAAAAAGGCGGTACAGCAGACTAGTTACCACGCTTTGTCCAGCTTCAACTGTTATCCTGTCGTACCCATCAGCTTTGCCCAATTTCATACTGTTCAACGCTTTCACAATTTCTGTCGTACTAATTTCACTTTCATTGCAACTTTCACTCATGTCTCCGAATGGGGCCTGTCCAGACGTCATAGATTGTTACTTAAGCAAACTTACGTAAAATGATCTGAAGATTACGAATATTTAAATTTTGTGGTACTATTACTGTACATTTATTATGGAAAAATGATGTTTTGTGTTATTATTGGAAACTACGCCTTCTAGCGATGGAGTAGGAAACTTGAAAATAATTTTCAGCAGTTTCTCGTATGCGAATTTGTAATACAGATTCATAGTAAAACTTAATCACAAATCGATCGAATGCCAATAAATGTTGACACAGGTTTATAGAGGTAACATGTGAGTGGGGCATAGGTCGCCCCACTGCGACCTTTAGTAGGTCTATTATGGCTCACCCCTAGAGGTTACAGCTCACCACACAATCCAGCCCTTTTTACGAAGTTCATGGTTGTATGGGGGTGAGATTTTCTTGAAATCGGTAGGTTCTAAGTTGGTATAACCAAATATGTTTAATCTTATTCTTCCCAGACCGGGGCATGAACATAGTATATGTTCAGCAGTTTCGTCTTCCACGCAGCAAAACCGACAGTCCGTTTGTTAATTCAGATCTATCCTTCCGAGGTGATATCTTAGACGACAATCCGTCCTGTAAGCAGTCCCGTTAGAATTCGAAGGTCATTCCTGTTTCATTCTAGGATCTGCTTAGTTGTGTTTCTCGAGGGTTTAGGTAAGATCGCCTTCGAGTGAGTCAACCCTGGTTTATCGGACCAGTACATAAGTATTTACCTCTCCGCCCAGTCCGAAATAATTGTTTTGGCGGCACTTGCAGTAACTCCAAAGACCGGTTCTGGTCCAGTGAACGCAGATTCGGCCCCCCTGTTTTGCAAGGGTGTCGGATTTTTCATTTCCCTCCATACCCTGGTGCCCAGGTAACCACATCGGGGTCACTCTGTTGTTCACAGCAAGGTACTCCAGGGATTCGATAGCGAAGACTTCAGCCTGAAAGATTGTAGCATACCGGTCAAGTCTAGTAGATATTTTAATCTTTGGTTTTCTGCTGAAAACACCGGCACAGGTATATAGAGAGAATTACATGTCGCTTTCAGCACATGAAGGTTTTTGGAGCGCCAAGATTCATCGGTGGAAGACGAGGAACGTCTATCATCTTTAAAAAATGATAACAGTGTAAAGAAAATCGAAGAAATTGTCAAAAGGATCGACGTTTGTGTAGCAAATATAGCAACAATAACAAGGAAACATAAAAAATAAAAAGGGTTTATGCGTAGATGACCCATTCACATTTTTAGACTTCTTGTTCCCAAAACTAAAGATATCTTTGATGGGGGCCATCTTCTAATTGATTAGAACAAGTTACTAAACAGCCTAACGTTTGAAATGATTCTCCTTTGTTGCAAACAATGTAAGGGTTTGTAGATAGACATTAAAGGAGAGCATATTTGGATTGTACTATATTAAAAATAAAGTAGCTGTATCGTTCCAATTCTTTAATGACACTCCTCGTATATTTGTCTATCTCATAGTTTGTTATAAAAAAAATTAAACTAAAAATAATATTTTTTACGCAATTACCTGTGCTTATGTATATAATCTTGAACGTTTGGTAAACCATCTATTACGCACGCTGAAAGAGCTGATCTATAAATATTCATGTCAGTCGCCTCGTACCACTCGTTAGTTTTTTCATCGTAACACTCCACATGATATATTGTGGTTACTCCTAAAATTTTAATTTTAACAGTATTTTTTTCTCAATAGCAATCGAAACTACAAGAAATATTGAGTGCTACTAATAGGGGATTAGTCTGGTAGTGTAGAATTAAATGAAAAAACTAAGAAAAAAAGAGCCGAATGTACAGAAGAAAAGAGAGTGGAGGGCACTAAACATTCAAGTGAGAAAAAAGGCACTTTACTCTAGTGTAATACATATAATTTTTTCTCCTACCCATTTATTAAACCTTTTTCCTTGGAGTGAAAAATATGCCACTAAAACATTTACTGAATAATTATTTATCTTTAGCCCATTGCTTACATTGGGTATACCTATTGTTTTTCATAGCTGTCTTTAGATTTTTGTGGTAGTAATGTTAATGACGCTATGTTGGCTTGTTCCTTAATATTAAGTGGCGTATTTGAAAATTCAAAATCGCTTAAATCGCTCTCCATTTTTCAAAAGTTCAATTATGTTCAACAAACGTAACACGACTTTGCACCCTAAAGTCAATCGCGGTATTCAATGAGCCACAGCATACTATGTTAGTTTTATTCCTAAGTCGAAAAACGTATCTAAGAATCCTAAATCTAAAATCGCGCAGTGTTTACAGTCAGTAAGTCACAGCATACTATTATAGTTTTATTCTTAAGTCAAAAAACGTATCTAAGAATTCTGAATTTCAAATCGCCGTGTTTACTGTCAGTGAGCCACAGCAAACTATGATAGTTTTATTCTTAAGTCGGAAAACGTATCTAAGAATCCTGAATTTAAAATCGCACCGTGCTTACTGTCAGTGAGCCACAGCATACTATGATTTTCTTATTCTTAACCCAAAAAACATTATCCAAAAATCCTGAAGTTGAAATTTTTATTTAAAAACCTAACGTTTAGGTAACATATTCATGTTTTATTTTTACCACAATATCTACAGGATAAACAAGATGTTCTAAAAATTACGGAAACAATTTGAATATAATAGATTCACAAGTTTCATCATTTACAACATACTCAAACTGACGAGGAGGAAAAGTATGTTTCCTCCTAGATGTAAGGGAGGAAAGTGTGTACTTTCTCCGGGGGTAGGGGCAAAATAAGTTTAACAGCTCAGTAATTCTGCTAAAAATAAAAGGATAATAGAGAAAAAACAAAGTAATATTTTGGGTCACGTTAAGTTTTGCTAGCTTATTTTAAAGTTTCATTTCTTACGCAATAATTAAGCGCAAACAAATTTCGTATTGTTAAAATTGACATTTAAATAAATCTAAAACACATTCTCACCGTTAAATCCACCGATGGCAAAAATCATATCGTCGATGACTTCGATTGCAAAGTTACTTCTGGGATTGTACATATCGGGTATCGGCGCCCACGTGTTGGATTGAGGATTAAATTTTTCTCCGCTACACATTCTCGATATGCCATTGAAGCCTCCGATGACGTAAACTTGACCGTGATATGCTATACAAGAAACTCCCGAGCGTCTCGATCTCATTGGACTTATCAACGACCACTGATTCAGTTCTGGATCGTACACCTCTGCAGAATGCATGCATTCTTGTCCATTGAAACCACCGGTTATGTATATTTTACCTAAATCGACATCAGGAATTATTTTTATACTATTTGTATCATTAAAACCACAGCTGAATTCTTTGGGAATTTCAATTAGACGCGTGTTAGAAAAACTAATTAAAATCTGAAAATTTGAGGTGTAAGGTTTTCGGATATGCCAAATTGATCTAGAATATTTAGAGCCTCCAACTTCTTCTAAACGCATATTTAAAGATTTCTCAACTTTCTTAAATGGATCACCCTGTATTTTATAACGTTGACAGACAGAACTTTTACTGCTCTTTAAGTTTCGTTAACAACTCGCCATACCTAAATCAAAGATATTCAACTTTTAACCTTTGGATTACGAGTATGTATTATGTTTATTGTACAGTGCCATGGAAAACAAAGGAGTACGATGTTAGTAATGATGGAAAACAAAAACATAGTTAATATGAAATCATGATAACAAAGAAATTGGGATCTTAGAGTTGATATTATAGAATTACCAGCTTATAAACCATCTTCATCATCTCCGTCCGCTCAAAGTAGTTATTTACTTGTTCCTCGCAATGTTTTGTCTTCTATTCTGTGATTGTATGTCTCAAAACTTACCAGTGGTAAAATAAAGGAAAAGGAAGAATTCACGAAAAAACGGGGAGTACTCAAAATGTGTGTATAGGGTGAACGTTTTCGGTATTTTGTTATTTTAAAATATATACTGTATGTATACCATTTAGATTGCAGGCGCTGGCGTCCGATCTCTGCATGTTCATGGGCGCGATCAGGGACCATTGGTTGGTTTTGTGGTCGTACTTTTCGGCTGTGTTCTGTCTGTGGTGGCCGTCGTAGCCCCCCATGGCATAAATCAAATCATCCAGTACGGCAGTACTAACGTAGCACCTTCTGGCGTGCATCGGAGCGATTTCCTTCCAAGTTTTCGTGACGGCATCGAAACATCTGCACGAGTTGAAGTAATCCATGCCGTCGAAACCGCCTATTACGTAAATTTTGAAACCGACGACGGCAGTACCATGATAGGCTCTCGGTCCCGTCGGATCGACTTCTTCGACTTTAACCCATCTGTCTGCCCTGGTGTCGTAAGTTTCGATGAAGTTCGTAGGGGAACCACCGCTCCAACCTCCGATGGCGAAAAGGATTTCGTGAGGCACTCTGGGGCGGGCTATTTCTGGCGTTACGACTTCTCCATCTCTAGGAGACCAAATGATTAGGAACTGACTACCGCTTCTGATATTATTCGGACTGAAAGTCGTAGCGGTAATCGATACACTAGCAACACGGTGGATAGAAAGTTTTAGGTCTAACGCTAATGCTAAATTAGAAGTAAAACTTTTCGATTTGCCCTTGCAATAAATAAAAATATCTGACAATATATTATTTATTCTGTAACAGATTGTTTTAGACAAAATTACGATCCTATAAGTGTTTTGTTGACTACGAGAAGGCCTTTGATATTGTGAAATGATCACAAACTACGGAAAGTGCTCCAAAATGTGGGCGTACCAAAAAACCTGATTACTCTCATTGGACAGCTGTATGAAGAGTGTACTGCCGTTGTCAAGATCGAAAATTTCGTCTCCGAAAAATGCAGGATTCGTAAAGGCGTCCGATAAGGATGCGTACTCGTAATGCGCTCATGATAGCTGATCGTGAAAATGGGAATAGGATGCAACCTGTAGAGAATTGATAGATGCGAAGTTGTAGAGCAGTTCACATACCTTGGTTCCACCCTGTACAGCTCTGGCAGCTGTAAACCTGAGATTCGAAGACGTAAAAAGTTGGCAAAAGCCAAAATGACTCAACTAACAAAGTTGAGGAAGGTTAAGAAATCTTATAAAAACTACGAAAATCCAGCTGGTAAAATGATTGGTGTTTTCTATCTTCTCCTACGGCCCAGAGACATGGGTGATACGTGCTGCCGACAGAAGACGCATAGACGCCTTTAGGATGTGGCGTAGGATGATTCGTATACCTTGGACGGCTAGAAGGATATCTCAAAATATCTCAAACTAAAATGAAATCAGTTCACAACAGCGACTGTTTTCTCTGACATATGGCCGGATCTTGAAATATATTGGTCACATCAATAGAAATGATGATATGGAGAAGCTAGTTGTCCAAGGAAGATCAACGGATAGGGGGGATTTCCAAGCTCACAAACATGAGGCTGGAAACTGCAACACTCGAAACGAAGTCTCATAATCACTACACATCGGTCACGATGTTAGACTGAGAAGAGAAGAGAAGAGAGAGAGAGAGAGAGAGAGAGAGAGTGGGTAAATAAGAGAGTGAGCGCAAAGTAATTTACCTGTGCGTAATCATTTCCAAATCGTAGAGGAATTTTAACGTTTCGATTATCATCGGTCGGCTTTCCTCTGAACTGGATACGTACGGATGTTCTTTTACTCTTTCCAAAAAGAATTGCGTGTCCAACAGTCCTAATCGTATGCATTTCATCAAGGAGACGATGTGTTTCTTTCGAGCTTCTGTGTCGTGATCGATCCATCGCAATATCAATTCCCAAACGGTTTCTTCGCTTTTTACGTTCAAATCGTCGGCGTTTATTATCTCTTGTATTTCGATTAAAGAAAGAGTTAAAATTTCATCGCTCTCGTAGCCGATTTGAGCGAAATTTCTCATTATGTATTTCCACGTGTCCGTCGCCAGATCCCTGCAGAAATGATTCCGCGCGAAATTCAATATTCCTATGCAATTTTTCGACGTCAAATTGTCTTCCAAAAACTGACAACACAGATCCAGCACTCCCAATATGCTCAAATAATCCGCTGTTATCAGTAACGAGTACACGTTATCATGATTTATATCCAATTTTCTTAAATATATGTAAACTAGAAGTTTCTGCAACATCTCGGACGTAACTCCTGGCAAATGAACTCTGTGTTTCTCTCTATTGTGTAAGGTCGTTGTAAATAAAGCCCTACAAACAAATATTATATCATATGCTCCCAACAAGCAACCGACACTGATGTTGGATACAATAATTAAACGAAACATCATATATACGATACGAAATTTAATACACATTATAACTTTTACCTGAAATAAGAACTACAAGCGCAAAGTATAGCTCTATGAACTGGAATTTCGGCTCCATCGTCTAATACTATGGTGGCATCACAAAGTTGGTTGTTTTCCTTTAACTCGAATAGAGCTTGCATGGCCTGAATACTCATGCATCTGCCCGATCCAACGTCCATGGGCTTTCCGATGATGGTATTCGATTCGCCCATTTCATTGTTCTGAGCCAGATTGAACTACTGATGTTAAATTAAGATTTAGACACGACTAATTTAGTTATTTAATGAATGATTATAAACTGAATGAAAATGATATGAAAAGTCAAATTTGAAAGATTCCAATAATGGTGATAACACGATTTTCGTTACTCGGTTACCAACACTGCTAAAGACGCGTTACATTTTATCGCAATAGATCTCCCATTCCAAGAACAACAAATAACTACATTCGACCAATTCTCTACTTGGTACAACAAATTTTACACTAAATTCTACATTTATTTCATAACAACAATAAAACGATGAATTTCTCGCTGTGTCGAATGTCACTCCAAGAGGGAGAGGAACGTTCTAAAAATAATACATTTGTGTTGTCATTGTTGCAATATTAAACAGAACAACTACGTCACAGGTGGTGCCGATATGTGCAGAAATCAAACTGTAAGGAAAATTAAAAAAAAATTAATCAAGAAGAAAAATGATTTCTACAGATTCTGCGGTAAGGACAAAAAAATCTGTGCACCATCTTTTGATAAAACGTGAACTATTATCACACGAAATACAGTAAGTCTACAAAATTCTTGGAAGTTGTCGTGCGAGATCGTTATTAAAAGGGCGAGAAATGGACAAAGAAGTAACACGATAAATAATCTAAGGGATCGCGCAAACCATCACGAAATACCTACATGTTAAATTATAATAAACAATTATAGCATGTTTAAATAATTTTGGGAAATAAACATGCCAATTTATTCAGTATTTATTAATATTGTGGGTTTGGTAATAAATTATATCTGGGTGAGCGTAACGAAGCTTAAATCTAAGAAGCGCATTAATTTTTATCGGAGATGCTGTAGATCTTACTTTTTTGTAAATTTGAAAGTCGTCAGCAACCATGCACTTTCTGGAAATAATATTAGCAAGCTTTCTTTTATCGGCACTCGATTCACCCATTTCTTCCTTGTTAGCCAGATGAAAGTCGGTGCTGTGGTTGAACGATGATACAGACACTAATAATTTAGCAAACAAACATAAAATAAAATATTTTTTTGTAAAACGACAGTAAAGTCAAATTTGACGTATACGAAAAGTTGGTTATATATGTATACAATACATTTCGCTGATGCCAACCTTTTTAGGCAGAGGCCTCACTGGTGCGTTGTGTTGCGTCTTCGCAACGAATCGACGCATTGTATGCCACATTTGCGTTGCGACGACGCATGGGTTTTGCCTTCATCTCGTTCGGTTTTTTTTTCTTTTTTTTTTTACTGAAAATAGTCGCAAAAAGGGTAAACCTATCGTGTGGGCCGCGGACGGCCCGCACTGCGACTATTACATGGGGGAGAGATTATAGAAAGGAAATAAATGTGGACCCGCTTTTTGAAAAGTTGCAGGTCATAGTTCTCTGGAAAAACTGATTTTGGAAGCTTGTTCCATTCCGTAGCAGCCCTGTAAAAGAAGGATCCTTGATGGAGATTGGTCCTTGTAGTGTCAAGCTTGAGAGTAAATGTGTGAGACTGATCAGCGTGCCGAGTTCTTCGGCCGAATGTGGCCAATGGTCGTACAAGAGTTTTTATTTCTCTGGAGCATCTGCCATGGAAATAGCTGTAGAGTAATGTCTGATCTCCAATTCTTCTTCTATGTTCTAGTGGGTGAAGGGTTTCGTATGTCACTTACCACGTGTCAAGGTCCACTCCCAGAATGAAGAGGTCCTTTCGGATGTTATCTCGCCATCTTAGTCTTGGTACACTACAAACTACTATAACATTATGTAGTATACATGTAGTTATAGGTATTCGATTTTGCCCAAAACAAGCGCGCCCATTAACGTCGTTCCAGTCTAGAACATTATCGAGTTAGAACCGTTATTCCCATCTCACTACTGTCCGTCATCGCATCGGACTAGTGAGGCCTCAGCCTTAGGGAAAAAAAAATCCGCTATGCCACGCGCGTTCGTAATTCTGAGATCTATTTGGTCGAAAATGATTTAAAAATAAAAAAATTATGGTAACAAATTTTTATTGCAGTGAGGATTTATGATTTTCGATTTTTTCGCCGGATGTTTGGGAGGTAATTATTATTTTTCGTAAATTAAAATTTGACATTTTATTTAACCTTTCTATAATGTCGAACCGTCACAATGACAATGTATGAGTCGGTTTCGTAATGTTCTTAGAATTAAATATTTTTTACGTCCACTAAGAGCTTTGACGCTTTCCTATAAGATGCCTACTCAGCAGTCGTCCTCCACATTATTTCTCTATTTAAAAGAACATTGATTTTATAACCTTGCATTTTTTTTAACACAATGCGTTTGAAAAAATGGATTTTCAAAATTGCACGTGCCAGGTTTTTAAATTTGGATACAAACTATAGGATAATGGTAGCTATACTTACTTCTTTTTTCTTCTTTCGCCTTTCAATTCGTCCAACTTTGGACACAGACTTCCCCTAGGTTTTTCCAATCGTTTCTATTTTGTGCTTTTCGTTTCCAATGTGTTCCTCCTATTTTCTTCATGTCGTCTCCCCATCTCATTTGTGGTCGTCCTCTTGCTCTCTTCCAGTCCATGGTCTCCATTGTTGTATCGTGGTTTTCCACGTATTATCCTTTTGTCTGGCGTTATGACCTGCAAAGTCCCATTTTAGCCTGGCTATATGTCGACCTGCGTATGTAAGAATTGTATTGGATTTTTTGGGAACCATTTTAATTTGGTTTTCCTTGTTTATTTTTTGGGTTGTCCCAAATATATATAATCATTGACCGTTTCTATAATGGTGCCGTTTAGTATTACGTTTCTAATTTCTTGTGTGTTTGTCATTATTTTTTTTGGCGTAATTCATTTTTAGACGTACTTTTTTGGATTCCCTTGATAGTTCAGTTAGAATAGTTTTCAATTCTTCGAAGGTAGATGCTATTATTGCTAAGTCATTTGCATATCTCAGGTGGTTTAGTTTTTTTCCATTTATATTTATCCCCATGTTTGCCCAATCCGTTGCTTTGTTGACGTCTTCCAATGCTAATGTGAACAATGTAGGAGAAATAACATCTCCCTGCCGCACTCCTCTCTTAATTGGCAGAAGAAGCATGAAAACAGTATTACTGCTACGGAGATAAGTAGTCTGAGAATTATAGCTGGAGTGACTCGGTTGGATAAAGTAAAAAATAGTGATATAAGAGAACGCTGTGGTGTAAAAGATGTGGTTACAAAGATAGATAAAGAAATGCATAGATGGTTTGGACACGTAGAAAGGATGGATGGATGTCACTCAGCTCTGGACAAACACTATTGAAGAGTTTGGTGAATCTCGTGCAATATATCTAAAGCCTTTGACCGCGTTTGGCACCAAGCATTGTTAAGTAAATTATCTGCTTACGGTCTCCCAACCAAACTGCGCCAATGGCTCTTGAGCTTCATGCAAGATCGCTCCTTACATGTGGCAGTTGACGGTATTTCTTCTGATGCGTTAAAAACTAATGCCGGGGTCCCCCAGGGTTCCATCCTGTCCCCCACCTTATTTCTTTTACACATCAACGACCTCTTGAAAACCACCACGAACCCCATTTACAGTTTCGCAGACGATAGCACACTTGTCTCAACTTTCACATCCTATCGATCACTTTCGGTGAATGATACAAATAGACTTAGGCAGGAACAGGTTGATTCCATCAATAGAGATCTTGAAGCAATCGTCGAGTGGGGAACCAACAATATTGTTCAGTTCAACGCCCAAAAAACACAAAGTGCCACGTTTTCCAAGAAAGTGAATTCCTCAAATCATCCCATCACAATGTCCGGAAATACCCTTGAACCCATGACCATGTTGCTAACATCGCAAAGTCGGCAAGCCAGAGGCTAGGTTTTCTGTGGAAAGCTAGAAAGTTTTTTACTCCTGATCAACTGTTGACGACGTACAAGGCTCAAATCCGACCTCTACTGGAGTATTGCTCACACATTTGGGGTTCAGCACCAAGGCATTCTCTTCGTCTTCTAGATTCCATTCAGAAAAGAGCCATTCGTTTGATAAACAGCTCAACTCTCACAGATACCCTTCACCCTCTAGAACATAGAAGAAGAGTTGCAGACCAGTCATTGCTCTACAGATAATTTCATGGCAGATGCTCCAGAGAAATAAAAACTCTTGTACGACCATTGGCCACATTCGGCCGAAGAACTCGGCACGCTGATCAGTCTCACCCATTTACTCTCAAGATTGACACTACAAAGACCAATCTTCATCAAGAATCCTTCTTTTACAGGGCTGCTACGGAATGGAATAAGCTTCCAAAATCAGTTTTTCCAGAGAACTATGACCTGCAACTTTTTAAAAAGCGTGTCCACAATCATTTCCTTTCTATAATCCCTTCCCCTTCTAATAGTCGCAGTGCGGGCCGTCCGCGGCCCACACGATAGGTCTACCCTTTTTGCGACTATTTTCATATAAAAAAAAAAAAAAAAAAAAAAAGGAGATTGTGACGAAACAAATTTATAAGGCGAGTGTGAATGAACCGAAGTCGGTAGAGGTCGACCTCGGCGAACATATCCCGATCAGATCAACATTGTTCTGAAAAAAGGCTGGGTCAAGAGTACCAACAAGCGACAAGCATGCATGAGAGCACTGATAAATGTAGAGGAAGCAAAAAAAGTGTGTAAGAACCGTAGCGGAAGTGGTCTCTGCCTATATCGAAGGCTATTTTATAGTCGACGAACGCTAAGTACAGATCTAGGTTATATTCATTAACTTTCTCTATTAGTGTCCTGATTGTTAGGAGATGATCAGTGGTGCTGTATCCTTTCCGGAAACCTGCTTGTCCACTGGTTGATGTGAGTCCATTTTATTTGTTAGCCGGTTGTTGATTATCCTTGTAAACAGTTTATAGGTTTGCGAGAGCAATGAGATGGGCCTGTAATTTTTTAAGTCCGGTTTGTCGCCTTTTTTAAATAACAGAATGTTAAGGCTTTCGTACTTACTACCAATCAGTAATTCTAATCGATATAAACATGGAAAACACATTTACTGTAAAAACATCATTTTCCCTAAAAGCAGAGAAAGTAACTTTTCCATATAGTCACTCAATTATCTGTAAGCGTCTAGCAAGCAGATTGTTTTGTTTTTAGAAAAACCACCGATGCTATTTAATAAAGATTTTTGACAGGTTTGGCTGGAGTACTAGTGGGTCATCCATTGGATACAATAAAAGTAAATATACAGGTTAGAGGTAAAGATAATCCTCATTATCAAACTACATTTTCCACTCTGAAAACTCTCAGGACCAAAGAAGGTTTCACAGCTCTCTATCGAGGAGTAACCAGCCCTCTAATAGGACTTTCAGGTAACACACACAATTCGTATCCTTCGACGATTTACTTTGTTAAATGTTAAATTATTTTTAGTAATTAAAAATAATACGAGGTATGACGATAAAGTTGTTAGAGACAAACTGAGAATTAAAATAATAAGATATGTCGTATTATTCTTTGAAAAGTCATCTTTAAAAAACACCTGTTTGTTTTGCTAAATTTTAACGTGGATCTCCCTGTCTTAAGCCGGAGTTAATACTAATGTTTCTGAGCTGTGACATCCTACTCGTACTTGAGCGTAAGAGTTGCTGACGCTTCTGTATTAGTTGTATAAAAATTATATTAACGATTAATTCTTTGTCCTTATCCTTTTGAAATAAAACTTTTGAAGCAACGCCTTACGTTAGATGTTTTCGGAGATGAAATCCAAGGTTGCTTACCTACCTCTACTCTTTCAGTCCTACGGTGGACACTGTAAACTACCTTTTAATGTCCGAAGACTTTCTTTACCGTTATAAACAATGGGGGAGAAACTCACGCAATGGAGTGTGTATACATTGAGAGAGAATGGTTAGATTATACTATTTCAAAAATAATAGTTATTTACTATACAAGTGGGATAAAGGGATCATTAATATATAAGTGTGTAAGCTGCAAACGAGTACGAGTAGCACGAGTTGTTTAAGCACACGAATATATTAATGATGCATTATCTACGACTTGCTTTAATGAAAAAAAAATGTACAGCAATGTTTTAATTAAATTTTGTAAAATTAAACTGAAAATATCCTAGTTGTTTGTAAACAACGCCTTTTAAGTAAAATTTTCGGCCGGTATTTGATGTGCTTGATCAAAATGTGTGATTCAGAAAGTTGCCGTTAACATTTTAGGAAAACTTGAACTTGAACCTTCAATAAGTCTTAGTAATAGTTGTAATAATTACTTTTTAAAAGTGACAACAAAACCAGGAATAGCTTCTTCGGGAATAAACGTGTCAAATTGTACGATTAATATTTATAATAGCTCATTTACAGTTTTAAACGTTTCCAATTTTTTTTGTAAGTTTCTTGTGCAAATAAAACGTTTATAAGTTCTTTTTGTTTCTGAATTCATCTAATTTGTTTCATTACGCAACGTAAATGGACCAAAATAAGTGGCGTAAAAGCTTCAAAATGAAGCCTGCCAGTCTTAAAACTTTAATGTCAGATCTCGTATTTTTAAAATTGTGAACGATCAACGTTGTAGGTGTAAATGCAATCATTTTTGGAGTTTTCCACAATGTAGAGGCCATTTTGCCAAAGTACAATGATTATTTTACGATTATGACGGCAGGAGGATTAGCGGGATTTGCTAGTAGCTTTCTTCTTTGTCCCATAGAGTTGGCTAAGACAAGAGTACAGGTAAAAATAATTCTACAAATATGGCAATTAATAACTGTGCAGTAAGTGGTAAAGAAAAATATAGGTAATAATATTTTTTCAGTGACAAGGGTTACACTTATCTGTGGTTAAATTATGAGTACGTGCAAACGTTAAAACATTTGTATTTCAGGTAGCTGGTAATAAAGCTGGTAGTAATCCTTTGGACGTTTTAATGAGATTACATAGAATAGAGGGTTTCAAAGCCATATTTCGCGGTCTTAATGCAACAATGCTGAGAGAAGTACCGGGTAACATGGCCTATTTTACTGTATTCCATGTCATTTCACAACCAAAATACGAATCAACTAGTGTGAGTTTGCTATTGGCAGGAGGGTTAGCAGGTAAATTATAGATTTTAACTTGTGTATACATTTTCATCAATTTTATTCATAAAAATAAAACACACTTTTGTTTGAGAAATTTTTCTCTTCTAACCCTCACCGTAAGCACCGTGGCTTGGAATGGGTTGTTATATAATTCTTAAGGGTTGTTAATCCAAGAATTACATAACCACCGAAATTAATCGTGGACTGTATATTTTGAGGGGTTATGAAGTTAGCGTAAATTGCAAGCTCAAACCCAAATTCAATTCGATAGGAATCCCTACTGTGATTTTCCACGATCGAGTAAAAGTAAATGTTTTAACTCTAAATCTTAATTCATTCTATTTAATTTTTAAAAGGTACGTTTTCGACCACACAGTGTCGAAAAACCTCCTAATCAAGTACCGATAATTGCTGTAGTAAAAATAAATGCGTCAGGACAGCACTTGCCCGTTTTGTCAACATGCTTCGCGTTAATTTATTCTTACAGCATGAAGTAGCGCGAACAATCACTATTCAGGATCTGTTTTAACAATCTTACATTCATTCAAGCACACGGCCTCTTTTTAACCGACTTCAAAAAAGGGAGAGGTTCTCAATTCGACTGTATTTTTTTTATGTTTCATACCACAGAACTTTCAACTCTCTCTCTCGCTGGCACTACAACTCCTGGTGAGTCTTGGCCGCATCCACTGTTGTCCTCCAGCTCTGTCAATCTTGTGCTTCCATTTGCCATTGTGCTATACCCATTTTTCTCAGATCCTCTGTAACTGCGCCCTTTCATCTCCTAGGCCGGCCAACAGATCTTTCCTCTGGCCGTTCATGGTATATGATGTTCAAAAGCCTTTGTTTATCACTTCTAAAAACATATCCCGCCCATCTAAGTCGACTAGACTTGACCCACCTTACTATATTTTCCAACCGTATAGTTCTTCCAGCTCGTTATTTTTTCGGCGTGTCCACTCTCCTGTTATACTGTCCCTAAATGATCCATATATTGCTCTTAATAATTTTCTTTCGAAGACTAACAGCTTATCGAATTCGCGTTTGTTTAGAATCCATGTCTCGCTACCATATGATGTAACAGATGGTATCCTTTTTTATTTGAAAACTGGTGCTTTCCGTGTAGTCCCATTTTAATCTGGTCCAGTTCTGACAATGGCATCCATGAGAAAACCAGTCTTAAATTTGCATTAAGTATGTGCGCGACAAATGGACGAATAACTCGATATCTTGCCAACCGATTCGGATAATTCTTTTTTTATTGGAAAGGATGTACTTCAAGAGTAGTTTGATGAGAGTTTGGTTAGGTTCTGATTATGGGATTTATGACTCTTTAATTCTTCTTTAATTCTATCCGGATATTTGTTGATGTCGGTTTTTTTTTCCGAGAATTATATTTTCAACTTTAAATAAAAAACTCACTTTAAAGGACGAGAAAAATTAATCATTTGCAGTAGCTTATTCGATGACACATTTTCATTGTAGGTATCGCTTCTTGGGTCGTGCCGTATCCAGCAGATGTGGTGAAATCGAAAATTCAGGCTGACGGGGTGTTTGGCAAAAGGAAGTATACCACGACGTATTATTGTTTTGTCCAAACATTTCGTGAAGAAGGCATTCGAGGCTTCTACAACGGAGTAGTGCCGACAATAGTACGAGCATTTCCCGTAAACGCGCTCATTTTTTTCGTAGTTACTTGGTCGAGAAAATTATACGATGACATATCTAACCATAAAACGAAAGTTAAACAAATTAAAAAAAAGTAATAACTTTTTTATTAGATATTACTAAAAATTCTCGAAGAAATGATCTAATAAATCTGTGGAGTTTATTCAATCAAGGTAATGGTTAATTCTAACCTAGCAAATAATTTTTTCGTTTTTGTTTATTGGAAGTCTTTCTTTTTTTAAAAATATTTCTTTGGACAGAGTGGTAAGGAGTGAATTTTGGTCGACATTGTCTATGTATGGGGTGAACGGTAGTTAAATACGAGCACTGAAATCACTTTACGAGGATTCCACTGCTTGTGTCAGGATAAACGGGGCTTGCACGGAATGGTTTAAAATCGAAAAGGTTGTGAGACAGGGCTGTTTAACTTACACATAGACGATTGTTTAAAAGATTTGAAAGAGAGTGCGTATGGATTAAAAATGAATGATTTGATCGTCAAATGCCTTCTTTACTCCGATGATCAAGTCATATTAGCGTCATCTGAAGAGAAGTTGCAGGCGATGGTTAATATTATGCATGATGCCCTGAAAATTAAAGGGATGAAAATAAATGTAAGCAAAACGAAAGTAATAGTTTTTGAATGAGAAGAAAACATGACAAACTATGAAGTTCTGATTAAGTGAGAAAGAGTGGATCAAGTAAATGAATTTGTGTACTTGGGTTCAAAGTTTACGAGATATGAAAAGTATGACAGTGACATTGAGCGAAGGGTGTTGGCATTAAAACAAATGAATGGGGCACTGCATAGCTTTATGAACAGCCAGAAAGTGTCAAAAAAAACGTTTGGCTGTGCATAGAGGTGTGTTAGTTCCTACACTTATCAGTATGGCAATGAATGTTGGGTTTGGCAGAAGAAGCATGAAAATAGGATTAATGCTGCGGAGATGAGTAGTCTCAGAAGTATAGCCGGAGTGACTCGGTTGGATAAAGTAAAAAATAGTGAGATGAGAGAAAGCTGTGGTGTAAAAGAAGATGTGGTTACAAAAATAGATAAAAGGATGCTTAGATCTTTTGGACACGTAGAAAGGATGGATGAAGGAAGATTGACGAAACAAATTTATAAGGCGAGTGTGATTGGACAAGTCGGTAGAGGTCGACCTCGGCGAACATATCTCGATCAGATCGACATTGTTTTAAAGAAAGGCCAGGTCAAGAGTACCAACAACCGACGAACATGTATGAAAGCACTGATGAAAGTAGAGGAAGCAAAAGATGTGTGTAAGAACCGTAGCGGAAGTGGAAAGAAGTGGTCTTTGCCTACCCCTACGGGAAAAAGGCCTGACTATATGTATGTATTTCTTTGGAATACAAAATTATTTTTTTTTATGAAAAGTTTTCTTTATTGTCAGATCTTCTATGTACAAGTGCCTATCATTAAACAACAGTTATTTTTAAAGATGATAAAATTTACGTTAACAAATTCAACCTTTTGTTTTTCAGGCAATCAACCCAAAGGAAAAATAATAAAGTAGCAAAATTTCCCATTTACAAACAGATAATTTTTTTAAAAAAAGAATTAAATATTTATAGAATAAGCGTCATTCACATTCACAGACAATTTTTTGTTAATTACATAAATGAAAACCGATAAACCAGTCATTGAAGATTTTTCTTTCTTGAATGGAGTCCAGTAGATCACAAAAGGTATCTCTCCTGGCTTAGTTTTTTATTGAAATTATGATTTCTTTTCCACTCAAATAATCAAATAATGTCATCGTTTGGCTAAAAGACGCCTGATATTTTAGAATACATCTTTTGTAAAATAAATGCAGATGAATTCAATTATAATTGCAACATTTGTCTTTTCAGCTGTAATGGAGGTAATATATACATTGAAAGCATGAATATGCAGACGTAGTAGTTTTTTTCATCTCGTTGTCGAGAGAAAAAAATAGTAAATGTGAAAATATTTCATGCTTGCGTTGTCGCCATTTACTCGATTATCATGTCTGATGAGATGTTTTTGTAAGAGGAATATAAAGCTGTCCTTTAAGGATATAAAAGAAATAATAAGAACTCTGAAACAATAATAATAATAATAATAATAATAATCACAACAACAATTATAAATAATAGGAAATATCCATTTATTTTAAAGATGATTAAAGATAGGTCAAAAAATTGTAACCCATCATACGTACATATAGTCACGCCTTTTTCCCGTAGGGGTAGGCAGAGACCACTTCCTTCCACTTCCGCTACGGTTCTTATACACATCTTTCGCTTTCTCATACATGTACGTCGGTTGCTGGTACGTACTCTTGACCTGACCTTTTTTTAAAACAATGTCGATCCGGTCGAGTTTCAAAATTTACTATCATACATAAGTGTTGAGACCAGCACTCCTCTATGCACAGCCAGACATGCCTTTTTTGACACGTTCTGGCTGCTCATACAATTATAAAGTGTCCCATTCATTTGCTTTATGCCAACACCCTTCGCTCATTGTCACAGTCATACTTTCCGTCTTTCGTAAATTTTGAACCCAAGTGTACTAATTCATTCACTTGTTCCACTATTTCTCTTTCAATCAGTTCCTCGCAGTTTGTCATGTTTTTTCTCTTTTACAAACCATTACCCTTCGCTCAATGTCAGAGTCATACTTTCCGTCTTTCGTAAACTTTGAACCCAAGTGTACAAACTCATTCACTTGTTTCACTTTTTCTCTTTCAATCAGCACCTCGCAGTTTGTCATGTTTTTTTCTCTTTCACAAACCATTACTTTCGTCTTGCTTACATTTTTTTCATACATTTGATTTTCAGGGCATCATGCATAACATTAACCATTGCCTGCAACTCCTCTGCAGATGACGCTAATATGACTTGATCATCGGCGTAAAGGAGGCATCTGACGATCAAATCATTCATTCTTATTCCATACGCATTTTATTTTAAATCTTATAGCAATTATCTATGACTATGTAGTCTATGTCTATGTCTATGTCTATTGTCTATGTCTATTGTCTATGTCTATTGTCTATGTCTATTGTCTATGTCTATTGTCTATGTCTATTGTCTATGTCTATTGTCTATGTCTATTGTCTATGTCTATTGTCTATGTCTATTGTCTATGTCTATTGTCTATGTCTATTGTCTATGTCTATTGTCTATGTCTATTGTCTATGTCTATTGTCTATGTCTATTGTCTATGTCTATTGTCTATGTCTATTGTCTATATATAAGTTAAACAGCCATAGCAAATCCACACATTCCTGTCTAACAACTTTTTCGATGTTCGAAGTGATTTCAGTGCTCGTATCAAACTACCTCTCTGTCATAGGCCTTTTTCAAGTCTACATAAGCGCAGTAGACCTTTTGATTTTTAGTCAAGAATTTTTCGAATTTGTTCGTAATAAAAAGACCTGATCCATACATCTCCTTGCCCTTCTAAATCCTGCTTGCACATCGTATATCATCTCCTCAATTTTATTCAACTCAAAGGAGACTCATATCGTGAGGGCACAGCTTAATCTTCTGATGGAGAGACACTTAAGTAAACTCTTGCAAGCAGCTTACGTTCGCCTTTCTAAGGCACAAAAAGTTTTGTTATTTTTTATTCTAAAATTAGTAGATTCTAGTAAATTATTAGTGCTGGGGCAACTCAAAAAAGCATTTTTAAACCAGTAACTATTTTAATCATATTTTTTAAAGCTTTGAACGTTTATTTAACGATCATTATAATTATTTAAATGATTGTAGTATATTTTGTTAAATAATTTGATAAAAAACAGTCGGCTTAATGATTAACTTTAACAAAACTCAATTTATGACCAACTTGGTGATAAGTGAATGAATATCACTGGGTAAAGATCATGTAGAACAAGTAGGCTCATACAAGTATCTAGGGCACGAAATTCTCAACGGCAGAGATAACAAAAACCAGAAAGCAGCTTTTGAAAGACTAAGCAACATCCTAAAATCAAACATCCCAATCTGTTTAAGGAGAAAGGTCTTCAACCATTGTGTTCTTCCTGTGCTAACTTACGGAGCAGAAACTTAAACACTAACAAAGAGGATCGTACACAAAATTCGTGTTGCACTGAGAGCCATAGAAAGGTCAATGCTGAGAATATTCCTGGGAGATAGAGTTTCCAATACCAGACTTTGCCAATTGTTTGGAGTGACTGATGCGATAGAACGCATAACAAGGTTAAAGTGGAACTGGGCTGGACATGTGGCAAGAAAAACAGACAGACGATGGACACAGCTGATCCTAGAGAGAAGACCACGACAAGATGCCCTTCGAAACAGGGGTCACCCGAGTACAACATAGGATAGAGGACGCTAGACTAGACTACGGGAGGCCTATGTTCAACAGTGGACACAACTTGGCCGATTGATGATGATGATGAATTCGATTATTTTGTAGTGAAAAGTATGGCTCAAAAATCTATTTTATAATTATTTTGGAACTAAATAAAGTGGATAATAATTTTTTAAAGGATTATATTTATTTTTTTAATTTCATGTATTTTGAAGTTCAAAATACATTTTTCAGAAACAGAAATCTTTGACATAATTGTGATATCATGATTGTTATATCTAAGTTAGGCATAACAGTTTTAGGCTGACTACACTGTTAACTTTCTTTATTCAACTTAATCAAATCGTATTACAAATTAAAATTGGTATCATCCACGGTGACCGTTTCAAACGTAAAAATCGAAAAGGGTATTTTGATGTCCATCTCTGCGATTCGCATGGTCCAGGTGACGACGAAAAAGGTCACAGCGTTTACCGGAAAAGCTCGAATCACCGTCGGTGTTAATCCTCGATAGAGACTACCGTATCCTTCAGAACTAACAGTTTTCTTTAGACAATCATAATATCCATTGTATTTTTGCAAGCTGATGCCGTCTACTTGAATTTTCGATTTGATTACGTCGATCGGATACGGCAGCACCCAAGAAATGACACCTGTTAACAATATTAATTGATTAATACTAATTGAATAACACTACAAATAAATACACTGAGAAGTATTGCCGGAGTGACTCGGTTGGATAAAGTTAAAAATAGTGGGATAAGAAAACGCTGTGGTGTAAAAGAAGATGTGGTTACAAAGATAGATAAAGGAATGCTTAGATGGTTAGGACACGTAGAAAGGATGGATGAAGGAAGATTGACGAAACAAATTTATAAGGCGAGTGTGAATGGACGGAAGTCGGTAGAGGTCGACCTCGGAGAACATCGATCTCGATCAGATCAACATTGTTTTGAAGAAAGGCCAGGTCAAGAGTACCAACAACCGACGAGCATGTATGAGAGCACTGATGAAAGTAGAGGAAGCAAAAGATGTGCGTGAGAACCGTAGCGGAAGTGGAAGGAAGTGGTCTCTGCCTACCCCTATGGGAAAAAGGCGTGACTTTATGTATGTATGTATGTACAAATAAATAAATATACTAAGAAGACATTGTTTTACTCTATTTCGAAATGGTACGGAGTAATAAATCATTTTATGGGGACTGTTACGTAGGCGTATATAATTGAACTGGTTAAAGAGTGTAAAATGTATTTTTCAAATGTTGGAATATTAAGTGACATTTTTTGTAACTGCTACGGGTGACGAAAGACGTGTCAATTTCTAATCAGTTAACAAATGGATACCTTTATTAACTTAGGAAATAAAACGTCTTTCTTTACGAAAAATGTCACTCAATGTTCATTGTTCAGTATCCAGGCGAAAGGCTGATTTCAATTTGTAGGAGGATGTGATGCGCACGCACTTTGTATCTCTGAAGTAGAACCCTTGTAAATACACCAAATATTATTTCCTTTCCCGAAGAATATAAATTAATGTCAAAGCCTGTATGCCTCGTGCTGAGTGTTGTGTCGTCACTTTTTGTTCCAGTAAAACGAGTAAGAAAATGTCACGCCTTTTTCCTGTTTCCTGGCCTTTCGTCACACTCGAGTTATAAATCTGTTTCGTCGATCTTTTTTCATCCATCCTCTCTACGTGTCCAAACTATCTAAGCATTCCTTTATTAACTTCCCAGTGGGAAGTTATAGTAATGGGCCCGATTTTGCGAATTCCGAATTTTGACATATCTCCACATTTCAAGGTCCCCAGAGTCAAACAGGATAGTTTTTATGTGGACGTGTGTATGTACGTATGTGCGTTCGGAATTATTTTTCGTCTCGATTATCTCGAGAACAAAAAATAATATCGAAGTGGGACTAATTGCATTCGACGCATAATTACGCAAATTAAAACTGATTAGATTTTCAGCAATATCGGTCAAACTGTTTTTTATGGAAAATAAAATAACTGAAAAAAATGGTAAACTACCTGAATTTTGCAATTTATAAATTATAACATTTTTAATACAGAATTTTAGGATCTTTTAAATAATATGATTATTGCATGTTAGGAATATTTGTATAAAAAATTTGATGATAATACTTCATAAAAATAGAAAACAAAAATAGGAATTGGAGAATTTTAAACTTGTGTCAGTATTAAGAGAATAGCATTAAAGACGCTATAACAGTGAAAAATTATTGTTAGTAATAATTAAGCATTGTTTATAACAACTGAATATTGTTACTAACAAATGATTATTTATTATAATAATTAAAAAATAATTTCAATTGTTATAAACAATTGAAAACAGCTCCCGCTTATGAAATGATAAGAAAAATTTGAAAGAATACGATTGACATAAACAAAATATTGTTAATGATAATTATAATTTGTTATAAATAATTTGAAATCGTTTTTTATAATAATAATAATAATAATTGTAACAACAAAACATATGGTATTTTTTCATTCTTTTCACTGGGAGGTTATTCGTGTGGATGTCTCGGGTCACACCCAGACCACTGATATTTTATCTTTATTACCACATCGTATTTTACACCTCAGCGTTCCCTTATCTCACTACTACTATAGCAAAGTTACGAAAATGATCTGAAGATTAAGAATATTTGAATTTTGCGGTACTATAAAGGTGCATTCATTATATAAAAATGATGTTTTTGAAATATTGATGTGAACTACGCCCTCTAGCGACGGAGTAGGGAACTTGAAAATAATTTCCAGCAGTTTCTCGTATGCGAATTTGTAGTACAGATTTTTTTCATCAAGTTGTACGATAAACAGTTTCTGAGATACAGCAGGTAACCTTTCTTAATCAGACACCGGTACAGACCCACTTCTGTTACAGTTTTATAAAAGGGGAAATAATTACCCGCCATTCCACCGGCGAATAATATTTGCATTGCCGAAGCGACTTTGCCATCTTTTGTCTTAGCCAATACTTCGTAAGTGAGAAAATATGTCGTAAAAGCAGGCACTTCTCTTGCAATGGTGATACCAAGGCCCTGAAATATGCCACGAATTTTCTTTTGAGCATACAATTTTCGTAAACAATCCCATGGACTTTTACCCGCTCGTGACCCCGCAACCTGCAACAAATTTTATTTTGTAATACAAAATTACTATTTCCGTATCTCCATGTGTTACATTTAATCTCGAGAGGATTTTTTAGCAAATAATAATAAAGAAGTCTAACCTGCAGCCTGGACTTGACCAGCTCCATAGGACTGGAGACGAAGCTAGTTAGAAGTCCTGCGGCGGCTCCGGCAATTGCTTGCGAAGACAAACTATCGGGATTCGTCGCGAGTTTTTGTACGTTGGCGTACACGCCAAACAAGATGGCATTTACCGCCGCTAGACCTACCACAGGACTAGAAACCCCACGATAAACACCCTTTACTCCTTCTTTTACTAGAAGGGAGCGGAGGCAGTGAAAGGTACCGCTATATTTGGGATTTTTTGCACTTTGCGTTTGGAGAATGACCTTGACCGTGTCGAGAGGGTGGCCGACTAGAACACCGGCTACTCCTAAAAAAAAACATGTTTAATGATCGAAGTATCGGTGATAAATGTGGCTTACTTACCTCCAACACATCCAGCGAAAAAATCAAGAGCCATGACCGGGACTTTCTATATGGTAAACGTCTACGAAAATTGTTAGTTTCCAAGGGACTGATGTAAATCTCTCTTTCAACTGGCAATCGTAAATTCTGTTGGTTATAAATTGACCAAATAAAGCCTCCATGTACTATAACGAAAATACCTAGAAGTAAATGTTAAAAAGTATTAAACAGGGTGCACCGTTACTACAAAATAACTCATAAACATAATATTTTGAATGGTACACCCTGTATATATTCATAGTTTTTTATAATCTATTAAATTACAAATACAACCGTCAAGACCGCATAATTCTACCTCTAATAGTTCCAAAGTTACAGTGGTTTGAAACTAAAATTATAAAAAAATTGTTTATGTCAAAAAAGTAGTAGGTTTTGCTACCATTAATTGTTTTTAAATGTCATGAATTATTTCTCATTGTCATTAGCGAAGGATTTTTATTGTAATTAGTTACTTTTAAAATTTAAATATGTTTACCGAACAGGAAAGAATAATGATTCTTATGAAGAGAGGTTACGGTGATCGTAAAAGAACTTATGATGAGGTAGCTTACTTATTTAATGATATCCAAATCGCAACCAAATTACCAAAACTGCAAATTGGAGGATTGTAAAACTTTTTGAAGAAGTGGGTTCAGCTAAAAATCGCTCTAAAACTGGTTGACCAAAGACCGTAACAAATTATGAAAAATCCTTGTAAGTTATGCAAGGTTTTGTAGAAAATCTTTATACATCCATTCGAAAAATTGCATTAGAACATAATGTTAGTGTGGAATTCGTCTGTAACATTATTAAGAAGAAAAAGGTTCACCCTCATAAATTAATGCTATTGAAAGAATTATCTGAAGATGATTATAACTGCAGAATGGATTTTGTAAAGCTATAATGCAAAAGGTAGAAGCAGAAACTCATTATTTTACTAGATTGTCTTTTCCGATGAAGCCACGTTTATGTTAAATGGTAATGGTAAATCGTTCCTGCAATAAGAAATGCAGTTGGTAACAATTTTAAGGATATTTGGTTTCAGCAGGATGGTGCATTTTCCAACACAGGTGGACTGGAGTGTACAAGGCAAAACCTGATAATCAGGATGTACTGAGAAATAGAATACTGATAAAAACCTGTCAAATAATAAATTAGCAAATGCGTAAGACCATATCAGCTTTTTATAATAGACTTGGATACTGTCAAATAGAAGAAGGAAGACAATTTGAACAACTAACTAAATTAGATTAATAAGTTATTTGTACTTTTTAATTATTTTGGTAATAAAAACGTTCCCGTAAATTATTCTTCTCAATAACTGTAGAATAAATAAGGTAAGAATTATGCGGTCTTGACGATTGTATTTGTAATTTAATAGATTATGAAAAACTGAAAATATATTCAGAGTGTACTATTTAAAAAAAATTTGTCAATAAGTTATTTTGGATTAACAGTGCACCCTGTTTACTATTAATCGTCTTATGCAGATGGCCTGAATTATTTGAAAACACTTATTCTACAATTTTTTTTTGTAAACCCAACAGAAATCGAAATATTAGCAAGTTAAATTACTTTATGTACACACTGTATAATCTTATTGTTTAGAAATGGTAGTAAATTAAAAAAAAACAGCAGAGTACACACTACAGCACTACAAAGGTATTTAAAGATCTTGTTTAAAGTTGTTTGGTATCCTTACAGTTAATTATATGGTGTAACAATAAGAATCAATCGATTTATAAAAGGTCACATTAAAAAATACTGATAATCAATATGTTGGATCAAATTTATATAATTATAGAGCATTATTACAAATAAATATTATAAATAACTTAATATAGCTATTTATTACATAAGAGAAGCGTAGGGAGTCAAAATACCGAAAGCTAAAATCTAATATTTTTCCCGTATATAATACACTATTTTTTCTGTGACGAGAAAACGATTATTGAAAAAACCTTACAATATATTAAAGTCAGAAAATTATCAAAGTGAAATTTGAAGTTTTAAACTGGTAGGCTGTTGTACCGACAATTAAATTTTACCGAATATACATAGCCCTTCGTCCAGCAGCTGCAACGGGTACCTGAAACAGTAGTTAATTTTCTTTAAATTGAAAATGCTAACTAATATACAGGTCATTCATTTCGAAGATCGTCTGCTACACTTTTAGTTGAATCTAGGGGAGGCTTGCTTGATGACAATAAAGAAACATGGTGGTCGCTGAAGGGTATGTTGATGAATCTGTATCACCACACAGCCCAGAAATAGCTAATTAAGTGTGGCAGTGCTAAAATAACACCCGATTTGCGGTACATCAACGGTAGTTGTGTCCATGATAGAAAAAAATATAATTTTAGCACAAGAAAATTCGACTGGTGTACCGAATAGTTCAAAAAACGTGTTATTCATGCAATTTACATTTAATTATTGTACTTTTGATATAAAGAAATTGTAACTTTTATATAATAAAATATACTTATGTGTATATATATATATATATATATCAGGTTTTTTCCCGGGGAAAAAAGTAATTTTCTAAAAAAGTGATAATTTTGTTACCTGTCAACAGAGACAAAATGTCGAACGTTTTTCCCGTCACAGAAAAAATGCATTTAATGTTTTCAAGTACAGTAATAATATAATATTTCAGTATGGATAAATTTTAACTTTCCCCACCATAAAAATATTCTTAAAAATAAAAATTCATCACTATTTAACTGTTTATTACACCGTCATTGTTGCATCCATGTTGCCTCACCCGAAGGATAACTTCTTCACTCACTCAAAATAAAATAAAACATTATTTGTAAAGCAATAGGTTAAATTTAAACTTTTATTATGAAGATAAAAATAATGACCTTTTTTGGTTATCATTATCTTATTTTTATTTCGCAATATTTATGTAATAGAATGAAATATTTAGACGTACGTGTAAAATCGGACACGTCAATATATTAGCTTAAATAAATTTAATAGAAAAAAAAACAAAAGGTCGTCTGCTTTTTCCTAAACTGGTCGACATTGTCTAAGCATGGAGTGAGCGGTAGTTTGATACGAGCGCTGAAATAACTTTACGTGGATTCCAGTGCTTGTGTCAGAACAAACGTAGCTTACACGGACCGGTTAAACATCGAAAAAGGTGTTGGACTAGGATGTGTGGCTTCACCATGACTGTTTAACCTATCCATGGACGGTTGTTTAAAAGATTTGAAAGAGAGTTGATCGTCAAATGCCTCTTTTACGCCGATGATCAAGTCATATTAGCGTTATCTGAAGAGTAGTTGCAGGCAATGGTTAATATTATGCATGATGCCCTTAAAATCAAAGAAATGAAAGTAAATGTAAGCAAGACGAAAGTAATAGTTTTTAAAATAGAAGAAAGCATGACAAACGGTGAGGTGCTGATTGAAGAGAAGAACAAGTTAATGAGTTCGTATACTTGAGTTCAAACGAATGAATAGGGCGCTACATGACTTTATGAGCAGCCAGAACGTGTCAAAAAAGGCACGTCTAGCTGTGCATAGAGGTGTGTTGATTCCTACACTTATCAGTATGGTAGTGAATATTGGGTTTGTCAGAAGAAGCATGAAAGCATCAATGCTACGGAGATGAGTAGTCTGAGAGGTATAGCCGGAGAGACTCGGTTGGATAAAGTGAAGAATAGCAACGCCATGGTGTGAAAAAAGATGTGGATACAAAGATAAATAAAGAAAGATGATAGATGAAAAAAGAACGACGAAACAAATTTATAATGCGATGTGAATGGACAAGTCAGTAAGGGTCGATTTAGGCGTGACATTGAAGAACTAAAGCTTAGAATAACTGGAAATATAGACCAATTCCTAGCGAAACTTTGTACAGTTCGAGTAGAATTTGAAAATAAGTTATATTATTGCCTGCAAAAATAATGGAGCACACTTTGAATATTTACTGTAAATACATTTAAAGAGCTATTCGTAATTAACTTCAGTTTAGTTTTTCTTGTAATTTCGCAATGTATAATGTTATCAGCAAAATAAACTAATGGAATGAAGGGGTGGAAGATGTTAAAGGATTGCCACTTGGAAACAACATTTTTAAACCTCCAAACACTTATTAAAAGCTGATTAATTGTAATAAAATTTATACAGAACCTCTTACTCTCTGCGACCATCTTGGGCCCAAAAACAGAATGGAGACTCGTTGGTATAAGAACTTAATGACTAAATAAATATTGCTTTATATTGAAGGAAACGCAATTTTAAAGATACTTTTTTGTTAAAAAAAATTAAAAAAGTGTTAAATCTGTTAAAATCGTATGACAATATTGTTATCATTTCTTATTAGATAGTCGAGAATAGAAAATTTCATTTGAATTAGTCGGTTCTTTTTAAATGTTCAGGTTCAGGTTTATTACATATATTTATTTATAGAAGACGTTGAAAAATATTTTTTTGGTTATCAATAGTATTTACGTTGATGTATCAGTCGTTAAACTTTATTCAACAACGTGTTTTTTTATTACGTAATTTAAACGTTTCATCATAAATCTATTTACCATTTATTAGTTTATAGTCTTTAATTTTTGGCATCTTTCAAATGATTTTGTTCACGATGTAAAAAAAGCTATATTTCACCACTTTTGTCATTGGTTGTTGGTTTACCACTAGTTGTCTAGGGTGAATTAGGTCTTTAGGACCCCATTCACAGGTAGTTCCCCTGGAAACTTTGGCTTGCTGGGGAACATTTAGGGCTTGCTTTTTTGCAGCCACACTTCGCGCTGGCACAGTCTTTCGTGCATCGACAGAAAATAGTTTTTAGGATATTTTCCGGTGCAGCTGCTAACTCACTGGGCACTGGGACCAGGCAGTTGTTCTTAATCTTCCACCTATACATCTAAGGAGGCAAGTCATTTTCCAGCCCCAGCTGAACTTGGTGGAATGTTCGGAAGGAATGCTGTTATACTACTCCCTCGGTAAAAGGAAGACAAGACAAGAGATATCAGGGTTGATGGTGGCCATCAATTTCAAGAATAACTCGAAATGCGGAAGATGTTGTGACGCATCCAGTAAAGGCGTACTAAACAGCACGTCCTTAAAACCTTGTTGCTTAAGATCTTGGGATGAGAAGAAGGAATCCCCTATCTTCCCACGTCCAGACTTGATGAAAATAATGTCCTTATGCGCATCAGCTTTAACCAGTAAGAGGACTATGAGGTCGACATCTTCACCCACAATGCCGACAGCTGTTGTTTTCGACATATATATTATTCAAGGGAATTCAATGCACTACAACCCCTTATGGTCGGCATTAATTTTTTGGGTGCATCGTGGAAGAGTTATCCGGTCAAAAAGAGCAAAAATTGTGAGGCAAAAATGTTTTTTTCCAAAATTACAGACTTTCAAGAAAACCTCGATATTGGAAAACATAACTTAATAAAACTTGTATGAGCGAAAAACCGAAAAATGGAACCTTTAAACCCCTCCCACCCTCAGGCGTAAGGGCTGCGGGCAGTGACTTCTGATATATTTAACTCCTAACTAGTCCAAACAAAGTTACAATGTCAAAAATTGTGTTTCAAGCAGTTCCCTCCATACCTTTTTGTGTGAGCATTCGTTGCCTGGATTATTTGGAGCCATAAAAATGTACTAGCGATATAACTGGTGTAAAAATAAATGCAAACCGAAACTTTTTTTATCTGATATCTAGTGAGTTTCTCTAGCTAAAGTATTTTTTACAAAAACCTTAAATTTTTTTGAAAAAATATGTTAATTTACTGATTTAATATTCGATTCACAAAAAAAAGCTCTTACCTTAAGGACAAGAATTAACTACACTGCTGTCAAACATACTCTTACTGAAGAATATATAAAAAAAATTGCTAATACCGAAAATAAGATTATTAAGTTAAAAAAAAAGTTTTGTACAAAACACGTATATCGTGTGCGTGCAAGGTTAATAATAAAGTGAACCCATCGCAAGATTATTAACTTACGTAGTAATTTTTATATCAAAAGGTCAACGATAAGGAAAATTTTTACTTTAACGAGGGTAAAATTTGTAATGCCATACATTTGTATATTTCCATAAATATTGTTTATAAAACGACAATCGGTTACAAAAGATTTATTTTTTTATAAAATTTTCCACATTTCTCAAAAATTGTTTAAAAAATAAAAGAATAAACAATGTTTAAACCGACCAAGCAGGATCACTTTTTTATGCAGCGTTTCATAATTTATCTCGTCTCTCCGATGCTGCCTCCTCATTCTCTTGCTGTTCACTTTCCCGTATACCTACCTTAATTTTTTACAGATTTACCAAACCGACTTATCTATTCAAATAAATTGCTCCACAAAAGTTAGGGAAGTTTCTCAAATATTGGATCTATGTTAAAAATTATTAACTGTTTTATTCACCAAAGTTTCTTGGTTTCCAAGTTGATAAGTTTTTAAGTTTAAGGCAAGTTATTTTCTTTCGTCTTCAGTCCACTGTGATTTAAAATTTTGTTTCGAATAATGCCTAGACGTAAACCTAGTGCGGATGAAGCTAATAGGGCTATTGATATGATTAAGGCGGGTCTTCTACAGAGACAAGTTGCGGACGTTTTCCAAATCAGCGTATTTTGAATGATTTTGGTGTTTCGAGTTCAATAGTACGTCGAAAATTACACGAGGTTAACTTACGTTCACGACGACTTTTGAGAAGAGTTCTTTTAACACATATTCATAAGCGTGCTCGATTGGCATGGGCTAATGAACATGTGAATTGGAATGCTGAATGGAGGTAGGTCGAGGCATGGACAGTTTTCTGATAGTCAGCGTGTTCTTGTATGGACTCTTCCTTTAGTGCTCAGAAATCGAAGAACAGTGCAGAAAGTTGATCCGTTCAGAGGTGCTTCAGAGGTCGAATGATACCTCTATTAAAAGATCTTTGAATTTTCTACACAATCGTATATATTTTTTTATAAAATTTATCAACTGTTTTAATAATTTTGGATTTTAAAAATGAAAACTCGAACAATAGAATTTAAATTATAGTATGTATTGTTTAAAATGATCTCCGTTGACTTCCATAAAATCTATAATCTATTTTTAAATGCTTCGCGGACATTTCTGAGCACATCTAGAGTCAATAAACGGCATTGTCGTAGGATTCTTTGACGTAAATCTTCTAGAGATTCAGGTTGTGTTGCAATTACGTTCGATTTTAAATGACCCAAGAAAATAAATCTAAAGGGTTTAAATCGGGTGACCCGGCTTCATGGTCCTCTTCTTCCAATATCCATCGACCAAGAAAGTAATTATTCAAAAATCGACGGACTGGTACAGCAAAATGTGGTGGTGCACCATCTTGTTGAAAAAACAGTTCGTGCTCCAAAAGGTCGTTGTCGTTTTCAAGAATTTGGGTAATCATTGGATCGATGTAATTGTCCAACAGATGTAAGTAACTGTCGCCATCTAGGTTAACAGGAATAAAGAACGGCCCGACAATGTGGTCCCTTAAAATACCAGCTTTAACATTTAATTTATAAGGCCTTTGGGTATAACTTTCAACAAATAAATGTAGATTAGTTTCACTTTAATACCTGCAATTGTGTTTATTTACTTCACCATCTAAATAAAAGGTACATTCATCCTAAGAACATGTATTGTATAGCATATTGGCATTACCCTGTATTGGCACTGTAAAAATCTCGCAGAATTCAAGTCAACGGTCGTGATAATCTTCGTTTAGTTCTTGTACCAATCGCGTATTTTATATGGATGAAATTTGTGGAACTTTTAAATTCGATGAACACTACTTTGCCGTACACGAGAAGCTTGAGCTACTTTCCTTATCGACTAGGTATTATCCATCTGCAAGTGACCCAATACTCTGCCACCTCGCGGCTGCTTCATTCCTAATCGGTCGCCTAGGTTCGTGTCGTCTATTTTCCACAGAACCCGTTTCCATAAAATTATTAATCAACTTTGAATCATACCGATGACCAATGTTTTTATTTTTCGAGCCATCTGTGTACATTACGTATTCAGTCTCTGGGGAGGGGATTTCTCCCCTCACTCATTCATCTCTCTTCGGAAAGAGGACTTTGAATGACTTTTCTACGTGTATTTTTGTGTCTAGCATTTCAGGAACCATTGCTCCCCATTAATTTGCCTTTCCAGAGACAGGAATCTGAAACAAATATACCTCAAATTTTGTTGCACGTGCACGGAATGAATGTGAAATACTTAAGAATATTAATAATTTATTGATCGATAACCAAACGAAAAAGATAAGTTTTTTGTCAAAAAAAACTCTTCCAAGTACTTTAACATGATAACAATTAGTTGGTGTGCTATCCAGTGTCGTGTATTTGGGTTATTCCAACAATCAAATGTTGAATAAATAAGGGATCATTTTCATTTCGTGTTTTTATTTTTAAAATCCAAAATTATTAAAATAAATTATGTACACAAAAACCATTAATAAATTTTGTAAAAAAATTAGACGACTGTAAAGAGAATTCAAAGATCTTTTGATTAAGGTATCACTCTACCCCACTTGCAATTTAAATTATTAAAGGGGAAGACTGTGTAGGGTAGAGGGGTGAAGTTACGTATACAAGTATTATGGTAAAATTTGTCTCCCTTAAAATTAAGGTCGACGTATTTTACCACTTTTTTATAAAGTTATTACTTCCGCAGTTATTTAGGGTGGGTACTTTCGTTGGGACACCCTGTATTTTTAATTCAATAGTGCAAAGTTATTAGTGTAGTTAAATTTATAATTACAAAACAATTTTATCAATTAGTCAGCAGTAAAATAATATTTGTTGAACGTTTACAAAATGCATTAGTGTTATCTATACATATAAAATGCATTGTCCTGAATGACTGACTGACGGACCAACGCACAACCTAAACTGCTGATCGTAGAGACCTGAAACTTGGATAGTGTGTTCTTTATATGACGTAGGCATCAGATAAAAAAGGATTTTCCGAAATTCTGTCCCTAAGGAGACGTTCAAGTATTGCGTAACGCAATTTTTAAAGATATTTGACCCTAAACCCCCACCCCCCTCCCGATTTAACGCGCCGTAACATTTTTTTGTATTTTCCTTCCCCCCTTCAACGTTACGTAATACCCAAGTGTTACATCATGGCCTAACGGGGTTACTAAGTGGTAGAAAGTTATTTTGGGAGTGATTTGCATCGAAGTTGATATTAATACTGCTTAGTCCTTTTGATTTAAATTAGATTATATTTTGACACATGTTTGAAAACTCAATCCGATTTTATTCTCTCGAGGAGAGTCTGTTTTTATTCCTAGTATACCATAAACAAAGCTCAAGGTCAAACTCTTAAGGTAGCGGGAGTTGACTTGAGAGAAAGCTGCTGCTCCCACGGTCATTTGTATGTGGCATGCTCCAGAGTAAGCGCACAGACTAGCCTAGTGATTCTAGCACCCGAAGGAAAAACAAAAAATATTGTTTACATAAAATACTGCGGTAGGTGTAGTATTTCGATTTCGTTGTAAAAAGATAATACTTTGGTTCACTTTCAACAGATCAAAGGCCGAGCTTCGTGTTCATAAAATATAACAAAATTTTATTTTATTATCATGTTTATTTAACCTTTAAATCCCTACTCTATAATGAAGATTGTTACATTTTATGAGTATTCAAACATTTAACATACATACATATAGTCACGCCTCTTTCCCTTAGAAGTAGGCAGAGACCACTTCCCTTTTCTTGCTACGGTTCTTACACAAATCTTTTGCTTCCTCGACTTTCATTAGTGCTCTCATACATGCTCGTCTGTTGTTGGTACTCTTCACCTGGCCTTTCTTTAAAACAATTTTGATCTGATCGAGATATGTTCTCCGAGGTCGACCTCTAATGACTTGTCCATTTACACTCGCCATATAAATCTCCTTCATCCATCCTTTCTACGTATCCAAACCATCAAAGCATTACTTTATCTATCTTTGTAACCACATCTTCTTTTACACCACAGCGTTCCTTTTTTCACTATTTTTTACTTTATCCAACCGAGTCACTCCGGCTATACTTCTCAGAATATTCATCTCCGCAGCATTAATCCTATTTTCATACTTCTTCTGCCAAACCCAACATTCATTGCCATACTGATAAGTGTAGGAACCAACACTCCTCTATGCACAACCAGACACAGCTCTTTGACACTTTCTGGGTGTTCATAAAGCTACGCAGTGCCCCATTCATTTGTTTTCCTGCCAACATTTAACATAATAATTTATATGTTATATTAATAACGTAAAAAACCAATGAAAAAAAAAGTAGGCATATCAAGAATATTTAAATTAGGATATAAACTATTAAAATTGAAGTATTGAGTACCCCAAGTGTGAAATCGAAAAAAAAAACGGATAGATAGAGGATTCCAAAGAACCAGATTGTTTAAGATAGAGATGTCGCAGAAAATTAATAGCGAAGAAGTTGTAATAAATCGTTTCTAAAGTTAGTACCTAATGCCATTTGGGATTAGCTCGATAATTTTATATTCATAGATTGTCCTGCTTACATCACTGCTTTAAAAATTCTTACAAAAACACTCAGTTAAGGAGCAAATTATAATCGAGTAAAAAAATCGATTCGAGCAAAAAATCGAGTGATTGCCCTGCCAATGTCAGCGTCGGCGTCACGACGCAGCCGTCCTTCGATCACGATAAAATGGTAGTCAGCTGTTAGCTACCAACGCGGATTGTTTGTGCACCAAAACAGTTTTATTAAAATAGATTAGTTGACAATTTAAAAATTTATTTGTGGTCATTGTATTCGAGTTTAAAATTAGAATTGTTATTGTAACATTGTGAGTTAAATGTGCACAAGACATAAATAAATAAATGTATTTTTAGAATGGGACAGCTTACGTATATTATCTGAACATTGAAATTAGAGTAAGTTTTATTTAAATAAATGTGCTATATAGCTCTTTAACAAATTGTTCCATTAAATATAAATTGGAGCCCTGGGGTGTTTGCTTTTACTAATTTATATTATTTAACTGTGGATCAATTAATGAAGAACTTTTATTCCTAATATTTTTTTAATCATTGTTATTAAAAATTCATGTTTTATAGAGACATGCGATAACAAAACGTACAATGGAAGGTTTTTTAAGAGTGGACGAAACTGTTATACCCTCATCACCGACGAACTCTTTCTTAGCAGACGAAGTTGCTTCAATATGTCCCCTGATCACTCCTTCGCCACCTACGAACGATCTGATCAACGCTCTTCCAGAACAGGAACCAGATTTCTCCATCGGACGTGAATTAGCTAATAAATTAAAACACGTCGAAGGCAAGTATTTTAATTAGTTATCTTAAATTTTTCGTGTATTTTTATATTAGTAAAGACGTTTCGTCTCGGGTCTGCAGAATTTTCTTTTTTGTTTGTGATTACAAGAACTATTTAGTTAGTTTGTATACATAATTATAATATATCTTTATCCATACTACAAACTAGGTTAAGCCGCTTAAAAAATCAATAAAGAGGGATTCTTTTATCATATAAATAATTCTCTAGTAGATAAAGAAAAAAAAAACAACACAATATTCGTATTTTGCAGGTGAAGGTACATCAGATGAAGATAAAGCAGAATCGGCTTCTTCCAGTTCATCTGCATTAGCAGAATCTCAATTACTGAATCACAGAAATGTCTTTCTTAACCAAAAATTGAAAGATGAGGAGAATGAAGAAAAGGTAATAAAAACAAATAAATAAACGTGCAAATAAAAGACTTTGCTTATCACAATTTACAATTACAGTATAGTGACAGGTTTATAGGAGATAATTAGCAGCATAACCATACTGGGTTATTCCATACTTTAAAGGTAATCATAATATTGATGAACTAGTCATAAATATGTTGTTTTTTCAACACAAAATAACTGATAAAATGAGTATGTATTTTACTGTCTGTACAGACTGAAACAAGCAACCTTTCAATCATAAAACACAATTTTTGTTTTGTTTTTGTTTTCAACATATTTCAATTTGTTCATAGTACCTATCACATAAAAGTAGTAATATTCACATATAGACATATCAGACTAAGAAAAAACAACTACAAAATAAAATAACAGTGCTTATATGTTAAACATGCATATCTTAACCCAAGAATAAGGATAAAAAACTCAAAAGAATAATCATGAACTGCATTGCTGTCACATTCATAAACGATTTGGAATATCAGGTAGTCCTATGCATTCTAAGTGAAGCCACTGAATTTACAGCTATCATTTTTACATTTAATTTTAATGCGGCCATCATCTGATTGCTTACAAGAACGCCACCTTCACTCCGGGTGTCTACCTTTGGTGGAATATTTTCCATGGAGCTCAGGAAGTATCTTTTTAGTGGAATTCATATGCTTTTGGAAAATTGGCTACCCAAAAATATGTATCCCAGAAAATTTGCTCCTAAAAAAATCCTTCAGAAGACCAAACAACAAAATCACAGTATTTTCAATCTTCGACTATTATCTGCATTTGAACTTGATAATAATAAGCATGTTTTTTATCTAGGGAAACTATATTACCATCACATGTAAGTGGTGAAATTTTAATATCTAAAAATTGACCCATTAGTATTATATAGGCACTTAACCTCAACACAACCACTGCCACAACAGTCACAAGAAGCACAAAGAGAGAAATCAACTGAATCAATGTATAAACTAGCTTTATCTAGTTTTAGATACTTGTAGGGTTCCATCTGTGCGTCAATTTGTAGGCTTAAAATGCTGTTTCTTCATGATGCAATCTCTATTATGTAGCTTTTGATTTAAATTAACAGTCTAAAGGATAGCACAAAGCTTTTATCAGTGATAAAGATGATTTCCTTAGAGAAGTTCTACAAGCTCTCTTAAAATTTAAGGTTTACGTCTTGTGAGCCTACAGGCCGCCATTTTAAATGACGTTTGGTCACGTGTTCTGGTTTTCCTAATTGACATTTGTTGATAGATACTTTTACGTCAGACTCGCTCTGCTCAATGATGTCGCTTTTTAAATACTTGAATTTCCTACAGTATTTTCGCACTTTTTATAAATTAGTCTCTTGCTCAAAACAGAAATGATTATCAAAAATATTGATGGCGGCATATTTCTTAAATAATATAGTCATGCCTTCTTCCCGTAGGGGTAGGTTCTCAGACTACTCATCTCCGCAGCTATATTCATATTTTCATGCTTCTTCTTCCAAACCCAACATTCACTAACATACATAAGTCAAGGAACCAACATTCCTCTATGCACAGCCAGACGTGCCTTTTTTGACACTTTCTGGCTGTTCATAAAGCTATACAGTGTCCCATTCATTTGTTTTCCTGCCAACATGCATATTCCCTATTCTTAAATAAGTAAATTGTCAGGAAGACAAATTGCTGTGTGTTATTCTGGGTATTTTATGACGTAGTGTGTTATTTAAATATTGATTTTAAAATTTTATTTTCAGGAAGTCCTCGGGAAAAGCCAAAAGTTTCAGCTGACATTCCGAAATCCACCGGACAACTATTTCTTTATGTCTTGGAATTGGCCATTGATCAGAAAACTATCGACGTGGGTGTACCTTTCTACGTTGGTAGCGATGCTAGCTCTGGTCGTAGCTATGATATACGCCTTACCAAAAACTTGCAATCCTCCGACGTTTTGGTACCAAGGAAATCTGATGTACGAAATTTTTCCTGCTAGTTTTTACAGCGGCAAACGAAACATGGAGGGGGATTTTAAGGGTATAACTTTAAAAGCGGATTATTTGAAGGATCTCGGCGTCCGAGCCGTTAGATTGAATTCCATTTTTACGAATCCCAGCTATCCACATGATTTCGACAATGTTACGAGTCTCATCGATATAGCCCCCGTGCTCGGTACTCTGCACGAATTTAACATCATGGTGAGGCAATTAAAAGCGAGAAATATATCGGTGATGTTGGATCTGCCGCTGAATCCTTATGTAAAACGTTTGGTGCACAAAAAGACGTACCCCAAAAACGAATCGTTGTCATCGGGATCGACGACGGTGGAATTCTTGAGAAAAGAAAGGAGCGGCGAACTAGACATCATCGAAGAGGCAATCCTTCATTGGATATCCAACGGCGTCGACGGCTTTTATCTAAAAGGCATAGAAAAATTGCAAGACGATCCTAATTTGGTGGAATCCATACGGCGTTGGAAGAAGATACTCGGCGACGAACGAGCGCTAATAGTTAGCGAATCGTTCATTTCCTCCGCGAAACCGACTAACTTAAATATTATTCTTAATAACGTCGATCTGGTGGACGTCAAGTTAGATTTATCGGACGGCGTATATTCTGTCAGCAAGCAAATAAGGCTCCTGCAAAACGGAACGTTGTTCACTAAGCCCGGCATGCCTTGGATACATTGGTCAGTTGGAAACGTAAATTCGCCACGTCTGGCGAACGTCCTACCCTATGGGAACGGGACGTTGGGAGCGACGCTGTTGCAGTTGATGTTGCCTGGTACTCCGTCGATCTTCTATGGCGATGAAATAGGATTGAGAGACATATCGGACGTAGCAGGCGAACGGCAAGACATCAAAAACCTCCATCAATTGACCATGATGCCGTGGCAGAACGAAAAACAACGGAGGGTACTTCCGTGGATATACGGTGACGACAAAGTAACCGGCAGATTCGATCAGGTGAACATCATCAACAAAACCATGAAGTTGAGAATGGAATCGCCGTCCATTTATATGAACTCCGTGTACAAAGAGGGCGTCAACAAGGCCAACGTCGAAATCAAATATGCCGAGAAACATTTGTTGGTGTTGCAGAGATGGTATCCGAGAAGGAAGGCCTATGTGCTCGCCTCCAATTTGGGCGGCAAAAAATTGTCCACCGATCTTTCGACTCTCCTTTACAGCGGCAAAGTTGTTGTCGGACCACAAACGGATTCTAAATTGGGAACCATTCTTTTTAGTGATATCTCCTTGTGGCCCGGTCAATCGGTCATTATTGTACTTACGTAAATTTGAAATTAGTTCAAATCTAATAAACAATTACTTTAGAGAGAGACTTTTATTTTATCGTAGTAATTTAAGGATGTTCGATGATGTCAGTGGGGGGTCAAATGGGCACTTAAGTATATGGAAAGTATTAGATACCTAAGATAAAAAAATGAATGCTAAAGGTGTCAAAATTACATACTTCTTTGGACTGAGTACTATAATTATTTCATTAGTCACTCACATAAAGTGCCAGGACAAAGGCAAGCGAAAAGACTAGTAAGTCTTTCGCCAAGGAAAGCTAAACACCTTCTCGAGTTGGACAAGAAAGACTTGAAACTGGTGACGGGACTCCTCACTGGACACTGCCTTTTAAGGTACCACCTGAACAAAAGATGGGCAAAACAGAGAGTGATAGGTGCCGCTACTGCGAGAACTTCACTGAAACTGCAGAACATTTGTTTTGCGAATGCCCAGCGCTTTTCTGCAAGTGGCTCAAGTTTCTGGAAGGTGCCTTCCTAAAGCCATTCGATATCAGAAACTTAGCCCCCAGGAAACTGATAAACTTTACTCGAAGTCTCGGAATCCCGAACCTTGAATAGATTAAGGGTTATGCACAAAAAAACTGATAGGTCGAAGTGCTTGAGAGGCAGCATGGCCTTAACGACCCACCCTACAATCTACAATCTACAAGAGTCACGCCTTTTTCCCGTAGGGGTAGGCAGGCAGAGACCACTTCCTTATACTTCCGCTACGGTACTTACACACATCTTTTGCTTCCTCTACTGTCATCAGTTCTCTCATATATTCTCGTCGGTTGTTGGTACTCTTGATCTGGCCTTTCTTCAAAACAATGTTGATCTGATCGAGATCGACGTTCACCGAGGTCGACCTCTACCGACTTCCGCCCATTCACACTCGCCTTGTAAATGTGTTTCGACAATCTTCCTTCATCCATCCTTTCTAAGTGTCCAAACCATCTAAGCATTCCTTTATCTATCTTTGTAACCACATCTTATTTTACACCACAGCGTTCTCTCATCTCACTATTTTTTACTCTATTCAACCAAATCACTCCGGCTATACAATTCTCAGACTACTCATCTCCGCAGCATTAATCCTATTTTCATGCTTCTTCTGCCAAACCATACCATACATAAGTGTAGGAACCAATACACCTCTATGCACAGCCAGACATGCTATTTTGACACTTTCTGGCTGCTCATAAATCTATGCAGTTAACTTTGAACCCAAATAAAAAAATTCATTTACTTGTTCCCCTCTTTCTCCCTTAATCAAAACTTCACAGTTTGTCATGCTTTCTTCCCTTTCAAAACCCGTTACTTTCGTTTTGCTTACATTTATTTCCATCCCTTTGATTTTCAGGGCATCATGCATAACATTAACCATCGCCTGCAACTCCTCTTCAGATGACGCTAATATGAATTGATCATCTGCGTAAAGGCATTTGACGATCAATCCATATGCACTCTCTTTCAAATCTTTTAAACAATCGTCTAGGTATAAGTCACAGAGCCATGGCGAAGCCACACATCCCTGTCTCACACCCTTTTTAATAAAATTAAAATGGTACTCAACCTCAAATTGTTGTTTTTGTTGTTTAAAACTGCAAACGTATTCCGCAAAAGGGCGAACAAACGCTTACATAAAAGAAAAAATATTCAATTTATAACATATAAACACTTGGTGACCGAAATTCGTAATTTGTTATAATACAATCTTCGAGTTTATGAATATTTGTTTGACTGAAATGATTGGAATCTTGTCTAAAATAGAAACTACATTCTTTGTCAAGTGTTTGTTCGTATTTAAATTATAAACAATAATTATGTTTAACGATCACAGGTTTTTTTCCCCAGGATTAATCGGAAGAACATTTTCTGTTATGCATAGCATTGCAGACAATGAACTTCGCCCATTATATCGTGACAGCTTGAATATACATGTACCAATTATTATGATATGATATTTTTAATTTATGAAATAATATAGACGATATTATTATTAAGTATTCAAAAAAATTACCCGGGATTTCGTGATTGACAACTTCAAAATATTTTTTGCTTCTAATCATTGTGATAGGTTAATTGGTGATGGTGAAGAATAAAACAGTCACGAAATATTTTACTTCTTTATTTATTCTTATAATATTTTTAAAATCATGGCAGCACCATACACTCGGAAGCTTCTTGTAATTTAGAATCGGGAAAATAAATAAACAAATTATTGGACAATATTAAAAAATCACTATTATTCAGAATAACCTAGAATTTGAGCAAGTGTACACAATTCGCTAAAAACTCGAGATACTTTCGTGCAAAATTACGGGCGTCCCAGTATTAGCAACAACATTTGTCTTGTTAAATATCACCAAGAAAAATAAATGGGATAAGGTAAGTTTAAATTTTTTTAACATTTAGCGACTTTCCTAGAAAAATCCGCACCTAATCAAAACAAATTTTTATCCGTTCAAAAAAGCTCGTTTACAGGGTGAGACGTCCTTAAGTAATGATCACACAAAAAATTATACAGGATGTTTCAAAAAAAGGTGACCCCGTCTCTGGAATAGGTAGAAAACTGAAAAATAATTGGGATTTGCTTAGTAAAAAATGTTCGTAACGCCACCCGAATTCAAGATAAAAGGCGTTGAAGAAAAAATATTTGGTTATTACTTCAAAATTTTTAAATCAAAATATTCCGAAAACAGTACACAGTATTACATACCGTGTAACTAGCGCCCTCTATGAGAGTCAGATATAAAAACAAATTCATGGGATGTATTAGCTTCTAAAACATATTCGTATAAAATTTCATTACAATGTTTCCAGTAGTTTCGGCAAAATCGTAATAAATGTGTATAATTAATAATATAAAGCAAACCCCAATTATTTTTTAATTTTCTACCTAACCTAGAGACAGGGTTACCTTTTTTTTAAACACCCTATAGTTCGAGATAAAATGATGGACGGACTTTTTCTCATATTTCTACAGAAATGATCAAAACTGATTTTCCCAATCAATTTAATTACATAAAAATAAAAAATTATGTTTTGAGGCTAATTCATGTTATAATGATTTTAAGTTTATGATCGTTACTTTGAGGATACCCTGTAAATCGACTATTAGTGACTTTACTATCGAGTAAAACGAACAAATATCACAACTTTGATTTTTTCAACAAAGTTTAGTCGAAGGTTTAAAAAGAAATCGTTTGACGCATTCTGAGAACTAAAATTCTTCGACTAACAAATGTTTTTAAAAGAACAATACGTAGAGTTAAACATAATGGAACACCCGGTATGACAGTAACCTTTATATATACACACACAGGGATTGTAAAGGGTCCGACATAAGGGCAAATATGAGATAACACTGTAGTAAATGAGCCACAACATCGGTTCTGTCTACCCAAATAATATTGCAATAATGGCACCCTGAGTAAAAACAAAACAAAACAAAAGTTTTCCTATTCTACTCTACCACTGGTTAAAGTTTTTCGGGTACGCGCTTTCACGAATGAGATTGCATCGTCTTGTGTTTGACGCGTAAATCTGTTAAAACGTAGTTATTGGGAGTTGCTCGAGGAATGTCGGGCAACTTGTCGCCAGGATGCCTGTGATGGATCGACGTCGTCGTCGTCGTCGTCGTCTTTCTATTTTGCTGTTTAATTTTACTATTTGCCATTCCCGAAACTGGATATTTGGAACGAGAAGTAGTCGAAGTAACGTCGTTCGTATGCTTCGGCATCACGAAAGCTTTAGTTTGTTTTAAAAGCGATCTATCGTTACACAAAGCCGATATCAACGGCAGATCCATCTTCTTGCTTTTCTCTCTGAGAGTGCGTATATCTAAAGCCGTTTGTCGATCCAACAGCGATGCCGTGTTCAATTTATCAGCGGCTGATTTCTTCGCATCAACTCGAACGACGCTCGAGAATTCCAACAACGAGGAAGGCTTCTCGGGAACGGGTGGCGGGGGCGGGGGCGGTGGCATCCTCCTGAACTTGGGAGGTTGCTTAAAATCCAGCGAATTCAGAATGTTATCATCGGATCTGGTTCTCGTAAACTTTCCAGGTCGATTCGGTGGTAATGGAGGAGGCGGAGGTGGATCTAAACTTCCCGTCGACGAAATGCTCGGTGCCCCATAAACGGGCAATTGAACGTACGTATCCGATAGATTTTGACTCGACGCGTACCGATTTAAATACGGCGTGCTTCGATAGAAAATCGGCTGGTGTGCTAGCGCTGCCAGAAGGGAACCTTGCTTCGCTTCCAGATATTCCTGTTTGCTAATGGCCGGTTCCTTCAGTGGAAACACGACAAAGTCCACGTCGCTGTACATCTGTTGTTGGTACTGTTCGATCTGCGATCTCGATAACTGGTTTGCAAAGACCGTCGTGAGATCAGCAGACGACGACGGTGGCGGTGGCGGTGGTGGAGGAGGAGGTTGTCTCGGCGCGGGCGGCGGTGGTGGTGGCGGTAAAAACGTACAAGGAACTAACACACTGGCTTTGCTCGCTGCCACGTCCAAATAATTATTCGCCGAAACGACTGTACTTTTTGTCGGAGTCGCCCTTGGAATTTTTGGTGGTATTGGAGGCACTAATGCACTAGGCGTCGAGTAACTAGGAGACGAACTTACGCTCACGGCACTTGCGTGCGCAGTGAGCACGCTCGGTGATCTGGTAGTGATGAAGCGTGCTCCTGCCTCTTCGAACGGATACACTGGTGGCGGTACAGGTGTGACGTTTTCGGGGTAAGGCGGCGGGCTTCGCTCAGATAATATCGTACCATTGTCGAATTCCAAACGAACGACACTTTCTGCCACCGGCAGCTTGGACGATTGAGCACCGTACGGTGGAGGGGGAGGACGTCGAAACCGTTGCTCGACGCTGTCTATTCTTTTAGGTGGTACCGGTGCATATCCCTGATAAGACGACGGCAGCGTCACGTAATCCGAATCGGAGTCCAACGTGTGGCTGACGCTCTTGCGAGACGGATACCGACCAACTATTAAGTCAGACAGTTCCTCTGCCGAGAGTAGCGTTTGCTTAGTATCTGTGGGATCGCTGCCGTCGCCGTGAAAGGAACCACAATTGCTGACGTTTGAATTCGTTCTATCTCTAAAATGTCCGTCGACGTGATCTTCCGGAGCTGAAAATTGCTCGCTAGAAGCGGTATAGTGATCGCTGGAGCTAAGCGTGTACTGTTCGCTCGACGTCAAGGTGTACACGCCGCTGGTGTGACTGCTGGGAGCAGGTCCAGAGGTGTACACCGCCTCGGCTATGTCCAATTCGATACAGGTAGCATCACTGATGGTAGAATTCTGAGCCGTATGGGAGTATCCTAATTCTAAACTACTAGTTGTCGAAGATCTTCGGCCTTTAGCTTCTGCAACAGAATAAAAAACTAAAGATAATATAAAATGTCGCAAAAATGTGTTGTAAACACTTTGAAATATTGAAATATGTAATAATGTATACGACAAAAGTATTCAGTTACTTCATTACAGAAGCTTCATAGAAACGGACACAGATTCCTTCGATTATTCTGCTAATGACACTCGAATCGGGGATTGTAAACCCTATTTCCGTACCCGGGGAAAAAGCTTCGATAATAGTGGACTACTTTAATAATAGATCGCTGGTGTTTTTTGACGTTTTATTTGACATTGAATATTTCTCTCTTCAAAATACACTTGTACCACTAATAATAAATTTCCGTTTTATCTAAATTCACCCTTCTTAACTGGATGAATTGGAACAATACAAACACCGAAATAATTCGAATGTCGTGGGTAAATAGGAAAAAACGATCGTTGGATCGCTATGAAATGAACCGTCTTCAACGGCGGATTGGAAGATACTAGTGACGGCGTCTGTCGCAGCGACTTAAGAACAACGCGGGAGAGGTCCGTCGTATAGTTTACAAACGCGTTTGCGATTTACAGATGGTTGCGGTTTTACGTACGTTGGCGCTCAAGGACGGCTCGAGACGAATTTAAGTCTGAACTAAATAAAAATTAATAAAGTTTTGGAATTAATCTGTGATTCCAACAACTGTTGATAGTGACTATGGGCCACACACAGTGTACATAAAGAAGAAACTTTAAATAATAGTGTGGTGCGGTTCTTAAAAAGTCTCAGAGACAAAAAAGGAACAAAATGTTTTAAAATTTTGTGACCTATTTAATATCTGCAACTGAAACCAACATCAAAGACTGTCTTGGGGAAAATCCAGTTATTGTTCTAGAGGCTTTATCCAGAAAGCAAGCTATGACAGAAGAGATAAAGAAAAATAAAGATCACGTTGCTAACATCGCAAAGTCATCAAGCCACAGGCTAGACTTTCTGTGGAAAGCTAGAAAGTTTTTTACTCCTGATCAACTGGTGACGACGTACAAGGCTCAAATCCGACCTTTACTGGAGTATTACTCGCACATATGGGGTTCAGCACCAAGGCATTCTTTTCGTCTTCTAGATTCCATTCAGAAAAGGGCCATTCGGTTGATAAACAGCTCAACTCTCACAGATACCCTTCACCTACTAAAAGAAAGAAGAAGAGTTGCAGACCAGACATTACTCTAGAGATATTTTCATGAAAGATGCTCCAGAGAAATAAAAACTCTTATACCACCACTGGCCACATTCGGCCGAAGAACTCGATACGCAGATCAGTCTCACCCATTTACTCTCAAGATTGACACTACAAGGACCAATCTCCATCAAGAATCTTTTTTTACAGGGTTGCTACGGAATGGAACAAGCTTCCAAAATCAGTTTTTTCAGATAACTATGACCTGCAACTTTTCAAAAAGCGGGTCCACAATCATCTCCTTTCTATAATCCATCTCCCACACGATAGGTCTACCCTCTTTGCGACTATTTTCAGTAAAAAAAAAAGTTCTTACGCACTCTATATCCTTAGGTTAATAAAAATAATTTTGACGTTACCACAGCTTTTTTGCATGGACTTTAGTAATAGTTTTTTTTGTATTTGTAGGATTCAGGTTTCTCATGGAAATTAATATATTACAGTTCTATCATTAGTTCTTAAGCCTTTCATGTATCTGCTGCAAGATGGCCTTTTGGTAATTACTACTCTGCGTAATACAGAAATTAATAAAAGTTAGTCAATTTTCCGATGTCAAAGAAGCATCATGTGTTTTATTTCCTAGAACCTTATTTTAGCAAAACATTCACACTAGATAATTTGAAAGTAACGTATACGTACTCGTTTGAACTGGCGTTACGACGACAGTACTGCAAGATGAGCTGCATTGTGATCCAGCACATTTCCCACTAGCTGTTTTCGTAGAGCTTTCGCTCAAAGTGGGCTTCGCTTCTTCCTCTTCTTCTTTAAAGGTGAGCGTAGCCAATGCTGCAGTAGCTGACGCCGCAGAAGTTCGGCTGCTAGCTGGCGCACTGTCCAGCAGGTGTGCTAGAGCCAAACTTTCTGTAGACGGAGCGGCCGGCGGACTGGTTATCATAATTTCGAGCTCGTCTTCGGAATGAACTCGATCGCTGACTATTCCCGACGTGGTGTTGGATGAAGTCGAGCTGATTACCGATACGCGTTGATCGCAATCCCACCGTTGTCGTTCTTCTTCTTCCCGTTTCGCTTCGTTTAATCGTGGTGCTACAGCCATACTAAATTGGTGAGCGGCTTTGCACAAAGCCAGTAGCAATCGACTTTTTTCGTCGCTGCTCGTATATAGAGTTAGTTTCTCGTGACCGGTGCGTATCTCGAATTTTTTCCTTTCGAAACTTAGTTTTCCGATGCTGCTCCATAGGAATATCGACGGCGGATTATTCTCTGGGCATACCTTCAATCCACGAGGACACACCGCCAGAAGCAACGAGCCTGGAGATGTCTCCGACTTGGAAGCTCTTAACCTAAAAAACGCGAGGGCATTTTTTACAACAACGTCGACTTAAATAAAAAGTCAAAAGCTACGTCAAAGATAACAATTTTAATACGTACCTAAATACATGAGCATTGACCGGTTCTTGCAATCGACAAGCTTCTGCTATGAACCTCGACCTTGCCTCATTTTTCGAGATACCCCTGTGCGTCCTGTGGGCAGCTTCGATAATTCTAAGCGCCGCCGGACCCCGCATATTCGGAGGTACGTAATCCTCGGGTCGAAACGTCGTGGTGTCGCTGTAGTCCCCCAGATCTGCCTGCAGGGAAAGTCCCGCCAGATGGGTGGCATGTTCTCCGGCAGCTCCTGACGAAGCATTGAGTCGTAACTGAAGGTAGTAGTGGTGTCTTGTGGCCTCGTCGCGGAGCAACAAAGGACTGTCCACGTAAAATTGAACTCTGAAGTAAAACGCGAGGGCAGGTCGACCGTTGGCATCGAGGCCGTGGCTGTGGGAGGAGCGCCAACTCTTAGGTGCATATTTTGATAGCTTACTATCCGGTTCTGCGAACAGATATTCTCCATCTGAAACGAAACAAAAATCAATTATTCAAAAAAAAAAAAAAAAAAAAAAAAAAAAAAAAAAAAAAAAAAAAAGGACTCGAATGCCGAATGTCTCTTTAACTGTTCCGGTTGCACATATTGCTAATGACACCGTGCAGTTTCGGCCATCAAAAACAATCTCTCTATCAACCCTAAACTGTTGAATCTGAGCCAACCAACTTCTTTATTGTATCTAGAAAGTGTTTTCGTGAAATACTTACCTTTTTCTAAATCGGCAGTCAATTGCATTGGGACAGTGAATGAATCAGTTACCTGCACAAATAATTTGAAAGACAGCTATACTAGTAGCTGTATTGCAAACTACTGGTGCTAGTAAATAAACCGATAAACCTAATAATACATTTTTTTAAAGAGCAATTTGAAATGTGTGTTAAAGTAAAATTCAGTAAAAATGCATTAGTTAATTTAACATTTATTTGGAGGTTATCAAAATTAGGTATTTATTTATAGAAACGTCATTATAAATATATTTGTCAAAATTTAACACATGATTATATGACAAAAATATTTAGATTCGTTAACATCTCCGACGTTATTTTGTTTAACTGTTACTTACAGATTTTGAGTAAGTAATATTTCTCCAAAATAAAGATTATGATTATTTTTATTATTGAGTGTTTTAAGGTGTCTCGACAGATGGAGTTACGGCACTGTGCAGAATACAAACAATAAATTCCGACAGTTTTTAAAGAACAAATAGAACGTCAAAGAAACTACTTCATAAATTTCATCTTCAGGTAAAAAAGTATTTAAATATTTCGGCTCTGTATTTCATTCGAATTTCGAAATGGCCCGGAGGGTCCCCCCACATTCCTATGGATTTTAGCCCCACACCTGCTTAAAATTTAAATTAAAAAATACATTAAAATTCCATTTCCCGCAATTTTGGCTCCAAGCTGGCAGACTCCGGTAAGCGTGGATTCGGTGAATGCGCGTCTCTCTTCATGGCGACTTGATTCTTAAGACTGTACCATCTACACGACGTTGCCGAACGTGCCTAAAGTTCATCTCTTTTACCGAGATACGTTTCATTCATTCCATCAGTACACGGTACAAAACCCACTCTCTCCCGCTTCATTTTAAAGTATCCTAAAACTAAGTATTCGTTTTTTACGTTGTCTATTTTTTTTAAACCATTACTTTGCCAGTTTTTTTCCGTGCGTGCTTAATGACGTCTTTTTAACAACCGAAACCAAGTTTCACGGTTTTTTTTCTCTAGCGTCAAGCGAATTTTACAATATTTTTTTAATCTAAGCCAAGCAAAAAGGGTGCAGACTGTTGATTTAATTTGTAAAAATATATACATTTAAATTGTTGGTGTGTTAAAACGAAAGAGATACGGCAAATGCGCATCCTTCTTAAGGAGGCTGAGTAAAGTGGAGGAATGCAGCAGCGCCGGACCGCATTCCGAAAGCCGCCACGTCAGTACGCCATCACCATGCCCCCCCGAGTCAATAACATCGCATAGTCGAGACACTGGCGTAGTCAATCAATTGTTAATAAAAAATTTTTTTCGCGTTTTTCATTACATTTGAATGCCGGTCAGATAAGCTGCTGCGCAGTTTTTTAAACGGGACATGCTGTATACTTAAAACCAAAAACCCGCCATCGCAATTAACGACTGTCAAATCTAGCTGTATAAAAAATTAAGTGATATCAGGTATACAAAGTAAGTAAACAAAAAAGTTCACGCGTTTATTCTTAATGGAGAATATGTAAGCACGTTGAAGAAGTAAAGGTGTGATTGGGTGGTAACCAAATTGGTTTAAATCGGCACTCGATTCGTTGGGAATAAAGTGGGGACCTTTGACATATTTTAACAGTATTTTAAAATGAATCCATTGTTTTTATTTTATTTTTAATAGATACTTCTACGAGACCAACCAGATGAAGAAGACTCGTTAATAAAATATATTTATACAAATTAAAATTTGAATTTTTGAATAATAATTGCCAACTAATTTATCACATTGATTTAAATATAATATAATATAATTATTATTTCTCAACGATCTTTTTCAAATTATTCAGGTAGGTGATTAAATAGTATAAATTATTACTAAATAGATTTGAGAATTAAACGATTTTCCACTAGAATCATAGTCTTTAATTTCAGAAAAATCAAGATTGGCTCGAAGAATGAATAATAATTAATAACGACGGTCGACTGAATAGAATTGGAATTCATTTTAATGCATTATAAACCACTAATTATGTGTGCGAGTAGATTGTTCATTATTAAGTAACAAGTAAGCCAAGAAACTCTATTAAATATTAAATGCCATTTTTAAAATCGGTTGCGTATTGAGAGTTGCAAACTAACAGGCGCAAGTTGTCACCAAACACGCCCATAAAGGTAGCACATATTGTAAATGGATATTAATAAAATTATTATAATTACGTTTACAGACATAGAGCAAAAATGGAAACTCCTTTATTATTTTGCGAATAACTTGTTGCATGCTTTTTGTTACAATCTTAGGAATTTTACAGATAAAAAATATACGATATTTTTTATCATTCACTTAAATCTATCAGTGTTTTATATTAAAAATAATAAAAAGTGAAAGGTCTCCCTCTTTACATTTGAATAACGTTCAACTTGTATGTGGCTATCTATCCATGACAGCTATATGAACCTATAACAAAAACGAAGAAATACCGCGAAAATATAATTGTGATGTTTCGTTAGGTAGTGGTAGGTTTGGTGCTTTGATAATAATAGATTGAACTAGTTTATGTGTTATTTAATATGTTTGTAACAATTTTTGATACCGTGATGTTTATTAATGTGTGTGATAAGCAGATAATTGAAAAACTAAGAAAAATAAAATGACTATCAACAATTACTTTCGATATAATTTACGTGTATAGCTTGTGAATATTATCGAAAATAAAAGAATGGCTAACTCCAGAAGGAAATTTAACTTATTCCATAAGCGTATTACGTAAGTAAGATTTTCTCTAATTAATCTTTAATAGGTAACTAAAACAATATTGTCGGTCTTAAATCAGTTTGTTTTATATAGGTACTACCTATATGTAAGTAGTTTGAAACATTTGAGGATAAGTCTGTACTTGAATGGTTTAAGAAACTGTTGATTAACACAAAATGAACAACTCTATTGTAAGAAACGTTGAAATAATTAATTAGAATTAGTCTTTTCATGGACATTCAAATTTTATTACTTATTGAGATTTAAATGAATTATTGTTAGTTTTCATAGTAGTTTTAAAATCCAGTTTTTTTTAATAATAATATTATTCGGAAATTACTTGTTTAAAGAACCCTTACAATAAAGTAGGAACTATTTTTTGTTTGTAAATAAAACTGCATTTTTTTCTCGGTTTTTAAATCATAAAATATAGACAAAATATACATTTGTTAATGCTCTTACAAGTGGTGATAGACAGTTTTCAAAATAATAGCAAAGATTACTATTAAGTATAACAAAAGATTACAATGGTATCAAAGAAAATCCAACTTGCCCCCTGTTGCGAGGGTCCATTGGATCGCACCTGTTCTGTAGGCACTTTTAAAAACGTGTTAAATGTAACTTTATTTGCTTGTTTATTATGCTCACGCCTAAGGTATTGCGGATATTACGATTATTTAGAAAATAACAGGTTTCACTGACGTACCTAATATTATTTACAAAACCAATTGGACGAGTATGGTAATATTGAATATCGATATTATCCCAATAAATGGATCAGAAAGAAAGGCCATTTAAGTCACCGAACTTGACGTCATCGGTTTTTTTCTATTCGATCAACTTAGGTCGGAAAATTGATACATAATAATCGAGAATTATATTTAATTAAGAAAACAATAGTTGCTAACGGTATGAAAATAATACAAGTAAAAATTAATTATTAAAATAAGAATATAAAATATAAAAAGTTTAAACAATAAGAAAATGAATAAGGAAAACCTGAGATTTCTCCATTTTGGAACGTAGTTAATAAAGACGTAAGATCATAAAATTTGTTCTTATTAAATTATTAATTATTGCGTGAAATTCGAACATCATCGTCTCATTGGCAATTAAACTTGATTATTAAAGGATGACTAATTTGTCGAATCCATTACAAAATATCTTGGCTCGAAGTGGTTTTTTCCCACAAACGTCTAGTCCTAACAGGCAATTATGGCAATACGGCCGCATCCTGTTCTAATAAACCGGCGGTATTCCGTTTTTTTTTTTCATTCGTTCTCATTAAAAACCACTTAATATTCATATTTTTTTAAATCGCCTTTTTATTCTTCTACCATGGTAATCACTCACAAACTATTACACAACTCAAACTGGTTCATCGACAACTTGAAATATAAGAAATTTTTCTTGTGGTGTCATATCAATCGAATAAAGATTTTCGTGAATTAAAAATATATTTATTAATATATTTCGTTTTTACCAGACACATCCACCCCGTGATCGTAATAATACATTTTTATTGCGTAATCTGAAAGTAAATCCCCACTAAGTACTTGTAGATTGTAGTAGGAGGGGTCGTGAAGGCTACGCTGCCTCATAAGCACTTCGACCTATCAGATCTTTTGTGCATAACTAAGTACTAAGTACTTAGTACATCATGTAAAAATATTCATGAAGAAGGAATTCTAAGAACTGGGTTCGAAGCTCTCCTCCCCTGATTCAACCGTAATATCAGTTGCGCGAGAGAAGTCTGCTAGGTTTGGTTTGTTGCTTTTTATGCTTGGATCGTTGAACACTTCCACTACGGATCTAACACACTCTTTTGCTTCCTCTTCTTTCATCAGTGCTCTCATACATGCTAGTCGGTTGTTGGTACTCTTGACGGCTGGCCTTTCTTCAAAACAATGTCGATCTGATTGAGATATGTCGAAATTACTAAATTAAGTCCAGCAGCTTAAGAATAGCTGAAGAGACGATAGAAGCAACATATACACAATTGGTAATGTGACTGAGATTTGGTATTATTCAAAATTTTATATTGTTGGTGGATTGGCAGACCACCGGAAGTATTTTTTGGATATAAATAAAGATATCTTTATTCATCGGCGAATGGAACGTTAAGCTGTTACAATAATGAAATATCGTCCAAACAAGCAAACTTTATACCCATGTAAAGGCACAAAGTTAGCGATGAAATAATAATTTAGTCACACTTTTGTTTATTAAATAATATTTAGGAAACCCTCGACTAAATAAAATGTATACAAAAAATCACAGGCAGAAAAAGTGTACGCCGCTGTGAGCCAGGCATTCGAAAAATACGACCCCCACGTTTTGGCTTCGATTGTACCGGGTCGGGCGCATTCCCCGGTTATACAAATGATCCTGATGCCCCCCTCCTCCGCCCCCTTTGGACCACGCAAGCACGGCTACCTGTCTTTAACCGCAGCAAAGCATTGTTTTTTGATGGTGTTTTTTAGCCTAAGGCCACCTTCATTTTTTATTGACCTGGCCCGCCGAGAGTCCTCAACTCTTGCTGTTACTACCAAATGCCTCGTACGTCGTTTCAAAAAACAACGTTGTCACATTTACCGCACCTTCCGAGAGGCACGTACATTTACTAAATACCTAACATAATTATTTACGTCAAAAGTACTGAGTAAGTTTTCTATGAGTAAGTAGACAAAATTGTAGTACCTATAGTTAGCAGAAGCAAACAAAAGACCTGGTGGGCGTATTCATGTTGCTGTTGTTGTATTTTTGGTATCGATATATTTCATTTCACATCGAAAACTGACTATCGATAACATTAAGTGTCAACTGTCAACCCAATTAGTAAGGTTAGTTTTGTTTTTAAAATTTCTTTCAATAATTTTGTAAAAAAGGAAAATTAGATCTAGGTCAATTGTATTAAAGTACTATTAAGAAAGTAAAATGAATTGAAATAAATTAAAACACCGGCAAGCTAACAACAAATGTTTTAAATAAAAGCTGTCAGCACTCATTACTGTATTATTCATAAAATCATTCGATTGTAATATTTCGATTATAAGCGCCAACCTATAAACTTTCAAACCTTGCATCGCGATTGGTCGTTTGCGATAACATTGAAAATAGTTGGCATATTTTCCACGGCTTTTGTTTGCTTCTGTGAACTGTACTTATCTTTAAATGAGGGTTTGCTAGTTAAGAAAGATTAATTTGGGGGCCTGGGCACCGTTTAAAGAATACTTCGATGGCCTGGGTAAGAAATCATTCAATCATTGAATAATAAATTTGATGCACCTTTTATTAGTAATCACTTTTATTTGTACTACAATTATTTAGAGTAAAAAAAAATGGATAAACTGTTGATACGTAAAATCGCGGGAATAAAACGTAACGTATAAACGGCAACGTGGTAAAAAGCGCGAAGAAGCGACTGAAACCATTTCTCTTGGAAGAAATATTCAGCCTTTACAGCGGCCTTACTATGACCAGCCAGATGGCCGGACCAAACAATAAGTGTAACACCAGTGGAACACCGTAATATTATGGTTTTTAAATTTAACCATTGTGGTTCGTCTCTTCGCTATCGGGGGATTCGAAAGATATTTAATATCAGTAAATATTTTATGCGACATAAACATGTTTAAGAAATTCAATCATTTTTTTCAAAGAAATATTATTTTTGTTAATAAAAAAATACTACCAATACATTTTATTGTGATAAACCGTTAGATACGAATACAATCTTCAAAAGGTATCATTCAAAGCTTATTTCCTAATTTGACAAAACAAATTAATAACGATATTAAATTATTTTTTGAACGAGTGGCTAGGAATGTCTAAGAGGTTGTTATTTTTTTCTGTTTGGCTTATCATCTTTCTGAGACCTTTCACAGATATTTTCATAATCTTTGCACCGAGAAGGTCTCGTCTTTGACTCCAAACGCAGTTTTTTTTTATAAAACGGCCCTCTAGATAATAATTTAAGAAAGAAGTCGACACTCACCACAAATCAGCGCCAATCCAAATAGATCCGTATCTTGCATACCCTGCAGGGTAAAATGTCTGCATGTCTGTTGGTAGAGTTCTCTTACCCTGGACTTGGCCTGCACTATGAAATAAAGGGTCTGTTGGTGCAGCAGATGGAGCGCAAGGAAACGAGCTGACGGGGGAAGCGCTGCTGCCGGGCTGCACGCGGCCAAAGGGGCGCTCACCGTGCACAGACCGGCGCGCATGACACGCTCATCTCTTCAGAGAGTGGGCCCGCTCTCACCTGAAACAATATCATTATCCTTAACATCGCATTTACATAAATAATTTCATCGTTGTTCAACTCGAACAAGTTTTTAAAATACCTATATGTGAAGCACTTTTATTCTCTTACGAAATTGAGTCGTAGACTTCCTAGAATGTGATAAGTACTACTCCAGTTTTATGTCTGAGCACATTAATAAACTCACACTAACAAATAGACATGGTTCCTACTTTTGCATAAAAAATGGCTATAAAAACTTTACAAGTTAATTTTCGTCTCATTGACATCAGTGACATTCATACATACATATAGTCACGCCTTTTTCCCGTAGGGGTAGGCAGAAACAACTTCCGCTACGTTTCTTACACACATCTTTCGCTTCTTCTACTTTCAATAGTGCTCTCATACATGCTCGTCGAATGTTGGTACTCTTGGCCGGCCTTTTTTCAAAACAGTGCCGATCTGACCGAGATCGACGTTCGCCGAGGTCGCGACCTCTACCGACTTCCGCCCATTCACACTCGCATTGTAAATCTGTTTCGTCAATCTTCCTTCATCCGTCTCTCTACGTGTCCAAACCATCAGCGACAGTGATAACTAATATCTCCAAAAATTAGTTCGGAAGATTCAACTTCACGATGATATGAAGTGCTGTAATAAGACTTTAGTCGGACGTTCTTTTCAAAGGAATAAACAAATAACTAGCAGTCTCTGGAAACTTCAGCGAACTTCTCATCAAATCTCAAACTTGCTTCTGTCTAAACTGACTCGTGTCTCTACCTACTGTTTCTTTTGATAGATAGATACATTAAAATTATTTGATAACCAATTTCCAGCTTTCGAAGGGAAATGAATGTCTTTAACTCCTTGACTATTAAGAAGACCAACAGGCCAATAAAACCTCAAGAGGTTTAGATTATGCGCATCCATCCACCTTAGACCAAGTGCTTCTTCTTTAACTTTAAAATTTTGCCAATACCTTTATTAGAGGACTAACGACCTCGATACATATCTCCATGCACTTGGACATCATCGTATTCTTAACGTGCTTGTTGCAGGATTATTATTTTAGAAAACGATTTGTTCCTGGATTGAAAATACATAGTTACAGAAGGAATTCACAACAACAAAAACATATTGAGCTATTAGAAATGTAACTACACTCACGAATCGGCCGGTCGAAAGGAAGTATCGTAATTATAAAGAAACGCCATCAAAAAGAGGCATCATCAGGCGCCTCGCGTTAGTCTTGAGACTCTCGAGGAATGCCACCCGATGACCTTCGATCGTCAATTTGAACGTGCGTTTGTGTACAAATATAAGTGTGTGTGTGTGTGTGTGTATGTGTTACCATTGTATTTACACATGATGGAATTTCGCTACTGGCACTAAGCGGTTTTCGACGTTTTTTGATAGCGTGATTATTTATAAAAAAGAAACATCATGACGAACTTATGATGCTGCTTCTTTTTAACACACCTGAGGAGTGGAATTTCAAAACGTCTCTTGTCCAGTTTGGAGAATTTCGGAAAATCACAAAAATGTTGTTGTACTCAAAAAAATCTACCAATTTTTTCATTTTTGCTTCAACATAATTCCATTTGGACTCTAGATTGTTCTTCAAACAAAAATTATGGAGATACTTATAATTTTTAGTCTTTAGCAAGTATTTCAATTTGGACAAGAGACGTTTTGAAAGTAAAGTTCGATTGTTCAACATTGTTTATAGCTTGGGGAGAGCATTGGAAGAATAACGTTGCTTTTTTTCCAAGGTTCTTTTCCACTGAGAAACGTTAGCTCTTTTCTTCCTGTCTTTACCGGGCAAACTTGGACGAACAATATTGTCTGATTCCTTGTCCATCTTCGACACTACACAACACAAACTGAAAATTGATCTAATTTGTGAACAAAAACCTTCTAAGAGAACGAGAAAATAAACACTAAAATCGTTTAGCAATCATAAAGCAATCAACAGGTTTGCTGGTTACAAAAACCTTTGTAAAAATATAACCTGACGCTTAAATTACTCAATATTGCCAACATTTCAACATTGTATATTCTACTTTAAGGTAATGACAAAGATTATGCTTATAAAGGTGCCAAATTATTATTTTTATCTAAAATTGGGTTTGGAAAATTACATTTGGATTTGAGACGTTTTGAAAATCAGAAACTGAGCAGCTGTGCTCATGGAGCAGGGACAAGAGACATTTTGATTATTCAAAAGGACGTCCGCCATCTTACTTTACAGTGAGGTGGACAAGGGACGTTTAGAAATTTCATTGAATTTTTAAATTTGATTTTCAACGGGTTCTAGGACGTTTTGAAAGAAAAAATCTCCACTTTTAGTTGCAGGTAGCCTCAGATGTAAAATAAAGAAAAAAGTTAAATTGAAAAAAAATGGACAAGAGACGTTTTGAAATTCCACTCCTCACTTATCGGGATAATTTTTTAAAATTATAGTATGCAAAAAGAAAAACCAGTCTGTCCGAATAACTTTTGTTTTTGCGTAAATGTAAGAAAAACAACAAAACACGTCCAATTTTAAATCAAGGGAGAGGTTAAAAAATGTTATTCTGCTGTTTCTAAGAGGTGTCCCTTTAACATCCCCCACCCATTCTTTAAAATATCAAATAGCAACCTTTACCTTGTGATGTATCAAATTAAAACCCAAGCAAAATGCAAATCGGCCATATAAACAACAATATATTTGATACTAAAAGATTGGGCGGTCAATATGGGAGAGAAAGAATTTATAGAAGACAATGTAGAATGTTTCGTGCAAACTTTTGCAAGAAAACTACTATAATGACTATAATATTGTGATTGATCCGTTTAACAATATAATATTTAAGCCAGCTCAAGATGTCCGCGATGCAATCAGGAAGAAACTGCAAGCAGATCCATGTAAACGTAAGTCAAGTTCAGTTTCGTTCAATTTGTCTGAAGTTAACAAAATAATATTGCTACGGAATGAATATACTCCTGAAGGTCTTATTTGTAAATTTTACCATATTGCTGCTGTAGGATTAGCGTGGCGAGAAGAGGCAGTTGCTTGTCTGGTGACTGAACTGCTCTTTTAGGGTTCTTTTGAGATTTCCCATAAACAAATAACATGTCGACTTTTTCGTTGTGCGCGAACATTTTTCGAAGGCAAATCACAACAGAACAATATTTGTCAATCATTAGTTTAATTATTGACAGTTGCGATTTTGCTATTTTCCAAAGGCGACTTTTTTAAATCATGAAGATTGCGAATTTTTGATAATACGTTTTTTTACAAATTTGCTTATAATTTTATAACAGATAAAGATAGCAAATTTTTTCTTCACAACATTTGTTTAGAAAAAGTAGAGCTCTTTCTAAATATGCCAAAATATAGGTATGTTTCTGGGGAAAAAAATCGATGACGTCATTATTTCAGTTTCCAAATATGCTTGAATATGCAAATTAGGCTTAAAATGGACCTTGCTCAATCCCATTCAGGAACATTCTTTCAGATTTTTTCAATCGTTTTTCTTTTGCTTATAATAGATTTGAGACACCCTGTACAGATCGTACTACAGTTTTATATTCTGCAGTTAAAAAGGTGACAAAAAGATTTTCGAAAATTTATAAATATTAATGCCCAATCTATTGTCGTAAACATATTCGATTTTCTTAAAAGTCCTAGCAAAAAAAAACAGTACATACATTTCCTGTCGACCGGTATAGCGGCTCGTCCACTAAAGTTAAAATTAGAAATTCCATTTGGAAGGCAAATTCGATTTTTATCACATTTTTTTTGTTTTTTTCAAATAACAACCTAACTTAACCGTATATGGCGAACAGCCTGGCAAGCTTCTTAACGTGGGATGTTGTTAATGCCATAGTTGTTTGCAAAACTTGTTTTCTTTTATTTCTCTTTTTTTTTTCTTTCGCCGTTTTTGAGACAATGGCGAACCGAACTGATCAATGAAATGCTCGTTACAAACATACCTGATTCAATGGTCATATGTTTTATTCAATGACCAATGGGTGATTGATTCTTATTCTTCTTCTTCTTTTTCTTCTTTCGAAAATGTCCATTTTTCTTATTTTTACGCACAAACTGTTTCGATTTATTTTAACGAAAAATATATACGACCATCCCATCTCTAGTCTCCCCTTTCCCACTTTACAGTGAGTAAGTACTTATGACGAGAATAATAAAACAGTTGACTAAATGAATTTATCACTGCCTATAGGGGTATCGGAGTCTATCACAAAACTAAAATTTTAATTGTTTACGACGATTATATGAATTGGTACTTTTGTAACATTGGTATGAATTTAAGTGAAAAAATTGTTACACTCTGAGAAATACATCAACTCCATTTTTCTAAAACCAACTAAAAACTTGCGAGATGTGTGCTAATATTAGCTAATTGTGTCACTAGCTCTCTCCAAACAAATTTATCTTTGTATTAAAAACTCAATATGGTCTGAAGCCTTAAAAATAGTTGAAGGAGCACCAATATATTTATTAAAAGTATTGGATGCAAGTATGCACTATGACAAGATTTACAATTAACTTAATAAAAGCAAATCAGTAGCAATAGCCTTTCTAGACCTAAAGCAAAAGCTTTCGATGCAGTAAATATAAAAATATAATATTAAGTTTCTTGAATAGAAACATCATAATATTTACAATACATTCTCATGAGATACTCTTTAGCAAGTTGTACAATTATGGAAATAGAGTTGTTGGAATCAGTCGGTTTCCAACAACAACCCGACAACGACATTATCTTTCCAAACGCCGTCAAAAACGGCCTATAAATTCTTTTCTACCAATCGATCGAACAAAATTATTTCTCTCTCTCTCGTAGACCCTTCGTGGGTCTTAGCTGCATCTACTTATCTCCACCTATCCCTGTCCAACACAACCTCCTTCCAGTCCCGTACTCCCAAGACTTTTACATCACCTCTGATATTGTCTCTCCATCTGAGCCTTGGTCTTCTTAAAGGTCTCTTTTCTACTGGGTTTTCCTCCCATATCCACTTGATAAGACGTTCATTCGACGATCTCTCTACGTGTCCGGCCCATCTGAGCCAATGTGCTTTTATTTCGTTTACTAAACTCGGTCTTTTGTACATGATCTTGGGCTCCTCCTCATTCGTTCTTATTCGATATTGACCCGTTCTCTCAACTACCGTAGGTCCAAAGATTTTCCGCAACATCTTTCGTTCATCAAAGCGTCGTGGCACTGGTTAGTTCTGCTTCGTCATTGTCCATGTTTACGAATCGTACTTAATAATTGACTTGATTACTGCTGAATATATCCGTATTTTAGAGTTCCTAGATATCAGTCGGGACCTAAACAGGTCTTGTAAGGCGAAAAAACATTTTTGCCCTTTTGTATTCTTGCTTTTATTTCGCTACTGATATCGTTTTCCGATTTTGTGGTTATTCCCAACACACAGGTGAAGAGCTTAAAAACATGCATGGGAGCTTCGCTACAAATTGGACTTGAAATGAACTTAAACAAAACAAAGATCATGAGTACAGAAGACGTCCAGGTAACTGTTAACGACCAACCCCTAGAAGTTGTCTCGGAATATATTTACTTAGGTCACAAAATTCAGCTTGGCAAAAAAAATCAATCTTCTGAAATTACAAGAAGAATAGGCCTCTCCTGGCCAGCTTTTAGCAAACTATGATTTATCCTTAAATCTCGTGAATTTCCTATAAATTTAAAAAGGAAAGTGTTTGATGTCTTGTGTGATGTCGGTTCTCACATATGGACTCGAGACATTACCCGCAAATTTGCCAATAAACTGTTAACCACCCAACGAGCAACTGAGAGGGCTATGATAGGAATCACTTTAAGGGATAAAGTCCGCAACGAGGAAATTCGTAGAACTAAAGTGACTAAAGAGAGACCGAACGGAGCATTAGTAGACCCCAGAGACGATGGGGAGACGATATCTAGAATGTTGCAGGAAGGAATTGGATCCGGACTGCTAGGGATAGAAGAGCGTGGAAAGATTTGGAAGAGTCCTACATCCAGGAGTTGATAAGATAAACACGGGCTGAGAACAAAAAGAAGAGAATGAACTAGTACATAATAAAAATTCAACTAAATTAAAATTAAAAAAATGGATTAATGTAAATGTACTGTGATGGTGTTGTTGGTGATGATATGTATTTATTAGAAATGTTACAAGGGCTTCCATAAAAAAATTTCGGCAGTAAAATTAACATTAGGAATCGCAAAATTTCTTAATAGTATAATATGTTCTACTTTCAGTAAATAAATAAAAATATATTTTTTTAATGTATGAAACACAGTAAGCCTTCATCGTTCCTTCTAGTTCACAGAAGTAAGTCTAAAAACAAACTTTATTTGTACACAAAAGTTCATAATTTACGCGAGAAAAGTCCGTCTCCGTTGTCTCAGGTAAGTCCCGCAGTAATTGAAAGTTATTTAATCTTTTGATAAACGAATGTGTGAGAAAGGCGTGTGTGTGAAAGTATTACAAAAGATAAATAATTGTTCGTTTGTACGCATTTCAACGAAACATTAAATGTCTCTACCTCAAGATTTGGGACAAACTTTTTTTTATAACCGTTCCAAAGGGTACGAACAGTATTGGTTGGTACAACTGAAGAGATCACTATAAAACGTAATTATTATTCATTAATAACAAAAAACGAAACATAAATGAAGCCAGTTATAAAAAAGATCTGTATTTTAAATTTTACATTAATTGCTTCCTAAACACGAAAGTGACGCTAAACGAGTTTTAGAATGTTCATTAACGAATTATATGGCAGTAACATCAAAAAAGGAGACGACAGAGTATTAGTCGATGGGAAAATAGTGCAACGGATGTTTGTGATTGTATTTGCCAAACTGGTTCTACTATCTCATATTTGCCAACTGTGGAAATTGAAAAAAAGTAGTTCTTTTACATTAGAGACAAAATAAAAATTATAACTTTCGTGTGCGACGCAAGTACCTTTAAATTCTCTCTCGTTCAAAAGATTTGTTAGAGGATGGTTATTCCCTCCAATTCATTATATTTTTAATAATCTTATTAAATGGGAAACCTAACTAATATTTAGTGATTGTATTTAATTACTGTAAGGCTTCTTCTTCACCATCTTCTCCATCCACTGCAAGATGTAGGCCTCTTTCAACATTTTCCATTTCTTTTCCCATCCAGTTTTTACCAGTTTTGGTTCTTATGTCGTCTGCCCCACTGAGCGTTTTATTAGGCGTGGTCTTCTGCATAATAGTACTTTTGCCCATCTCTCGTCTGGTTGTCTAGATAGGTGTCCCGCCCAACACCATTTAGAAGTCGATGATGTCAGTTACCTTCGTTTGTCGTCGGATATCCTCGTTTCTAATACAGTCTCGAAGGCTGATTCCCATCATGGCTCTTTCCATAGCTCTCTGACTCACCCGTAGTCTGTTTGCACTTCGCACCGTCATCGTCTCCAAGCCGTAAGTCATGGCAGGCAAAACGCATTTATCGAAGACGTCTCTTTTCAGGCAGTTCGGAGTTTTACTTTTGAATATATAGTTCAGTCTACCAAAAGCTGCCCAACCGAGTTTGATCTTCAAAAATTTCAGCTGTTTGATTATCTTTACCGAGTCTTATGGCATGACCCAAATACTCTTTGACGTTTTCGATTCTTCGTCTATCGACCGTAATTAGTTGTTCGTTTTCGTTTAAAATTGTTGTTTTGGAAAAATTCATTTTCAAGCCTACTTTAGCAGAAGCGTGAAGTTGTTCGAGCATTATTTGGACTTGATCTGACGTTGAGCAATTAGATTGCTCATCTCCACGCGTTGAGTCACATTAATGACATGAGCACATGAGCATTTGTAATCGCAGTTTTAAAATCGGTATGGCTATTTAATATAAAAACTGCTGAGAAATCGAACTTAACAGTAACCGTTTTAAAAATTGTTTCCCAACATTATCGTTCTGCTAGAAACGTCGTTAAAAATGTTATCGCGTAATTAATTTTTTTTTTCCATTTTAAACGACAATATTTTCGCTACAATTCATGCGCTTTCTCTGATAAATGCAATTTTATTTCCAATTAAATAATTTAAATACGTTTTTCGGTGTTTAACGATTAAATTCTTTTTCGTAGAATTATAATGCGGAGGAAGCCACACTCAAACGTTTTGAATATTTTTCGTCGATAATGTGTGTATCCAAAACTGACTGATTGTGTAATTCCTTTCATAACAGATTAATATTCAAAGTGTTTGAGTACACTTTGTCTTTTTTCAAAAGTCCCGAATATCCAATTTTATCTCTATTTAATGGCCCACGTGAGCGTTACGCCGAAAATGGGTATTTAACAGTTTTATAGTTGCATAACTATCCGGCTATAAATAAAAGATTATTTTAGTAAATGTCGAATATTCTTAGTAAACTTAAAAAGTATTACGACCATTGCCGTAATACAAAATGACACATAATAAATCTGAAGATAAAAAAATTCCTAAAAAGACGCTGACACCGAATAACGATATCGGAATTTTACGTTTCATAACCATAAATAAACAATCCAATGAATTGTTAACAAGCTCAAGAGTGGTGTGGTCCACAATTTTCCCTTTGACACAATTTCAATACAATTGTTGGATGCTTGCGCTAATTGCACTACCTACGTACAGGGTGGCCAACCGAAATCGAAACAGAGCCATTTGCAGGAATCTCGTCAACATTTTAGAAAAACGCCCCCACACCCGTCGATTTTTAACACACTTATATTAGTTTCACCTGTATCTTTGTATGTATGTATGTTTGTAACTGAATCTGACCTCGATTTTGCCCTACTTTAAGCGATCAGATTTAATATAAACTTTGCACACTCGTCAAAGACCGACGACAATGCAATAATTCGATCAAAATATCCGAATATCCTGATTACTTTCGCCAGGATTCATAAATTTAAATTTAAATATTAAAACAGTTCATCGCATTGGTGGTTCAGTGGTGGAATGCTCGCCTGTCACGCGAGTGGGGTCAAATTGACTGGTAAAAAAAAAGACCCACCAGTCGGTCACCGCAAGTGCCAGCCCATACATTTAATTTCTCCGGTTGCTGCGTATGCACCTCGTGAAAAACTCTTGGGTTTGAATCGGGTACCGATAGCGGCAATTGTGGAGATTTACCGTCCCGTGCAAGAAAAAACTAGGTAATAGGTACTAAATTTATACCATTGGTGTACTTAACTCGAACGAATGACATTTTTACCGTTCGTGATTGATTGCAGTTAAAGTTTCACATTTAAAATCTAAATCTTAATAAGTAGGGGGCGGAATTTTTAAATTTAAAGACTATTTTATAGAGAATTGTAGAGCTTTTGAAAGATATCTAATTCGACCCCCAATGCCATTTAAAAATTTTGGGGTAATTCTTACCCTCGCTTGTGGTTGAAAGAGTTAAAAATACCGGAAAAGAGTGTCCCCCTTTAATCAAAAATCGAAGGGTCTAAGTGTCTAAGAGGTTCCTGCAAATGTTTGTTGGCCTTCCTGTATTATTATTCTTTGAATATAAATAAATCCTCTTTTTTAAAAATTATTTAGCAATGGAGCTTACTGCATTAGGATATCGTGCGGCAGATATCTTTGTTTTTTACCGAGCTTTTCTATTCCTACGCACCACATGACCGCTATAAAAAGAAATATTAAAAGGAGTACCTATTACCATTTTTTAGTTATTCTTTTATGTCTATATTTATAACGTCAGATAATAATGAAGACATTATTATAATTGGATATCATGCATCGAAGATGATCTATACATCGGCTCATTTTCTTAGAATGCACAATTTGTATTTCCTATATTTTTCTATCATATATCAATCACAAAATTATGCAAAATTCTCGGATAATTTGCAATATACATGTCCGATCGTCTCTATTACTGCCTACGTCTGCAGTAATTTACTCGACTATTATTAGCATTATTTGTGGTTAGATTTTCTATTTACACCTCGGAGCTATACGGTATACCTACAGTCTAGTTATTAGTTCAGCATACCCACGAATCATTATCTTCGGTATAAAAAGCGGCTGTGAATGTAATATACGTACAGGGTGTGAGTCAAGTTGCGTGTTACGAAATTACCTATTCACAAGATTCCAAAATACGAATATTTCAGAGAGTTAAACTAGCACTAGCTTTTTGCTCAAACACTAACTCTTATTAAGTGTACAGTGTACAATATTTTAAATAATAATATTTGTTGGTTAAAAAGCCGTAAATTATCTTATTACTTTCTATCAGCCAACAAAAAAAAGTCATACCCATCGACCGATTTCCCTGCTACCAATAATTTTCAAACTTTTTGAAAGGCTTCTTTGGAAAATACTAAAACCAATATTAGAGGATGAAAAAAGTATACCTGACCATCAGTTTGGTTTTAAAGAAAGACATTCCACAACAGAACGAGTACGTAGAGAACATAGAGAAGGCACTAGAAAATATTAAAGTATGCTTGGCCATTTTCCTAGACTTTATAGTGCCCTTCACTGCTTTAGATACCTACTTTTGCGGTACCTTCATCGGCCACCTCTGGACCTTTGTACTGAAAATAGTCGCAAAAAGGGTAGACCTATCGTGTGGGCCGCGGACGGACCGCACTGCGACTTTTAGAAGGGGGAGGGATTATGGAAAGGAGATGATTGTGGACCCGCTTTTTAAAAAGTTGCCTGTCACAGTTCTCTGGAAAAACTGATTTTAGAAGCTTATTTCATTACATAGCAAACCTGTAAAAAAAGGATTCTCGATGTAGATTGATCCTTGTAGTGTCAATCTTGAGAGTAAATGGGTGAGACTGATCAGCGTGCCGAGTTCTTCGGCCGAATGTGGCCAGTGGTGATACAAGAATTTTTATTTTTCTGGAGTATCTGCCATGGAAATATCTGTAGAGCAATAACTGGTCTGCAACTCTTCTTCTATGTTCTAGTGGGTGAAGGGTATCTGTGAGAGTTGAGCTGTTTATCAACCGAATGGCCCTTTTCTGGAATCGAGAAGACGAAGAGATACCTTGGTGCTGAACCCCAAATGGACAAGCAATACTCCAGTAGAGGTCGGATTTGAGCCTTGTACGTCGTCAACAGTTGATCGGGAGTAAAAAACTTTTTAGCTAGCCCCTGGCTTGCTGACTTTGGGATGTTAGCAACATGGTCATGCCAAGACATATTATTAGACACCGTGACTCCCAAAATCGCGATGGAGAGACTTGATTCAAGGGTATTTCCGGACATTGTGATGGAATGATTTAAGGAATTCACTTTCTTGGAAAACGTAACGCTTTGTGTTTTCTGGGCGTTGAACTGAACAAGATCGTTGATTCCCCACTCGACGATTGCTTCAGATATCTATTGATGAAGTCAACCTGTACCTGCCTGAGTCTTTGTGTATCATTCACCAAAAGTGATCGATAGGATGTAAAAGTTGAGACGAGTGTGCTATCGTCTGCGAAACTGTAAATGGGGTTCGTGGTGGTTTTCAGGAGGTTGTTGATGTGTAAAAGAAATAGGGTGGGGGACAGGATGAAACCCTAGGGGACCCCGGCATTGGTTTTTAACGTCAACTGCCACATGTAACGAGCGATCTTGCATGAAGCTCAAGAGCCATTGGCGCAGTTTGGTTGGGAGACCGTAGGCAGATAATTTGCTTCAGAGACTCGGTACGAGAGACAGCCTGGCACACATTATGTAGTAGTGTCCAGTGCAACTCTTCAAGATGTACTGGGGGCTAAGGCGAACTTGACAAGTGGGCAAAGTACCCCACTGGCAAGAACTCCTAGTTTGTGGTCTTCGACGCACTTTGCGCGAGACAAAAAAAAAGCCCGACCTCATCTACTTTCCGACGACGCGATAGAGAAGAAACTGGCGAAGGTTTCATAAAACAAATAGTTTAAAGAAACTATTCTAAACTATTCGAACTGCCAAACTAATACGTTGAATTGATAATTATTATAAATTAATTTTTTGCTTGACAGAGATTAAGTCTCGGTTCTCGAAGTACAGAGGAAAAAAGTTGATCGATTTTAGATCGTAATTAAATTTAGGTTCTTGTGGTTGAACCAGTAGTGCTTTTCATTGTGACCCATTACAATAAGAGAAAATTTTGAGATGCGGAGCTGTACGTATACATACATACCACACCTACGACCGCATATTACAAAACCTACGTACGATGATTATAAATGTGAAATATTTAGAATATCTGTCTGCCGAGATAAGCGAGGCATCGGTGATAATACTGCTACATTCTCTTGGAGGTTACTTTTAACGATATAAAAATTTATTGCGTTATTACAAATTTTCGAGGATCTCGTTAGTCATTAGAAAGATGTGTTGTCAGCGATGAAGAATGTAAAGTTTTAGCAAAAAGGAAAAGGTGACGACGACGACGACGACTACTCCGAGATACCGATTAGTATTAATAAATTAGAATAGAATAATTTAAATAGATTATACTTTTTTGAAATACATTCCGCCGGCAAGGAAAAGGGAGATTTCTAGAAGAGGGTTGTTGAAGGATGCCTCTGTTGAGTCTCAGCCGACTTGCTGTCAGTTTTTCCGGCCTTACCGCCGTGAACCTCTTTATAAAGTAATTCAAAAACTACACTTTTCTTGTTTAATAATGTATTGTAGAAAAATGCGTACAATGAGCTTACATTTAAACCTCCGTCTCTTTAGAATTTTTTCACTGGTTGTGGCTTTTTAAATTAATTGATTTTAATAAAATATATTGATTGTAAATTTTTACCACTTGGTATTTCAAAGCTAACTTGCTTGTTCTCTCTACGAAAACAATGGACGAAGTCACAAAACGGAAGTGGTCAAAATATCGACAAAAATCAATGTGCCTTATTACGATAATATCAGACAGCTAGGATGCTTTAAAAGCACTGAGCTCCAACAAGATAAATTCTTAACTTGTATGGAATTGCATCGAATCCTTAGAGTACCTTGGTGCGAACAACGGGGTGACCCTACACTGTGGGTACCTGGGTACCAGGGCTGGAGGGATACGAATCTGCGTTCACTGGACCAGAACCGGTTTTTGTAGTCACCACAAGTGCCGCCAAAACAATGATTTCGGACTGGGCGGAGAGGAATATACTCACGTACTGGTCCGATATACCAGGGTTGACTCACTCGAAGGCGTTTCTACCTAAACCCTCGATAAACACAACTAAGCAGATCCTAGAATGGAGCAAAAATGACCTGCGTATTCTAAAGGAACTGCTTACAGGACGCTGTCCTCTAAGATACCACCTCAAAAAGATAGGTCTGAACCAACAAACGGACTGTCGGTTTTGCTGCGTGGAAGACGAAACTGCTGAACATATACTATGTTCATGCCCCGGCCTGGGAAGAATAAGGTTCAACATATTTGGTTACACCAACCTAGAACCTACCGATTTCAAAAAAATCTCACCCTATACAACCATGAAGTTCGTGAGAAGGGCTGGATTGTGCGGTGAACTGTAACCTCTAGGGGTGAGCCGCAATAGACCTACTAAGGGTCGCGGTGGAGGGGCGACCACGCCCCACTCACATGATACCTAACCTAACCTATGATTACATACGAACTAAAAGGGTCGATAAATAAAATGGTTAAGGTGTTTTTAACGGATTTCAGCGGAGCAAAACATGAAATTGTTGTATTGTATCAAAAAAAATTGTTTGTTTTCGTCGACCGATCTATAAATTGTTTAACCAAATAGTTTCTGCGACCGTATAATTGCGCCTTCAATTTAATCATCCTGTGGAATTTTAATTGTTTAAAAAAAAAAGTTAAGAATCATTTACCCGAGAACCTTGGTCGTCGAAGGTTAATTTTCAAACAATTATGCAAATCGTACACTGCCGTAAATAAACAACGAGTTACAAATATTATTTCGATGTCACATATTATAACGAACCAAACGAGATTTTCATGTTAAGTAATATTAAAACTTACGTCCTACTTTGCGCTCGATATGGTAATGCAGTGGGTGTACAATCACTTGGATATTTAACTTTGTTTTATATACCTATAGATATAGGTATTATATACATGCTCGAATGTACATAAAAGATTTATTTTATATTGAGATATTTTCTCGATTGCGTGAAATAATTATTGTTGAAAACGTCTGCACTATAAAGCAGATATGTAGTCGTGCGATTTTAGTACCTGTGGCAGTGTAGACGTTACATCAAGCCCTAAGTAAGATGTTTTGAAATATTTTTGTCTTCTTTTACCCGCGGCTTTGCTCGCGTTGACGTCGAAAGATCATTACAAAGTAAATAAAATATGATTCGGAAGCTCTTAAGTCAGTTTGGCGTTCAGCTTGCTCATTTAAACGAAGTTGCGTTTGAAGAGGCGTCTCAGAAGCTCTTATAGAAGCTTGACGGGAGGCTTAACCCTCTAAACTTTCTTGTTTCTGAGAAGTGGATTTACCGGTACTCTTGGGGTGCTTCAGCTTCTACTCTACGCTCGTCAGCCTGTACAGAGAGTTTAACGAGATACTGGACAACAGAGAACTACGAAACAAAACAGTGATATGCCATGCATTACCAACTCACCGCCAGGCTTCGTCTTACCAAGGAAAACATGGAACATGCTAAATAGAATCAGAACGCAGCATGGCAGGTACGCCTATACCTTACGCAAGACTCCAAGGCCCTCCTGCGAGTGCGGCGAAAACCAAACCGTCAAACACATCGTGGAGGAATGCCCTGAAAAGGCTTATAACGGCAGACCAGAAAATTTCCCGTTAGTGACTCCAGAATTAATAAAGTATATACATTTGTTGAATGTTCGTTTGTAATAATTTTGTTGTCATATATATGCTTTGTGTCTTAATCAATACGCTAAATAAATAAAATAAACCAGTGCTAAAAGCAGATTGCTCTCGTCTTCTTAATACTGCATCACGGGGTCATTTGATCATGTTAGTTTTAAGGATGCTATACTCGATTGAATATTAAGCTGAAAAGTGCCCTATGTCCTTAACTATACTTTTGAAAATATGTGTACAAACTTTCATGATGATAGGTTGAGTACTTTACGCGTAAAAGCGTAACAAACAAACAAACAAGCAAACTCACATTCGCATTTATAATATTAGTTAGAATTGTATGCGACAGCCCTCGTAATAATTTTGTTGCATGTGTCCTAGATAAAAAAAAAATTGGCAGTCATTAGGACTTCATAAAAGTTAAAAAAAGTAGGCCGTCAGCTCGATGCCACTGTTTGAAAGACAGATAGAAAACGAAGAAGTTATGACGCCACCGTGCTTTTTTAATATTATTTTGACCAATGAAGGGTTAAGAAAAGGATAACAATCTTATATGAAACTTTTATTGAAAAAGTGTCCGCTTAAATAACCTTATATAAAGGTGGCGCTGGTGGACGTGAGGTTAGATCTTTACTTAGTGTTGTTTCAGATAAAGTGAAGTATGTCAAAGGGAAAAAGATACGCAACATTTTGGCGCTATTTTAAAAACGGTATACTGCTACAGTAACTCCATCTTAATTCAATTCACTTTCAGGGACATTTTTTTTAACACAGGTGTAGACTTATCTCATTTAACCTGTGACACGCACGACACTTGTGAACGCAGGTAAAATTTGACATCATTAGAACGACGATGATGAAAAGTCTTACCTTGGCAAATACAGAAACAATTTAATTGGCTTTGAAAAGACAGATTTTTTTTGACTGCGGAAACTGAGCCACTAGTCATAGATTTCCTTTAAACACGGTGAGAAAACTCTGATAAACTCTACAAAAACAACCACTAATATTTGACATTCTCTCTTTTATTGGGCAGTTTTGATGTGATAACCCAATATTTGACATTTAACAACATACAAATAGGTAAAATACCTGATTTTAAACAACTGCCACTTGCTAGCCAATGAGCAAGTATGCCACAAGCGCATCATTCTGCTATACATAAGCTCAATTACACATCTCTGTTACTCTTTCATGGATAGGTCCATTGTTATTCTTACCTCTACCCTCTACATTTTGACAACCGCTGACAGCCGCTATCACCTACATTAAAAACACCCAAGTTGACGTCGTTACCGTCCCCCTACCAAATTAAATTAAAATCATTGAATAATAAATAACCAAATAAAAGTGGGCTGTCAGCTCGAGAATACTTTTTGACAGACAGATAGAAGAAAAAAGAAAAAGCTATGATATCACCAATCTGTCGCTGACGTCAAGTGACGCGAAACCGTAAGTTTGCTCCCTACCAAACTTTCGTTAACGCGCCCAAAGAAGTTTTTACTTCAAAAATAGATATTTTTTCTGAAAAAACGCTTCAGAAATTTCATTTTTTTTTTAAATTTATCAGTGCAATCTTTACAAAAATAATAGTCACATTTCAATGACGTTAACGAAACTGACGCGTACAATTATTTATTTAGAAATAACCAATTTTCGATTCCATTCCTCCGTTCGTATTCATCATCATTAGCATTCCTCAACGTCACATGATGGATCTTACAATATTCACACAAAGTACGCAATTTACAATGGCATTCTTTAATTAGTATATTATATTACGTTGAATTTCTCTCAGAGGAGTGTAACTAGAGTACCAGTACTTTACAAATACTGTTTACGAAGCTAGTTAAGATGTTCAAGTTATTGAAATTTATACAGAGTGTGTGAGTGTGTGTCATTAGTAGGTATATTGGAAACTACTCGCACTATATTATTAACGAAAATTGTTCGCGCGACGCTTATGTTTTTAATTTTAGTACAAAATAACTTTCTCTCGAATTCTTATCATTTTTGATAAGAGACCAGTTTTCAGTATACATCTTGCATCATTCGAAGAATAGCACGATACCATAAATATAGTTCGAATCAAACATTTTCCATTTTTTCCAGAGAACTATGACCTGCAACTTTTTAAAAAGCGTGTTCACAATCATTTCCTTTCTATAATCCCTTCCCCTTCTAATAGTCGCAGTGCGGGCCGTCCTACAGCACCTACAGTGCTTCATTTCAAAACTAGCCAGTCCAACTAACTTTTTATTTTGCTTGAATGTAAGAAAAACAACAAAACACGTCCAATTTTAAATAAAGGCGAATGTTTAAAAATTATATTTTGCTGTTTCCAAGTGGCACCCTTTTAACATCCCCCGCCCCTTCTTTAAAATATCAAATATCAACCCATTCCTTGTGTTACTTCAAATTAAAACCCAAGAAAAATGCAAATCGGCCATATGAACAATTTATTCTATCGGTTTATTTTGCAGATAACATTAAACATCGCGAAATAACAACTAACCAAAATCAAGTTAATTACATGCAGCTCCTTAAATGTATTTACAGTAACTGTTTAAAGTGTGCTTTATTATTTTGTAGGCAATAATAAAACCTATTTTCAAATTCTACTCGAACTCTTTGTAAAGTTTCGCTACTAATTCGTCTACGTTCTTCAGTTACTTCAAACTTTAGTTCTTCAATGTCTTCGGAAGAAGTTTTGTAAACTAATGTTTTTAAATAGTTGCACAGAAAAAAGTCAAGTGGTTTTAGATCTAGAGATCTTGCTTGTCCATTTTATAAAACCTATTCTGCCAATCTGATGTCTTGTAAATCGTTTGTCTAGTCATTGTCAGGACGGTTTTTATTAAAAATTCGAGCTGATCCTCGAGCGCACTTGTTTTGATGATCGTAAATAAATATTATTTCTATTCGTTCTTGCAAAAAATGCACCATTTTAAAATAACTCGAGATGCTACAGCTACAAATAATGGCTAATTTAACGTCATGAATAACTAACTAAATATACTATTAATATTTTTTGAAACAAATAAACAAAATGTCTGGGTTTGAAATGAAAGCACTGTATAATTTGTGATCGATGCCTACAAATTTTTATAAATATCGTATGGAGTAGTATCAGAATAGTTTAAGCTCATCGTGACACATAGCGGATGTGTATTAATTCATAAAGAATGTGAGGAACGAGGAGCCATAGTTTTTATTTGGTATTTTAATTGTATATTTGTTAATTTATTCGTAAACTTAAATATGTACTGCTCACAAAATTAAAGATTCGAATTAAAGAAACATTTTTAATAAAAACTGTACCTTCTTTCCTGACTTGTGGGTGGGGCTATAAAGTTAGAAAGTAGTGGATAATGTGTTTTTTTAATAAGGGAATTCAGTCCTACAGAATATATAAGAAATGAACTGGTTTGGAGTCAACAACCAGTAATATTACCAGGTTTCCAAAAACTTTGCATGTTTTGTCTACAGTAGCTAAATATTTTTTATTATTGTAACATTTCCTTTTCTTCTAAAACACTCTTTGTAACAAAAATTAGGGCAGGAATAGTCTGTCGCTCTTGCAGCATTTTTAGCAGCTAAGAAGAAAAACAAAACCGAAAAAGTTTCTTTTTACCTCGGTCAAGTGCAATAGAGATCTGCTGTGAAAAGACTTCTAGTCCAAATCTGCAAAGCACTAAAACACCTAAAGGATCTTTCACAATTTTTTCGCAAACTTTCACGGTGCTAATCTTTCATATTCAGCACGTTTCTGACTGGTCTTTTAAAAAACCAAATCCTACACGATAGTCACTCACTGTCCTTTATATTTGAAGATGCCCATCAATAAACATTGACGCACGTCAAAATATTGATGTTTGCATTTCTCTCGTATCTAGGCTCGCAGTGGGAGAGAAATAACCGTCCGAAAAAATGTGTGAGCCCATCACTCAAAAAAAAAAAACAACTGACACGAACCGATAAAAGAAAAAAAATTCGAATAATTAATACTAATTTAGCATATTGAGTATTCAAAACAAATGACAATCAAACAGAGTTTATGGTCGAATGAATTGACGAGCATCCGTAGTAGAGATTCATGCTCGATACACATCGTCACAGTCTAATGTGCACGGAATGTGGTCTTCTGGTCTTACTACCATTTGCTTATCCACTCCCGTCTCTTTCGGTCTTCGTAGAATTTTATTAATCGGAGACATTTTTGCGTTTTATATCAAAAATTAAACGCCAATTTTTTCTTTTTACACCTTATAAGATCTACGCGTAATCATTATACAGATCGGATCAAATAATTGGGATGCTTACGGAGAAGAATTTTATTGACACAAGAAATAACTGATAATTTAAACAAATATTGGATTTATATTAAAAATTATTAACTGTTTTATTCACCAAGATTTTGTCTGTAATATATTGAATGACTATTTTTGTGGTTTCCGAATTGATAAGTTTTTAAGTTTAAGGCAAGTTGTTTTCTTTTGTATTTTCAAGAATTTTACTTCAGTTATTGTTTCCACTTTATTCAGTCAACTGTGATTTAAAATTTACAATTTTGTTTTGATTAGAGGAGTTACTGAAAAAGATTGAATGAAAAGATTAGAAGTAAATATTTAAATGCGGAACCCACACTGGAATTCATAAGAGGGAGACAACTATCATGGTGGGAACATTTATAACTAAAAAAGACCCTCAAAAAGAATACGGAAAGTAAAAAATCCGAGAGGAGGAAGATGAGAAAGTCGCGAGATGAAGTAATAGCAGAAATACTAAATGCAAGAGGAAACGTAGAAGAAAAGAATTGAAGAATTTTGTAGCAGATACACCAGTTTGTGGTAGAAAAGATTACAGATTATAATTATATAAATAAATTCGCACAATTATCCAGCTATTATAGGAGTATTCCGAAGACTGAGGAATTCGAAAAATGCAGCTCCCGGTCGGAATGTTCCTCTTCCGTCGTTGTTAGTTGGATTATTATTGTTTCTAGTCAGGCGACGTCGTAACTTATCGTCACTCTATTTGTACCTTTTTCAAGGAAAATTAATTAATTTTATCTGCGCTTCTGTTCATCGAAAACTGGTATTCTAAATGATATCGCATATTTTTCGTTGGAAATCATCTGCAATTATGTCCGCTAATATTAATCAAACAAAACGCAGAGGCGTAGCTAAGATACGTCGCAGAAAGAAAAACAAATTTTCCTCTTATTTGTCTGCGTTGTGACCGCCTTCTGATGACTCAAAATTATGAAAGATTTCCATTTTTACTACTACTATAATAGCACCTTCTAACATACAAACATAAAGTCACGCCTTTTTTTTTACTGAAAGTAGTCGCAAAAAGGGTAGACCCGCTTGTTGAAAAGTTGCAGGTGATAGTTCTCTGGAAAAAATGATTTTGGAAGCTTGTCCAATTCCGTAGCAGCCCTGTAAAAGAAGGATTATTTATGGAGATGGGTCCTTGTAGTGTCAATTTTGAGAGTAAATGGGTGAGACTGATCAGCGTGCCAAGTTCTTCGGCCGAATGTGGTCAGTGGTGGTATAAAAGTTTTTATTTCTCTGGAGCACTTGCCATGAAAATATCTGTAGAGTAATGTCTGGTCTGCAACTCTTCTTCTATCTTCTAGTGGGTGAAGGAGTAAAAAACTTTCTAGCTTTCCACAGAAAACCTAGCCTCTGACTTGCTGACTTTGCGATGTTAGCAACATGGTCATACCAAGACATATTATTAGACACCGTGACACCCAAAATCGAGATTGAGGAACTTGATTCAAGGGTATTTTTTGAAAAACGTGGCGCTTTGTGTTTTCTGAGCGTTGAACTGAACAAGATTGTTGGTTCCCCACTCGACGATTCAAGATCTCTATTGATGGAGTCACTTCCGCTACGATTCTTGCACACATCTTTCGCTTCTTCTACTTTCATCAGTGCTCTCATACATGCTCGTCAGTTGTTGGTGCTCTTGACCTGTCCTTTCTTTAAAACAATGTCGATCTGATCGAGATATGCTCGCCGAGGTCGCAAACTCTACCGACTTACGCCCGTTCACACACCCCTTATATATTTGTTTCGTCAATCTTCCTTCATCCATCCTTTCTACGTGTTCAAACCATCTAAGCATTCCTTTATCTATCTTTGTAACCACATCTTCTTTTACACCACAGCGCTCTCTTATCTTAATATTCCTTACTTTATCCAACCGAGTCACTCCGGCTATACAATTCTCAGACGAGTTATCTCCACAGCATTATTCCTATTATCATGCTTCTTCTGCCAAACCCAACATTCAGTACCGTACGTAAGTGTAGGAACCAACACCTCCATGCACAGCCCTTTTTGACACTTTCTGGCCGTTCATAAAGCTATACAGTGCCCCATTCATTTGTTTTCCTGCCAACACCCTTTGCTCAATGTCACTGTCATACTTTTCATCTCTCGTAAACTTTGAACCCAAGTACACAAATTTATTTACTTGTTTCACTCTTTCTTCCTTAATCAAAACTTCACAGTTTGTCATGTTTTCTTCTCTTTCAAAAACCATTACTTTCGTTTTGTTTACATTTATTTTCATCCCTTTTATTTTCAGGGCACCTGCTTAAAACGCTAGTATCCCATCTAACTCACACATATAGAATTTTTTCTGTTAATAATTGTGGTAAAATATAGGTACCTAAAAATATAGCGTTTAAGCGTTTTATGAATGTTTTTAAGATTTTCACCAAGGTCACCAATAACAGTTGACACGACAGACAATATTATCAACTGCAACAGCCAAATTATAAACGTTAACTGGCTTCCATGGTGACTTTGGTGTGCACCCTGAAAGACAAGAGTGCGGGTGAAAATAATAGGAAATGTGATTGTTCAATAAACAATCATCCGAATATTGTAGACGCGTCACAAGCGTAGGCGTGAGTAGCTCAAACATAAATAATGTTAATTGTTGCTCATCATATGTGTCTGTCAAAGCGAATATTTCAGCAACAATAACGGGTTTTTGGTCGTACGACAATAAGGACGAGTCGAGGATGAGCGCGCGCGCGAAAGGAGTTTGTTAATTCATTCGATATAAATGGGAATCCTCGCCAACGTTTAAAAAAATATATACATATTGGGAAGACGTCTATGCATTTGATTTTTATTGTTAACGAAATAGATTAAATAATGTGCTATTTTAAAATAACCAGTCAAATATTAATTATTGATATTTATTTACGACAAAATTGTAACAATTACCAAATGAGAAAAGGAAAGAAGGGATAAACAAAAATAAGGAGAATAAAAAACGAGATGAGATTGGGAGTACGAGTCACTCTTTTTGAAATTTTTAATCTCGGCGAAATCAATTGCATATTTGGAATTTTTAATATCGCCTTTAGCATCATTATAGGTATTATCTAAACCGTTTTTCTGCCCGCTAAACATTATTTAGTCAATAGACGTAAATAAAATTTTGTATTATTCCAAATTAATTAATTTTGCGTTTTGAATCACGCAATAATGTAGGTACCCAAAATTAGTTATAAATCTTTTATTTCTTTTTGAACGTAACAAATTTTAGAAGCGTTTGAGTACCACTTAATAGTAATAATAATAATAAATAATTAGTTTAAGTGTAGTAGAAATGTCCCAATAAGCATTTTTCGACTGAGACACTAGAAAGGAAGGAATTTGCATTGCGCGAAGAATGTAAATACTTATATTTTGACGCGTTAATCATTAAAAAAAAACTAGTTTAGCATGAAAAAATGTAAGGGATACAAAAATAATGACATACCATCTGTCGTAGCGAATTTCCAAAAAGTATTCGATCGTTTTGCGCATCACTGTCACGTTCAAATTAAATCCAAAGTATAAAAAAAAAATGAGTGCGAAAAATCAGAGTCACAAGTGAATACCCCAAATCGAGTAATCTACACCAAACACTGGCCACCGACCCTGGTGTACGCACATCCACGTGTTTCGTAAACTCGAAAAGGACTCTCTCCTCTTATCCCGTCGTCAGCCGGCGAAGGTATTCTTCGACTAAATTCCCCATTTCAACTTTGGAAACGGTCAGGTACAATATCATCGGAATGCAGTCGACCTGACGATTATTGCGTACCAAAAACGCTGGTACTTCCAACGCTGCCTACTCGATCGTTGCGCGATTGAGATGTACAATCCGTGAACGTCGAATCTACGGCACGTCCGTCGGTCGAGAACGCGCCGACTCGCGGCCGAATTTACCTTTCAGACTGTACCGAACTCAGGTGTGTTTGGTACCCCGTTTGGAGGTTACATTCCACGGCGAGCGGAGAAGGAAAAAAGCGAAATAGCCTCGCTTCGGGTACCCGCCTCCTAAACATACGCGTGCGTCGTTTTTTTTCCTCGATTATTTATTCTTATTCATCATCTTCTTCGTTTTTTTCTTCCGATGTGCGCGTTCTGCGTGCGCTCGTCGAGTACGAGATACCACGATAAGGTCTGAGGAGGAAGGCAGTACCACCGATTACCCTCGCTTGCTTGGTCTTCATTTATAGCTTCTCGAATCTCTTGTACAGATATTGTTTATTACCAACATTGATATTCTACGTTCTTCTAATCTGAAACACTAAAACTCCCGAGTTAATTTCCCCTGTGAAACTGCGGTGGTTTCAAACAATTTTTGCTCGAAATTGTCGGCTTTCGGATGTGCACAATACCTTGTTTTAATATTTGACGCATTCTGCTGTGATGTAACAAATAAAAGATTTCATTTCGTTTTACTCTTTTGGTACCAGAACAATAACAGTGGCAATCGAAATCAGAAATACGTACATTTGCTCATAAAGAGATCTATTTAAATATTTATTTAGGTACAAAATATTTATTAAGTTTTGTAGATGTTTAAACTTTCTACCGATTATTTAACTGGTAATGTAGTACGGCTGCGAAACCTGGACTTTTACGGTGCGAAAAACCAAAAACCAAAAACAAATGCAGAACTAGAACAAATATACAATCAGCCAGAACTGATTAACCTCATAAAGGCACAAAGGTTGAGATGGGAAGGGCACGTACGAAGACAGCCAGAGGGTCCGCTTAATATTTTTTTTTTTTTTTTTATTAAAATAGTCGCAAAAAGGGTAGACCTATCGTGTGGGCCGCGGACGGCCCGCACTGCGACTATTAGAAGGGTAAGGGATTATAGAAAGGAAATGATTGTGAACACGCTTTTTAAAAAGTTGCAGGTCATAGTTCTCTGGAAAAACTGATTTTGGAAGCTTATTCCATTCCGTAGCAGCCCTGTAAAAGAAAGATTCTTGATGAAGATTGGTCCTTGTAGTGTCAAGCTTGAGAGTAAATGGGTGAGACTGATCAGCGTGCCGAGTTCTTCGGCCGAATGTGGCCAATGGTGGTACAAGAGTTTTTATTTCTCTGGAGCATCTGCCATGGAAATATCTGTAGAGCAATGATTGGTCTGCAACTCTTCTTCTATGTTCTAGAGGGTGAAGGGTATCTGTGAGAGGTGAGCTGTTTATCAAGCGAATGGCTCTTTTCTGAATGGAATCTAGAAGACGAAGAGAATGCCTTGGTGCTGAACCCCAATTGTGCGAGCAATACTCCAGTAGAGGTCGGATTTGAGCCTTGTACGTCGTCAACAGTTGATCAGGAGTAAAAAACTTTCTGGCTTTCCACAGAAAACCTAGCCTCTGGCTTGCCGACTTTGCGATGTTAGCAACATGGTCATGCCAAGACATATTATTGGACACCGTGACTCCCAAAATCGAGATGGAGGGACTTGGTTCGAGGGTATTTCCGGACATTGTGATGGGATGATTTGAGGAATTCACTTTCTTGGAAAACGTGGCACTTTGCGTTTGGGACAGAGCACCAGAAGGAAGACGACCACTTGGAAGACCGAGATTAAGGTGGCGTGATAATATAACATCGGACCTCCGGAAAATGGGCATCGGGAATAGTCTAGAAGTTATGGAAGACCGAGATAGATGGAGGCAAATTGTTGCCTCAGCCAAGGCCCATCAAGGGCTGTAGCGCTACGGAGTAAAGTAAAGTAATTTAACTGTTATGGATCAAACCCTTTTAAAAAAAATTCATAGCTTTAAGTCTTCGGCCATTCATCTAACGCCGACATCACTTCGTTGTCATCAGCAAAGCGGATTCCACGAAGATGTTCTTTTAATTTTGGGATGGTAAATAAGAAATATAGTAAAATGAATTATTTTATTTATTGAGACGATTAGAGGATTTAAAAGTAGGTTTACAAACAAAATAAAGACTCTAGTATTTTTTGTGGTGTTATTTAGTACCCGTACTGACAATATCCTTGTTCTTTTTTTTTCCATACGTTTTCGCTGTTTTCGAAAGCGTTTTTATAGTCAATGGTACCGCGATACTCGTTTGGGATTTCTAAACAAATGCCGAAACTGAAGAATGTGATGTATTCAAAAATGTAGTCAACAATCGGAGGTGTTACACTTGTTGGATGTACTCTAGATTGACTTGTACCTCCGTCAAATCCGGTTCCAACGTTTTAGCGGACGTCAAGTAAGCTTTGGCTAGATTAATCTTCCCCATTTTGTGGTACAGGACTGCCAAATTGTTAAAAGCGGGGGCATGCGTACAATCCGAACACAGGCATAAATTTAAACATTGAACTGCCAGTTGGACGTCTCCGGCTGCCTGAAATATAAAACAAAATTAAATAACGAGGGAGGGAGGTTTATTTATCGGTAATTCGGTAATTTCAAAATTAGCTTTGTGAAAACACGCATTTGTAAATTAGATACGCAAGAATAAAAATAATGATTAGTTAAAAAATGTCATTTTTAAGTAGCATTTTTCTGGCCTGGACTAGGCCGGGAAGAATCACATCGTTGTTGTCATTGTGAATATAAAAATCTTGGTACGTATGGTTTTGATAAACGCAGTTGATCATTACCATAGCAGCCAAATAAGATATTTGACATGAAATTAGTTGATATTTTGATTTTTGAAAATTTGCATGGTTTTTGGTTGCAATGATCGCAATAAACTATGGAAAGCAGCAGCGATAGTGAGTCATAAACATAGCATTTCTTAAAAGGAAGAATGCTGGTTATAAAGCAAAGAAATCAGAAGTCTTCAGCAGCGAGCAGATCAACAAGTTCGTCAAGGAAGCAGATAATGAAACATCTATTGCTAAAAGTAATTTTAACGAAATATTACGATTTTGGGATATAAAGGTATCAACTTAATTTGCTTTATTTTCAGGTAGCAACCATTATTGGGTTAACCGGTGCGTGTAGACAGAAAGAACTAACAAACATGTCAATTGATCTAATAATCGACCAGAAAGACATGTTGCTTGTGAAAATACCAAATTTTAAAACACATATTGAGAGAACTTTTGTTGTAATTGGGCAAGAAAACCTGCTGTTGTATAGGCAATATTTATCTTTACTCCACATAACAGATTATTCTTGAATTGCAAAAAAAAAAATGTTCGATTCAGCCTGTTGGTATCCACAATTTTGGGAATCTTGGATTAAGAATTGCAGAATTTTTAAATTTACACAGGCATTCGTCGAACTTTCTGATAATGGTGGAAACATCACAAATATGAAGAGACACGGTAGCTGAAAGTCTACCAATGTCGCTGAACGATATACTGTAGACAATTCACTTTTAAGCAAAATTAAAATTGTCAAGACCATCCAAAGATTATCAGATGAAAACAATCAATGTAAAACGGAAACTTTATCTTCTTGTTCTGACTTCAACAAAAGGCATTTAAATATACCAAGCATTTCAAACAAATCGCATTCCTTCAGTATTAGCAATTGCTCGAATTTTAATATAAATAAGAATTAGAATGTTTCTGTGAGTACCTATCTTCTGTTCGAATTTCAATATTTCATACAAAAGAATTAAAATGTTCGAAATTTTTTTATACAAAGAAATATAATGAAGAAATGTGTCTCATTGATTTGTTATTTTACAAAATAGTGTACGCAACACGTCCGAAAACAGTTTCTTTAGAATTAGAATTTTGTCTACTCGTCCAAAAAAGACAGTATTTTCTGGACTTGTTACGTAAATTACTCTTGAAGGTATCTAGAAAATTTGATATAATTTTTTCATCACTTTGAATTTTACCAATGAAAAATACTTGGTTGTAATAATCAGCAACAAAATATCTGTTACAAAAACGATGGAATTTTAAATATTTCATTCAAGGTCTCGGTTTAATTATTATTTATTTACTATAGCAAATATTTTATGATAAAAATATATTTAAATAAAGTATTCGTAAACTAAAAGGATTTTTCAAAATTATGCTCTCAATCTCACTTTATTATTACCTAATTTCTGTGGTTTTTTTATGACGTTTCAGATGTGGAGAACGAGAAGCGAGGTGTAGTGTAATTTCGTTATCTTCTCTATTTTTATTGGTTATTTTATATATGACATACGTCATGTTAAATACGTCGTGTTATTATGTATATTACGTATATTACGATAAAGAAGTTTTCCAGATATAGATGAAAAATTGCATGTGTTTACCTATTCCAAAACCTCCTGACTTGCTTTTTCTGGTTGTTTAGGACAACGATTTTTTCCACATTATATAAAATCTTAAATGTTTACTCATTTCAAAATATTACCCTATTTAGGATATGTATAAATCAGTTCTTTTCATTACGAGGTATAGTCGAAAAATTCTTGTCTAGAAGTCAGAAGGTCTATTGCGCTTTTATAGACTTGGAAAAGGCTTATGACAGAGTGGTGAGCAGTAAATTGTGGTCGACATTGTCTATGTATGGGGTGAGGGGTAGTTTAACACGAGCACTGAAATCACTTTACGAGAATTTCACTGCTTGTGTCAGGATAAACGGAGCTTACACAGACTGGTTTGACATCGAAAAAGGTGTGAGACAGGGATGTGTGGCTTCGCCATGGCTGTTTCACTTATACATAGACGATTGTTTAAAAGATTTGAAAGAGAGTGCATATGCATTGAAAATGAATGGTTTGATCGTCAAATGCCTTCTTTACGTCGATGATCAAGTCATATTAGCGTCATCTGAAGAGTAGTTGCAGGCGATGGTTAATGTTATGCATGATGCCCTGAAAATCAAAGGGATCAAAATAAATGCAACCAAAACGAAAGTAATGGTTTTTAAAAGAGAAGAAAACATGACAAACTGTGAAGTTCTGATTAAGGAAGAAAGAGTGGAACAAGTAAATGAGTTTGTATACTTTGGTTCAAAATTAACATGAGAATGAATGCGACATTGAGCGAAGGGTGTTGACAGGAAAACAAATGAATGGGGCACTGCACAGCTTTATAAACAGCCAGAAAGTGTCACAAAAGGCACGTCTGGCTGTGCATAGAGGAGTGTTGGTTACTACAATTATGTATGGTAGTGAATGTTGGGTTTGGCAGAAGAAGCATGAAAATAGAATTAATGCTGCGGAGATGAGTAGTCTGAGAAGTATAGCGGGAGTGACTCGGTTGTATAAAGTGAGATAATATTGAGATAAGAGAACGCTGTGGTGTAAAAGAAGATGTAGTTATAAAGATAGATAAGCGAATGCTTAGATGTTCGCTCGATCAGATCAACATTGTTTTGAAGAAAGACCAGGTAAAGAGTACCAACAACCGACGAGCATGTATAAGAACACTGATGAAAGTAGAGGAAGCAGAAGATGTGTGTATCCCTACGGGAAAAAGGCGTGACTGTATGTACGAGTATGTACCCTGTCTGTCTCCAAAACTTATGTATCCAAGATTTTTACGATAAAGAAGTTTTCTAGATACCTGGAAAAAACGAATTTTTTTCTTTTGTCATGGAAGTTTTTTCAGATAGCAAACCTTGTCGCTTCATTTTAATTTCCTATTCCTATCTGAAGGATAACATATTTTGTGACCAAATCTCTTCAATAAAACAAATGGTCAAAATGTCTTTTTCTGTCACTAATATTAATTGTATTACGTACTACTTAATAAACTTTAATTGTATCCTTACTATTTTTTTATTTATTCGTGTAAGTGGAACTGAACAATTTTGACAATTCGGGTGTTATCAAGAACCTTCATTTTATTTTATGAAATCGAATAACAATTTAAACGCTGATGGTATTGATACTGGATTTTTTAATGTGTTAGTGGTGAAAATTAATACTTACAATTGCGACATGAGATAAATTATACCAAACCTCAGCTTTCACTCGAGGATCTGTGGCAAAGTCTAAAGCCCTTTGAAAATATGGTAGTGTGAAATCTAACTGTTGGGAATAAAGACAGCACAAACCCAAGTTGTTATATAACTCTGATGAATGGGCTCCCATAGCAAGAGCTCGTCTGTAACAGAAAATGCCCCATTTAAATTGCTGCAGTTTCGGCCGGGACACCCTGTATTTAAAAAATAAAATTATCTTTGGAATCTTGCAATAATTAAAATCTTTGATATCGTTGAGTTATGTAATTAACATTACAAGTCTAAAACTTTTCCAATGAATATAAAATGAAATTTAAAAGATTTACATACATACATATAGTCACGCTTTTTTCCGTAGGGGTAGGCAAAGACCACTTCTTTCCACTTCCGCTACGGTTGTTACACACATCTTTTACTACCTCTATTTTCATCAGTGCTTTCATACATGCTCGTCGGTTGTTGGTACTCTTGATCTGGTCTTTCTTCAAAGCAATTTCGATCTGATCGAGATCGATGTTCGCCGAGGTCGACCTCTACCGACCTCCGTCCATTCACACTCGCCTTATAAATTTGTTTGGTCAATCTTTCTTCATCCTTTACTTCTACGTGTCCAAACCAAGTATTCCTTTATCTATCTTTGTAACTACATCTTCTTTTACACCACAGCGTTCTCTTATCTCACTATTTTTTACTTTATCCAACCGAGTCACTCCGGCTATACAATTCTCAGACTACTCATCTCCGCAACATTAATCATATTTTCATGCTTTTTCTGCCAAACCCAACATTCACTACCATACTGATAAGTATAGGAACCAACACTACTCTATTCACAGCCAGACGTGCCTTTTTTGACAAAAAAATTAAATACAAAGATAAATAACTAAAATTACCTGTAATATCTTAGAGCCAATTCTGGTTGGTTATTGTAAAAGTGATACATTCCTACTGACGCTACTGCTTCAGTGTTCATCGCATCTTCTATTAAAATATTGCGATAGTACTTTACGGAGGTCGAAGCATCATTCATATTTTCTGATAATCTTCCTAGCTCCGTCATCAAAGACACATCCTTTGGAAATATCTCTAAACCGGACTTTCCTATGTCCATAGCTGATAAGGGTTGATCTAGGAAATAATGCTCCTTTTATGAAACCAGACTAATATTATTAAAACGTTTTTTACCTACTCTGTAGTATATCCTGGTAAGTCTTATAAAAGTTTCGACATGATAATGTTGCTTAATGGCGCTTCTGAGTTGTTGCTCAGCTTCTCTGATTAAATTTACGGCGACGTAGCATTTGGCTAGCTGCACCTTCCACCACCAATCCTTAAATTCGCTGTGTTGTGTTGCCTGAACAGCCAATTCCATTGCGGCTCTGACGCCTCCCTCATAGTAGAATAAATATTCGAATAGCGGCTTGGAGAGGCACGGATTTTTCGCGTATTTCGCAAAATTCAATCTTGACACCTGGATGAAAGGTCCTAGCGAAAATAATGCGAGGATCGTAATCTTTTCCTTTTTATTTGAGTAACAAACAGCGCACACAGTCTCAAATTCTTTCATAACTTCCTCCGACCCACTCCCACCTCGAGATTTACAAACACTTTTACTTCCGTACAAGGTAACATTCTTGTTGACAGTTACCAAATGCATACTCATTACTCACTTAAATTTTAAATATAGTTACAAACCATCTTTTTGTGTTAACATTGCTGCCGTTCCCAAACGAATCGATCTAGCTGTATGTCCAGTGAGAGGTCTCGCAGTTCGAACTCTATCCAACGCTGACTCTGGTCGCATTTGCGTTCCTGGTCTCGCGACGCCAGAAATCGGTCGTCCAGTTGATGTACGAGGTCTCGAGCTGTAAAAAATAATTTCAAATAAAAAATAAGAAAATTAGGTCATAATTTTTCTCCTGCAAACATGAAACGTAAAAAAATTAATTTTAGCAAATATTTTATTTATTTATATATTATATTTATTAACTTGGACAGCACTCTCTCTCTCTCTCTCTCTCTCTCTCTCTCTCTCTTGTCCTTTTACTCTCGAGAGAGTATGGTGACATCATGTCTCAATTGCTCGGATCGTAGTTCTCCATCCTTCTCTGCCTTGAGCTGCAAGAAAAGCTTCTTGCAGACCGTGACCGATGATTTACCACAAATATTAACCAAAGCATGTTGAGATGAATGATACAAATAGACTCGGGCAGGAACAGGTTGATTCCATCAATAGAGATCTTAAAGCAATCGTCGAGTGGGGAACCAACAATCTTGTTCAGTTCAACGCCCAAAAAACACAAAGTGCCACCTTTTCCAAGCCAGAGGCTAGGTTTTCTGTGGAAAGCCAGAAAGTTTTTTACTCCTGATCAACTGTTGACGACGTACAAGGCTCAAATCCGACCTCTACTGGAGTATTGCTCGCACATTTGGGGTTCAGCACCAAGGCATTCTTTTCGTCTTCTAGATTCCATATAGAAAAGAGCCATTCGCTTGATAAACAGCTCAACTCTCACAGATACCCTTCACCCTCTAGAACATAGAAGAAGAGTTGCAGACCAGTCATTGCTCTACAGATATTTCCATGGCAGATGCTCCAGAGACATAAAAACCCTTGTACCACCATTGGCCACATTCGGCCGAAGAACTCGGCACGCTGATCAGTCTCACCCATTTACTCTCAAGATTGACACTACAAGGACCAATCTTCATCAAGAATCCTTCTTTTACAGGGCTGCTACGGAATGGAATAAGCTTCCAAAACCAGTTTTTCCAGAGAACTATGACCTGCAACTTTTTAAAAAGCGTGTCCACAATCATCTCCTTTCTATAATCTCTTCCCCTTCTAATAGTCGCAGTGCGGGCCGTTCGCGGCCCACACGATAGGTCTACCCTTTTTGCGACTATTTTCATAAAAAAAAAAAAGATATTTTGGACATATAACTAGACGAACGGAAGGTATGGAGAGATTAGTAGTTGAAGCCAAAGTAGAGGGTAAAATAACTCGAGGAAGATCGCCACTGCGATGGGCAGATCAAATAAAAAGTAATTTTTCGGAGTTCCAACTCTGGAGCAAGCAACATATATTTAGCCGTACGAAAAACAGGAATTTTCTAGGTTCAAATCAGCAACACTTAGCGAATGGGCTTGTTGATGGTTATGGCGAAAGCCAGACGCACCAGAAACTGTAATCACTTAAAATCAAAGGGCAAATCGGTTAAAATCATTGGAATTTATGTTATTAGCACATCTTCTCCTTTACCTTTGCACCATTTCGGTGGATCTAAGTTGCGAATGAGCACCAACAGTGAACCAACTTCTAAAGTTAAGATGTGTGGTGGCATATTCCAGATGGTTTTAAAGAGTAAAGAAACTCTATTGGATAGTTGACAGCTTGTTCCTCATCTATAAATGTGTCGTTCGATTTGTACTTGACAACTTTACGGGGTAGCTTCAATTGAATTTGATGGTTTATTTTGGGGCCAAAATTGCTCGCTTGCAAAGCCAATCATGATTTTTGAAATTATTTGCAATATCGGGAAAAACTTACTGCACAACATTTTGAATTGATGACTGCATTTGGCAAGAGTTTGGTCGGATCAAACGGAAGTTTTCCGTCGCCCATATCCAAATGCTACTTGGCGAATATTTGCGCAGCAGCATCTTGAAGTAAATGCACACGCACATTTGTCGACAATGTAAGTTTCCCTACATGTCTCCAAAGATATGACGCTTTCAAACATGCATTTAGTTGATCTTGGAATCACTGGCAAAGTTTATCGAAAATCACAGCAAGAAGCAATAGAGAGCTCCACCCGTTGGTCGGTCGTTTTCTCTGAAATCTTTGAGAGTACGGTAAAGAGCTTCAAGAGATTTCCGGTGCGCCATAGTGCATTTCTCCCATATAATAAGTGAGCTTGTTTTTAATATTATTGCATTATTGCCTTTCTAATGAAACCGGTTTGGGACACATCGGTTTGGTAGTTAAGTCTGTAACGGACATCGGTAGAAACAATTTTTGTATATAGATGGTGGTACAACGAAAGGGAGTATTAAAATCACGTAAAAAAAATTAAAAGTACCTTAGAGCGCCTGTAGAAGAAACTGCAGCAGATTTCATCGAAGTACCAGGTCTCGGAGCGGTGGCGAGAATGTTATCGTCTAAAAAATCCTGTTCAGGAATTTCTTCGCTTTCAAAATCGTCCACGTAAACTTTTTGAGTTAGTGCTCTCATTTTTAAACACCACGCTGCTTGATCTAACGGTTGTTTGTCCAAAATACTCGTACAAACATCGATACATTCGTCGAATCGTCTTCGACGAAATAAACTTACCGATAAATACATTGGATCCATTTCAAAATCGAGCTGTAAACAGCGTATTTTGGACACGAGCAGGTGTTTTGGTTAACGCATTACCATAGTCACCGGTATCGATTTAATTTTAAACTGCGAACTCCCCAACGTGTAGGTCATACCAAAAGCTATACAGGGTAATTCATTAAAAATGTCTAATCCCTGAATTGTAGATTTTAGACCTCAAAATATGATTATTCTGCCCAACATGCCTTTTACCAATATTGCTAGTTTCCGGGTGTTTTAAATTTAATAAATTTTTGGCATGAGGATTGCCAATTTGAGCTGATAGAGCGCGCTAGTTACAATTGGTTGTGTTTTGTAAATCAGAGCAATTTTTTTTTCGGTTGAACTATAAGTAAAATAATAAAAAAAAATTAAAGAGCGTTCATTTCTACAATATTAGTTACTCTTGTTTGATTCTTGAACTCGATCGGTTATCGGGTTATTTGCTCCAAAAAAGTTCAATGAATTTTAATTTTATTCTCTAAATGTGTAACGATAACAAATTAAAAAACAAAATAAATAACTTAAGTAAATGTTCAAAATGCCCACCGTTTACTTCACTACACTTTGTGATCCGCTTTCGCAAAGATGTCGAGACATATTATTAGACACCGTGACTCCCAAAATCGAGATGAAGAGACTTGATTCAAGAGTATTTCCGGACATTGTGATGGAGTAATTCGAGGAATTTACTTTCTTGGAAAACGTGGCGCTTTGTGTTTTCTGGGCGTTGAACTGAACAAGATTGTTGGTTCCCCACTCGACGATTGCTTCAAGATCTCTATTGATGGAGTCAACCTGTTCCTGCCTGAGTCTATTTGTGTATCATTCACCGAAAGTGATCGATAGGATGTGAAAGTTGAGGCAAGTGTACTGTCGTCTGCGAAACTGTAAATGGGGTTCGTGGTGGTTTTCAAGAGGTCGTTGATGTGTAAAAGAAATAGGGTGGGGGGCAGGATAGAACTCTCCGAGAGGGCCTAGCCAGAACCATTACGTCATTGAGTAGGAATGATGCCAGACTAGCAGTACACATACTGACCGGTCATGGTACCCTCTAGAACATAGAAGAAGAGTTGCAGACCAGTCATTGCTCTACAGATATTTCCATGGCAAATGCTCCAGAGAAATAAAAACTCTTGTACCACCATTGGCCACATTCGGCCGAAGAACTCGACACGCTGATCAGTCTCACACATTTACTCTCAAGCTTGACACTACAACAATCTTCATCAAGAATCCTTCTTTTACAGGGCTGCTACGGAATAAAACAAGCTTCCAAAATCAGTTTTTTCAGATAACTATGACCTGCAACTTTTTAAAAAGCGTGTCCACGATCATTTCCTTTCTATAATCCCTTCCCCTTCTAATAGTCGCAGTGCGGGCCGTCCGCGTCCCACACGATAGGTCTACCCTTTTTGCGACTATTTTCATTAAAAAAAAATATATAATCAATGTTTACTCACTGTCCTCACCTATGGATCCCATACATGAACACTTACACAGAAAAACATGAATAAAATAACAAAAGCCAAAGATCAATGAAAAGACAAATGTTACATGTAAAACTGGTAGATAGAAAGAGAAACAAGTGGATAAGAAATAAAACGAAAGTAAGAGATGTTGGAAAAGAGGTAGCAAAACTAAAACGAAAATTCGCCGGTCACAATATCAAACAAAACGACGACCGATGGAACAAATGTATTCTAAACTGGAGACCATGGGAAAATAAAAGAAATAGAGAAAGACCCCAAATGAGGTGGGCGGATGACCTGAAGAAGCACTCTCGAACTAGATGAATTAATATGGTGACAAACAGGGAAGACTGGGGGAGGCCTATGTCCAAAGATGGACCGAAGAAGGCTAAATAGATAGAAAGATTATTACTAAACCAAATCAAAATTAATATTTAAACTTTAAATATTCGGTATCTTGGAAACTAGTAATATTTGTATAAGACATGTTTTGCTCGGAATCATGATATTTTAAGATCTAGAAACTCCAATTCAGAGATTGGACATTCTTAATGAATCACCCTGTATGGTGGGAGAGAGAGCGGAAAGAGTCCAGAATTCATGACACACCAATTTGTCACATACATTTTTCATTATTTTTTTTTTTTTAATTTGAAATTTTTATCAGATTTTTCGAATGGTGCCCTTAGAATGAATTATTTGCCAGTTTTTTTCGCAAATTCGTTTTTTTATTATAATAACAAAAATATCGAATCTTTCGTAATAGAACATAACAGTGTTACTCGTACATCTGTTGATGAAATGTCAAAATGAAATTTGAATTGCCAAAATATGACAATTTAACAACACGTTTTGAATAATTTTATTAATGACCATTGGAACAAAATTCTTGTTTAAAATTATGTCTGTCTGTCCTCATGGCAAAAGAGCTATATGCCAAGGTAAAAATACAAATGATAAATAATGTGATTCATCAATGTCGAATTGGGCCTTTATCGAACGTTTATTCTAACGAATTTTGTAATTCCTATTATTGTTTATTATTTCTTATTCCTAGATGAGAAAAAAGGAAACATTGCCTCTTTAAGCGAAATTCATAGATTCGTTACCGAATGTCTTGATAAACTAGCTGTAAAAAAAGAAAATGCTGCAATATTTGCCGATTTATTAATAGCAGCAGATTCCAGGGGTATATACAGTCACGGCCTCAATAGACTTGGTAAGATTTTATTGTGATTACACCACATCAGATCTTCATTTTTTTAACAACATCACTAGTAGTGGATTTAACTGGAAATGAGTTTCAAATGAGCTGAGAATAATTTCTTTTTTATTGTGCTGGACTAACGAAAGAAATATTTGTTTATTAGTTTACGTTTATTAATGATATTATTTTTTTGTCGTTCGCTATTTTAGAACATTACATAAATGATATTAAAGGAAAAAATTGCGATGCAAATGCTGTTCCAGTAATCGACATGGAATATCCTTCGACAGCTGCAGTATGCGGAAACAATGGTTTGGGAGCGGTAATCGGAACGTTTTGTATGGACCTTGCACTTAAGAAAGCAAAAAAAACTGGCATCGGATTGGTTGTTGCCAAAGGTGAGAGAAATTTGTAAAATCGTAATTTTTTTTTGTAAAAAGTAGTATGCAAGTATATAAAGTAATACACATTATTTAATTGTTAGGTTCAAATCATTTTGGAATAAATATGTTTTACAGTGAGCGGGCCTGTAAACAAGGATTCATCGGGCTTGTTTTTACGAATACTTCCCCCGTTATGGTTCCAACAGGTGCAAAGAACGTAAGTTTATTCTTCGATAACCCACCCGTTTCTTCCTGTCTTTTGGTCTTCTTACTTCTGTAGACACTCTTCCTAATTCTATTAGCCTGTCATCTATTCAATAGATAGATTCAATTAAAATTATTTATTGTGTTGCAGGTATGTTTAGGAACCGATCCTCTTTCGATCTGTGCTCCAGGACAGTGCAATGACAGTTTGATAGTCGATATATCATCAACTGCAGTTTCTGTTGGCAAGGTAAACGTTAAAATTGATCCAAGATAACTTTTACCAAAATTATTATTTGCTAATCCGATTTGTACAACCACCATTAAGTTTAATAAAAACATACGATGGATCTTTCCTACAACAAAATTTCCTTCAGCCCACCCTCTTCCGAGATATCACCCCTAAAAGGTGGTAACGGTAATACTGTTTATTGCGTTATTGTGTCTATGTCTACTGCTACTACTAATAGTTTGATGTATTCATGCGGAGGGCTGCAACACTGGTCTGTTCGATCTCCAGAATTAAATCCATGTGATTTTTGGTTTTTGGGGTTACCATAAATCATTGGTTCACAACACACCGATACTTGATATCAACGATTTAAAGAATTGCATTCAAATAGCGTGTGATACTATAAGAAATACGTACGTAAGTACGTTCATGTATTTTTGCTGGGTGCGGTCACTTCCAACATTTTATTATACCAGCAAATATAAGTATCTGGGAATGTATATTACAGTAGACGGCAATACTGATGAAGCAATAAGGGACCGAATAACCCAGGGACGCAGAGCCATCAGCCTGTTGAATAGTGTACTGTGGGACAAAAATATATCGAAGGTCAACAAACATCGGATCTACAACAGTATTATTAAAAGTATAACCACATACGGCAGTGAGGTATGGCAACTGAAACAGCGCTCGGAAGATGCGTTAAGGGCAAACGAAATGGACTTCTGGAGACGCGCTGCAGGAAAGTCAAGATTGGAAAGAATCAGAAATGAAGGGATTTAAGAAATTATGGAGGTCAAACATACAATAGTAGAGGACATTCAAGTTGCACAACTCAAATGGTATGGACACGTTCAGAGGATGAATGAGGACAGATTACCTAAGAAAATCCTAAACTGGACACCCCAAGGAAGAAGAAAAAGAGGGCGACCCAGTAAAAGCTGGAGAGATAATCGATAATCAAGTCCGAGAGAAAGGCCTACAACAGGATTTATGGATGGATAGGGATCAATGGAGACTGGAGATCGGAAGACGTCGAAGAACGTCTTAACCCGAATTTATATATATTTTATTCTTGCATTTTCCATCTTTACTGTTTTCCACCCTCAATACGTAGTTTATTATTGATTATTTTATACTAGCATATTTTTTCGGGGATGCCCAATCCATATTGAATTTTATTTATTTATTTATAATTTCATTCAATCACCTGCTGAATTTTTTCACATTAATTTAGAAACACCCCGTATAAGTCTCAATTTGATAATAAAGTATTTGGTAAATCTAGTAAAATATTGCTTCCTTTGGAGTTTAAAAAATAACTACTGTGACTCCCCTTCAGGTATTCTGAAAATACCTGGAAATAAAAAGTTAATTAAGAACTAACGTCCATAAGCTATGGACTATAGGCAACCAGTCTTGCGTAGGCATTCTCACGAATATCTCGTATGTATAATTATTAAACTATATCAATATTTCGATAAACCACGAGTAAGTGGTCGGTACTAGTATCAGAAACATATACTTTGGTAGAAACCATATTTTTTTCTAATAAATCGATTCATATTTTAGATTGAAATGTACAAAAGAAGGAAACAAAGTATTCCTCTAGGATGGGCTTTAGATGAAAATGGAAAAGCAACGGCCGATCCAGAAATAGCGATGAAAAACCGTAAACTCATGCCGCTGGGAGGTGACGTAAGCCACAAAGGAACGTCTTTGGCGCTTATGGTGGAGTGTCTCTCCGGACTACTTGCAAGTATGCTATACACACCCCACCTATTAAAGTTGCCGATTGAATGTGTGAAACAATATGCCATTTATTTACAATATTCCCAATTTTTAGATTCGGCATATGGTCACCACATCAGGTTATGGGGTTCAGGACCACCGCAACCCGCCAATCTTGGTCACGGATTCATAGCCATAGACCCTTCAAAATTTCCACCAGGTTTTCAAGAAAGATTATCCGACCTTCTGAATTATATAAGAAAACTTGAACCGGTAAATATATTACCCACGAAACCAGCTACGGTTGTTAAAATTGTAACGGAATGTCACACTGACCACACTTCATGCTTCTTTAAATACAGTTATTCTTAAAATTACTACCCTTCGAAGAGGCTGGAAGGTAAGGAGGCCCATCTCCCGAGAACTTCGATTATAGACGTTTCGCCTAATGGCCACAGTGATGCTGATGGTTAAATAGAACCGCGCTCTGATTGGCTGTGCTGAGCTGTAATAGTAATTGCATTAGCATTAGCACTTTCACAGCGACAGGTAGAAGCATTTTTTTAAAAAATGTTGTCAATCTTTGTGCGATTTACCATTTGAAAAATTTAATGTCGTATTAATCGTTATGTACTTAAATAATAAGACTGTGGTAAGGCAATAGAAGGATTATAGATTATTCTTAGTTTTTTAAAACTATATTAAACGTAAACAACTGTCTTCTTCTTCTAGTGCCTTATCCTCAATGGACGATCATTCTGGCACACATGACTTTGTTGACGGCAGCTCGAAATGGCTCTGCTGATGTTTTTCCAGTCCATTGCCTAAGATTATGTAACCATGATATTCGGCGTCTTCCAGGACTTCTCTTGCCATCCATTTTACCTTGCATAACCAGCTGCAGTATTTCATATTTTTGGTTAAGTATTACGTGTCGAAAGTATGCAAGTTTTCTTTCTTTAATGTTTTTCATTAATTCTTTTTCTTTTTGCATACGTTGCAAGACAGCTTCATTAGTTACGTGATGAGTCCAAGATATTCTCAACACGCGTCGCCGTCGCCTCAGTCTTTTGCCAGCTGCATCCGTCGAATGTCCAAGATTCAACACCATACATTAATATTGAAAACATGTAACATTTTAATAAACGAGTCCTTAGATTTAAATTAAGTTTCATATTACACAGGAGAGTTTTCATACGATTGAAGTAAGATCTGGCTTTCTCGATTCGTATCTTTATCTCTTTTATTTGGTCCCAATCGTTATTTAGTTGCACTCCTAGATAGTTGATGGTTGAGACTGTCCGATGGGGGAATTTCTGACGTGAAACTGTACGTTCTGACCGTACAATAAAATATTAATTACAGAATGGCTTTAAAACATGTACTCGTAAGTTTCATCTATTAACGAATTTTTTGAAGACAATAAAATTGTTAAAAAGTGGGAAATTCCTTGGAATCAAAACATGCTCTTTGGATGCATTTCATTGCAGAATTTTGAACTATTGAGATAATCAAAATCATTATCTCTACGTGTAAGGCAAACACTAACAAAATAATTGTTTTTATGAGTTTTCCTTTCTTGTACTTTAGCAGGGAATTTAAAAGTGTTTTTTTTATTCGCTATAAGTAATGTTTACAATTACGTAACTACCAAACTATTGTTGCAGATACTACATGCTTATTTATAAACAGTACAATAAACTTTAGAACACTTACGTATATTTAATAAAAATGTAAACAATAATCATACGACCTAAAACTTATTTAAATGGTGGTAACATTTTTTCACAAAACACTTTTACCTCTATACCTGTCGCTGTAAAAGTGGGGAAGTTATTATGATTAATATTAATATTACCAAGAAAGTTCTTAAATTATTGTTTATAAATGCGCACCAAAACTTAAAAAAAGTTTAGATTTTCAAAAATTTTAAATGCCGCATTGTGAATGGCAGCCATTGCAACACAACTTTTATGGGCCGGAGCGTTGTCCTCGACTCAATTTTCCTAATCTCTTTTCGCTCATCGCTTCACGTACTTTTGGTATTAAATTCGCATAATATATAAAATAACACCTGCAAAATCCCAAAATGCCGCCATTCCATGCTTTATTTTTTGGATTCTTGATCAAAGCGATAAACACATGTTTCATCGACCGTAAGAAATTTTCGCTTAAATTTATCGGGATTCCTGTTGAGGTTCTCCAAATTTGTCTCCGCTGCAACCTGGTGAACACGCTTCTGGTTAGCCATCAGCATTCGTGGAACCCAACGTGCAGAGAGTTTTTTGAGACCAAATTCCTGATGTAAAATATTTTCAACGCTTTCAACAGAAAACCTACATGTCTGCTATAGCCTTGACTGTAATTCTTTCTTCATTAAATACCAAGTCATTGACTAAATTCATATTTTCTATGGTCACCACAGTTTTGGGGGCTTCTGCACCCGATGCATGTTGACAGGACTCTCTTTCCAGTTTGAAATCTCGTGACCAGTTCTTGATTACATGGTATACGTAAAAAGGCAGAGTCACCCAATACTTCTACCATGTCCTCATAAATTTCTTGCGGTGATAACCCTTTTTCAACCGACTTCAAAAGGGGAAGAGGTTTTCAATTTGACTGTATTTTTTTTTTATGTTTGTTACCTCAGAACTTTCGACTGGTTGAACCGATTTGGTGATTCTTTGTTTATTTGAAAGCTGGTGCTTTTCATTTCATCCCTGAGAAAAGCGTCGAGTTTTTTCTCAAAGAATTATTACAGAGTTACTTTATACTTTATAAAATCACGCACACCTCAATGAAAAAAAATTAATATTTAATATATTGGCATCGGCAATTGAACCTTGGATAGCCCGACTGACAAACGAAGAAGTTCTAAGACGTGTCAACAAACAACGTGAACTGTTTGAATTGATTAAGAAGAGAAAAACGGCACATTTGGGACATATAATGCAAAACACGGAATTTCTATTCTTGCATTTGTTGATTGAAGGCAAGATCGATAGCCGGAGAGGGATCAGAAGAAAAAAAATGTCTTGGCTGCAAAATATCAGACAATGGACAGGGCTACACGATATACAGTCGCTAATACACACCGCAAGGAATAGAGAAGCAATGGAAAATGTTATCGCAAACATCCGTTAGTGGATACGCATTGGAAGAAGAAGATACACTAATGTCATACACAATAAGCTTTTGCCTGACACTTTATTTGCATTTGTCATTCAACGCCAACTATGTTAGGGACAACAATACGTGAACCATCCTCGTATTATAGTTTCCTTACTTTTTAGCCTGCTTGCTAACCTTTAATTACGAATTTTGTTACTGTACACACAAATCACTGGCTGTACGTTTTCTAATGTTATGTTTTTAATACTAACAATTGCATCATATTACAGGCTGATCCAGCTAAACCTGTAGTAGTACCCGGAGATATTGAACGAGACCAACTGATAACGGTCAAAAAACAAGGCGGAATCGCTTATACTCCGAGTCACATAGAAATGGTCGAAAAATTGTCCAAACAATTTGACGTAAAACCCATTCAGTTTTCGTAATGACGAAAACGATTTGAAATTGTTTCTTGTTTTAAAAGCTTCACTCCAGGAAATCGGTAAAGGAAAAATGTTAAGAAACGCAACTCGCCAAATAAAATGTAATCGAATGTAATGGTTTTATTTCATTTATAAATTTTATATAAATGTAAAATTTACAATGCGCGAACATTTAGATTTTGTAAAAAAGTAGAAAAAGTGTACGGGTGGTTTAAACATCACGGAAATGTTGAAATAATTTAAATATTTCTATGAAGCGTATTCGGGTGCGAGTAATGACCGGAATGTATGGATCTTGGAACGGTCCTTTGCGAAAATTGGGAGTAAGTATCTTCCTGGCCGGGATGTACTAGAAGAACGGGATGGATGCTCATTGATTTTCGGGAGCCTGCAACGCTCGCCGAATCTCCCATAAATGCACCATTCATTTCACCTGAGAACACAAACAGTATTAATTATGAACATATCAAATGAAATAATCAATAAATTATCAATAGATAAAATGCTCCGTATATACAAAATGTGAAATAATACTCGATCTTTGTGATCTGACTATTTTCCAGCTATCGCAAAGAAATTTTTGTTGTCGTTGTCGCCCAAATAAGAACCAATCGATGATCAAATAATGGTACCTAAATTATTTCTTACCTTTAAATAGACTGGGAGATGTAGAATAGTGCGGATCCGGTTGTAGTCTTATGTGCCTAAGAGCGAGTAAAAACGCTAGAGTGGATAAAATGATCGCATCCAAACACCCGATAGCAGCCAATATGTAAGTCCATCGAATGTGGCAATCTCCCAACGAGTATTTATCCACGGACGGTCCACAAACGTTGCCGACTGAATTCCATCCCGCTGGAAATACTGCACACCCGGCAATCATGCAAGCACCTAAAAATACAAATTCTTTTTAGGACTAAAAATAAAAAAACGCGGATCCTCTTGCATCGGTTTGACGAAGTTCATGTAACGGGAATTTTTACCTTGGTAGAACCATCAGGCCAACTCTGGTAATTGGATTGAATTGTTTAACTGTAAAATCTGGTCCTGGCATATTATCACATGTTAATTATCCGTATTTAATGTCTTAATATATCTTTTATTATATAACATATATAACATACATAGATTAGTAATTAAATTATTTTGCTAAAAACTTTATTACATAAAATTGTTATTTTCTATATTTTCATGGCTGTGTTATGTATTTTGACGAATTCATTGCTTAATTAACATAAATAAATATATCATGCATGCTTCAAGTAATATAAAAAATGCATTCATTTACTAATCTATGTATTTTATAATCGTTCGTAGCGAGTAAAATCCCGTCGTGCGTCGGAGCTGATACACACCCTTTTTTTTCTTCTTTTTATAGTTATATATATCAACGAATAACAGAGTAACGATTAATTAAACTACAGAATAAGTTACCAAAAGACCGTGCAACAAAAGAACGGCAGAACTGTTAGCGATGAACAGGAATCGGCTAAGAATCACTACGAGTCTCCTGCCCGGTCACGTACTAGTGAAGAAGCACCTCAACAAAATGGGACTGTATAATGGAGACCCGACCCGCAGACTGTGCGGCAAGGATCCGGAAACAATGAAACACATACTGTGCTGTTACGAGAAACAGTCAGTGAAGTATCACAGTAGACCTTGAGCTTTCAGGCTCATAACATTTTCATGAAATATTTTCTCCACCGCAGCAAAAAAAAGTTACCAAAAAAACAGGATGTGCGATTTGGGACGCCCGACAAAAGTGATAACTTCAAATGATCTGCGTAGAAACTAGTAAATATTGAACGTATTTAACGTAACAAATACTCGGACTTGGACGTTTGAAGTAAGAGTGCGTGGTGGCCAAATGGTACAGCTATCTGTTTAGCACGTCAGTGTGTTCAGGTTCGAATACCTGAGTATCCAACTTTTTTTAAAAATATTAAAATATCGTTACGCTTTTGGGAGTGCGACCAAGCGCCCGAAAAGTTCACCTCGTGCTATAAGAAGTTATAACTTTAAATATAAGAGACCCATGAATAAGAGCTAGAGAGCTATGGCATTAACGAAAAAATTAACTAAGCGATTAGCTACCAACGGGATCACCCCTGTTAATACAAGAAGTCCTCTACTGTTGATACGAGGTGCCACAGATAAGCCCTGTTGTTTGTTCCATATCGATGGTTGCAATTTGGGATTGCCATTGCTGGAACACACAGTCTAAGTTGTATGTTTTTTCCGCGAACTGATCTTGAGAAGTCAATATATCCATTCATTAAGTAAAATAAGAAAGCAAAGACAAGATGTTATTCTTTTAATATCACACCGTTGATATAATAAAAAAGTGACCACTACCGGTTTATATTTGCATTAAACTGTAAATACGGTATTCGGTTTTATAATCTGGGTTAAACATTAACATCATTCCTTTATTATTTATAATAAAACAAACTGCACATTAAACCTAAGCTATTTATTATTTTAAAAAAGAATGTTTCTTTTATCGTCCAACATGATATTAAGAACGCGACAAAACCGGTTGGTATTAATCATAGATCGTTGAAAGTTTAATAGTTTGTCAACAGAGAATAATCAGACCTACTAATTCTCCTTATGCACTAAAAGACTCGCTTTGATTTCGCGCCGATCAAAAAATAAAATTGATCAATTTTACAGTCCATTTTTCTAACCCCTCGCCCAAAATAAAATATACGATTCTATTAGTCCTTGTGCCAAGTGCAGGAAATTTAAGAAATTTAAGAACATGTAGCTAGTCTCCAACGGTAAGACTAGTCGGAGAGTTCACTCGGTGGAGCCAAAGATATAGCTTTCCTCCAAAATTAGTGATGATTCCAAAACGGTTGAAACTCATTTAAATCTAAAGATAATCAAAAATAATTTACAAAATGTGAAGACCTATAATGATATATTCATGTGAAACATGGACGATGACAAAATAAAATGAGAACCGACTAAAAATCGCAGAACGAAAAATTCTTAGAGGGATATATGGACCAATCAAGCACAACGCCACACAACGATACAGAATTAGAACTAACAGGGAAGTGCAAGAACTATATAACCAACCAGATATAGTAAAAATAATAAAGGCAGAGAGATTGAGATGGGCTGGACATGTGAAGAGACAAGACCAACGTGTCGTAAAACTGGTGTGGGAAGAGACCCCAGTAGGAAAGCGGCCGCTGGGAAGGCCAAGGATGCGGTGGAAAGATAATATTGCAGCGGACTTACGGACCCTAAATGTCCAACGACCAGAAGAACTTATGTTGGACCGCAGCAAGTGGAGGCAAATTGTAATATCAGCGAAGAACCACCCTGGGTTATAAGCTACAGAGAGAGAGAGAGAGAAATGTGAAGCTGTCCGCAATGAAAGTGGGGCGACTTAGCTAGTCCGCAATGCAAAAAATGCCGTGCCAGTTTTCCGGTAAACATGATTCCAGAACGGCTGTAACTTTGCTCGCATGAAAATTGATACCTCAAACTTATAAAAATCATATTGTCCGCAATTAAAGTGTGGAGCGGTTAAGAATGTCCACAAGTTCAAAAAACCAAAAACCAAATTTGGGAAAAAAATGAGATTTTGGCTGTATAACTCAAAAAGTAGTAATCGTAAAGATTAGGACTAATAGGACCGAAGATATGGCTTGTTAAAGTTGGGTTTTTGTACCAGTCGCGATTTTTCTAAAATACCTAACTCAAATGCTACTGAATGGAACAGTTAGTGGAGTCTCACAGTAGAAACCTTGAGCTTTCAGACTCATAACCTCTCCATAAAGGATTTTCTCCACCTTTCTGGAATCGTTAATTTTTTAGCGCGCTTCACGCGCCATACCGCCTCAGAGTCGTTGGGACCGTTAACCTTACCGTTTAGAATATGGTCTTGGCTACATCCTCTAAAAATTTTATTCCGGGATACCCATTAAATCTGCACTTGGCCCTATAATTATATTTAATACTAGCTGACCCGGCAGACGTTGTCCTGTCCAAATGTTGGCTTGTCTGTTTTGGGAATATCACTATCAAACTTAGCGACCCCGGAAACTTTGAATTCTACACTAATATCGGCGTAGCTTTATGAACAGCCAGTAAGTGTCAAAAAAGACACGTCTGGCTGTACATAGAGGTGTGTTGGTTCCTACACTTATGGATGGTAGTGAATATTGGGTTTAGCAGAAGAAGTATGAAAATAGGATTAATGCTGCGGAGATGAGTAGTCTGAGAATTGTATAGCCAGAGTGACTCGGTTGGATTAAGTAAAGAATAGTGAGATAAGGGAGCGCTGTGGTGTAAAAGAAGATGTGGTTACAAAGATAGATAAAGGAACGCTTAAGTAATTTGGACAAATAAAAAGGATGGATGAAGGAAGATTGACGAATCAAATTTATAAGGCGAGTGTGAATGGACGGAAGTCGGTAGGGGTCGACCTCGGCGAACGTATCTCGAATCAGATCAACACTGTTTTGAAGAAAGGCCTGATTAAGAGTACCAACAACCGACGAGCTTGCATTTACGAGAGCACTGATAAAAGTAGAGGAAGCAAAAGATGTGTGTAAGAACCGTAGCAAGTGGAAGGAAGTGGTCTCTACACAAAAGATCTGATAGGTCGAGGTGTTTGAGTGACTGCATAGCCTTCACGACTCCCCTCTACAATCTACCCCTACAGGAAAAAGGCGTGATTATATGTATGATGAATGTATGTATCGGCGTTTTTAATAGTTTTTATATTCTATCCCCTTTCCATCCCTTTCGTTGGGGTGCTAACAAAATTGGAATTTTACTATCAAACTCAGCGACCCCAAAAACTATAAATTCGACTTTAATATTGGCGCTTTTAATAGTTTTTATATCTCATCCCATTCCTTTTGTATGGGTGCTAACACAATTGGGAATGTCACTATCAAACTCAGCGTCCTCGAAGACTACGAATTAGACACTAATAACAGCTGATTTAAATAGTATTTATATTTCATCCCCTTCCCACCCCTTTTGTTAATCCGATCGCTACCGAACTTCACATGAACACCCGCCGAGTTAATCTGAAGATTGTCATCAAAATCGGTAAATCGGTCCGGCGGTATAAAAACGCATAAAGATCAAACAAACAAAGGCATAATAGGGGACGCCATTTGCAACATTTTTTGCTAATCATGTAAAATGTTAAGGTTTTCGAAATAAACTGAAATTTGTCAATATTCGAGCAGGCTTATTTTCGAATATTGACAAATATCAGTTTATTTTGAACACCCTATTAACACTTTAAGCGATACACGATTAAAAAGATGTTGCAAATGGCGTCCCCTATTATATTTTAAAAACTTCCATCGACCTACTATGATTGAGCACCTTTTCTGCTAATATTAAATAAAGGCACTGCACATTTTTTCTGCTAATTTTAAATTAAGGCCGTACCGCACTGCCTTTTTTTATTTTATAATATAATATATAGTTCCTTCTTTAAACCAGAGTTGTTTCCGCAATCTTTTCACAAGGATCAATTCGTAGATACCATTTGGTGATAGTTTACATCATCAATTGTTCAATGTAAGTATTTATATCAGAACACAATGGCGGGTTTAATTTCGCTCACACGTGTTCGTGTATGTATTTCCCAGTAAATATTACGTACAAATTGTTTCTGCATTCCGTATTTTTTCAGGTGTAACAATACAATTGTAATGCAACAACTTAACGACGGTTGGGCAGATAAAACAGGTGTTTTTTTACACTAAAGAAAAATAAAAAGATGCTTTTGTATAATAGTCATGGAAAACTGTTCATATTATAAAGAGAAATATTGTTACAAATCGTTAAGTGGCAATTTCAAAAGTTATATGTTTCTCTGATAATTTAACCACACTTGTAAATTTTTCTAAATTTTGCGTTTTTAAACTTGATCAATTTTTTATTCAATTTAAACATTAAAATACGTAAAAAATTATTAAATTTTAATATCGATTTACTTTTAAGCACCAATTTTTTTCAAAATTGTTACACTTCAAAAAAATTCTCAAAACAATAGAAAACAAATTTGATCCATTTTCTCGCCGAATCAATTTTACACACGTTTTATATAAAAAATTTACGTTACATTGTAAACACACTGTATATTTGTGACCGTGGGTACGTTAAAAACGAATAATAATAATAATAGTTCCTGTTGCATAATAAATAGTATATAGCTTCCGCTGAATTTGCAAAAGCACTACATTAAAAATGCCTTAAAGACAATTATTATTATCCATCATGCATTGTTTTGTAATTTTGTATACAATATGTGATAAAGAATCGTTCAAGACGTTTGATACCTGAATAAAATTATTGAGAAAGTTTGTACAGGATGTTTTTAAATGTATGTATACAAAACACTAAGAGAATTTACAGGAATGAAAAATGAGGATTTTTATCTAAGAATAAAAAAAATAGAAATAATTGCATGGATGGATCAAAAAAATATGGTAACGTACACTAGCAAAATTATTTTTTGTATTTTTTATATAATTTTTTGATTTTCTTTGTAGAGGACATTCAATATGAAGACGTTTTGGAACCAAATTATGAACGTTTAACTGTGTCGCTTAACAGCGACCTCTACATAGTAGCTCGATAGTTGTAGGTTAGTTTGTGCGACAATTTATAGACGAGGAAACTCACAAATGTCATTCTTGTCAAAAAGTGATCGGAACGACCAGTAGCTAAATTTAAAAAAATAACATTTTTATGTTTGATGAAAGTTAATTATTTTATTATCCATAAGGTTGATTATATTTTGATTTTTTTGCAGTGGCCATTCAATATGAAGACGTTTTAGAAACAAATTTTGACTTGTTAAACTTTGTCACTTCAGTAGCTCGATAGTTGGAGGTTAGTTTTTGCGACAATTAATAGACAAGGAAAGTCACAAATGTCATTCTTGTCAAAAAGTGATTCCAAACAAACTACCTGTTTAGTAGAAGATTGTTTTCATCGTGTTATATACAAAATATTTGTGTTATCTTTGATTTTAAATATATTAAAGACTGTGTAAAAGTATTAAAATAGGTAGTCTGCAAAGCATTAACAGAGAACGTAACCGCAAATTCTTTGTTTGGGATAAGTTTTTGACAATAATGTCATTTTTAACGACACATTTTTCTCGTCTATTCATAGACGTATCCTTTTTTATAGTAAATAAGAAGTCACCCTTACCGGTGACTTGTAACGAGGTTCTAATTCTCTTTAAGGATGAGGCTCAGACACCAATCTTTTCCGCTCTGCCAGTCAGATAAGTGAGGGCCACAAAAAAGTCTTGTCAATGAAGTGATAAATATTTAAGAAAGAAGTACCCAGTAATCCCAGTATTCTTTTATTTGTATTCAAACATTATTTCTTTCAATCAATAAAAAAATGAGACTTTATTGTGCTCCCTGTATAAAATCATATTAACAATTCCAAGAATTTCAATGTTTTTGATAAAACTGTTAATTACATAGATTAGTATTTAAAAATGTTAATTTCACAGATTAGTATTTGATTAAAACAAATTTTATTCTTTTTACTATGGGCAAAAGCCTTTTTGATAATTCTTAAAAGACAAAAAGGGTAACAAAGGAACAAAATCATTACTTCATTACAGTGTGTCAAAGTATATTCAAATATTATTTCCTGATGTTAAACCAATTATTTTGTTAAAATATTTCTGATTACTTATTTATGTTTTTGATATTTTTATTAATTTAAAATTGATAACGTTAATATTATTTTATAATTTTAAATATTTCCGTTTGGAATATTTAATTCTCAAATTGGTGCATTGCTTTTTTTTATCAATTAACATTATACGTTACAACAAATAATTTTTAAGCATTAAATAAAATTATATTTGAGTAATTTTAACTACACAGTAGCAGTAGTAATGGTAATGGTAATAAAAACTTACCTGATATTAGTTGTAACCAAGCGGATATGTGGTAAACAGTGGTAGAATGGCAAAAGCAAAAGAATAGCATCACAAAAACAGTTAAAAGACCAGTAACCACTGCCAATCCTATAAATCCAGTGGCCACTTGAAATGCAATATTAATGTTCATAAACGTGTCCCAGAAGTTTTCTTTGCAAGGTTCGGCATTTTCGTCTAAATAGCATACCGAATACAATCCAATTTTACCTGGATTTTCTCCGTGTGTAGTACCGATCCATTCGGCGGTGATAAATGAAACTATTCCTATGATAGCATAACATATCGTGAAAATTGCCCACAATACTCCTACAGCCTTTGAATTGCGTACGTAGCTGGTAGCGTATATTTGTGATGAATCGACATATTCTATTTTTGAACCCATTTTCGGGTGGTCGTCTTTAAAAACTGTTGTTTATCACATAATACCTTAAAAGAAAATGAACATACGGAGAGACCGACTTGCACACTTCTTTGAACTACGATACCACTTTCTACTCCCTTCCTCTCTTAAGATTGTCTTTTGTCCTATGACGGTGCTCATTAACTACCTGTATAGACCAGGCAATATACGTTAAATTCAAACTAATAATTTTAATTTTTAATGTATCAAATTCTTCATTAAATACGCATTTTTTTCCTATTAGCAAGTACTTTTAACTTGAGGATAAAACGGGTAATATGTTACAAGCATTTTTTAAAAGTATTGGGAAACATGGAATCCTTTCATTATTGAATTATTAAACTTAATAGCCTCCTAAATGGCTAAAGCTGATTACTGTACTGATTTCTCTATTTTCATTTTATTTTATCAGAAAAGTGGAAATTATAATATATATACCTAGGTACATATTTTTTTTTCATTAGGCAGTCGCGCTTTGTTTTGGGAGTTCAAATCCGATCCTGATTGTAGTTACCTACCTAAATTGACCTTTAGATTTTTATAAGCATACATTTATAATGATTATATATTTAAAAATTATTGTCAGGTCTATAAGTCTCACATCCAGTGGGGATTTGTTGCTGAGTATTTGCATGCGTACCTGTTAATTGTTAGTACGGATTGCCTCTAGAATAAATAAAGGTAATCGATCGAGAAATTGTACATTGTTTATTTGCCAAAACTTGCTGTATTGGAAATAAAATATAGTTCGTTAAAAACTTCAGTACCTTTGAATATAAAACGAAAGAGTTCAAACAAATTATTCCATTTATGATAACGTTGACATGTAAATCAAATACTTTTGATTTTTTAAATATATTTAATATATCTTCTTATTGTAGAAAATATTATACTCTTGTAAATAGATAATAAAAATGAAATGCGAGTTATACACTACTTCAAAGAATTGTAAATTAGTTGCATATGCAGAATGCTAAAAGGCCAATGTGTCAAATTTAACGTCAAACAAATCTGAAAGAAACATAACCTCTAAACAAAATTAACATTACAAAGCGCTTTTTCATTTTTGCCAAATAATTTGCACCGATAAAGTTTTCTTGTTAAAATGGAGTGTCTTCTTGGTATAAAATTTAAAGATTTCGTGCTTGTTGCAGCAGATATGACTGCAGCACAAAGTATTATTGTCATGAAAACTGGTAAGTTCTTAATGATACATAAAAAATCTCTTCTTGATAAACTTTCCATTATTTCAGATGAAATCAAACTTCATAAACTATCCAACAAACTTGTTATGGCTGTATCAGGAGAACCAGGAGATACTACACAGTTTGCGGAGTACATAGCCAAGAATATTCAGCTGTACAAAATGAGGAATACTTACGAATTAAGTCCTCAAGAAGCAGCTGCATTTACTCGTAGAAATTTGGCCGATACTCTACGAAGCAGGGTAATATATTTACTTAGTTTAATACCTAGTAATTTTTATTTAATTTTCAAACTAAAAAAATCTCATGTTACAATAAAAATTTGCAAAGTTAAAATTTAAGATATCCTGAAAGTTAATATGTTAATAAGTTATGTTTAATTATTTCTCTCTTTGGGTGATAATAAGCAATTTAAAACTAAAGCATGGTTTATTATAGAGTCCTTACCATGTGAACCTGCTTTTGGCTGGATTTGATGGAAAAGAAGGCCCTCAACTGTATTACATGGATTACTTAGCATCCATAGCCAGTGTTGATTATGCAGCTCATGGTTATGGAGGGTATTTTTCACTTTCAATCATGGATCGTAATTACCTAAAGAGTCTTAATAAAGAACAAGGATATGAACTTTTAAAAAAATGTGTTAAAGAAGTGCAAAAGAGACTGATCATCAATTTACCTAACTTTAAGGTTCAATGTGTTGACAAGGATGGAATTCACGATTTGCCCAACATTACTGCAAAGGATTTGGTGTAATTTAACTTTGGTATAGGTTAATTTGTCCTTTTTACATATAAAATAAACTTTATGTTCTGTATCAGTTTTTTAATATATTATTCCTGAGGTCAATAATTTTTTCTTCAAGTACCTACACAAAATATAATTTGCAGTAATTAAAAAAAAATTTTTTTATTAATTACTAACTAACCATTTTATAAAGCTATTTTGAAAATACATACATACAGTCACGCCCGTTTGCCGACGATGCTGAGTAAACTAATACCTCGGTAGTTATAACAGTCCTGCTGCATACCTTTTCCCTTGTTAAGCAGAACGATAACGGTCTTGCACCAGTCATCTGCTGCAAGATCCCACAAAATATCTGATAACTTATTATCGTATCAATTTGGTAAAAATTTGCGACTCTACTGGATGATTGATAATACATTTGGCAATTTTTGGAAATAACCAATTTGAGGTGTTGTGAAAATGCTTTCGCTTGATTAGACAGAGCATGAAACTTTGGTCTATTGCTGTATTCAGTCGATATCGGCAAGGCAAGGAAATGTAGATTATGTATTATAGTGTTTTTGTAAAATCCCATAAGAACACATTCCATTATCCATCTATAAGAGTACTTATATTAAATGTTTTTCAAAAATTGTTGTGAATATCGGGGTTATTTGAATGGAGATTAATCGAAGACAACGAATTACCACTGGATCCAAAGATCTACAAAATACGATTAGACCAATGGTGATATATGCAAGCCAAGCCTTGACACTGACAATGAGAAACGAAGAAAGGCTCCTAAGATTGGAGAGAAAAATTTTCCCAAAAATCTTTGGTCCGATACAAGAAGAAGAATGGAGAATAAGATACAACAATGAACTAAGAGAACTTTATAGATCCCCAGACGTGGTAACATTCATCAAAATATTAAGAATGAAGCTAGCGGGACATATTAGAATACCATATGAAAGGACGCCAAAAATTATATATAAGGCACATTTCAAAGCAACGAGGACCAAGGGAAGACCTCGACGTCGATGGGCGGAGAACGTCCTGAAAGATGCAGTCGAACTCCTACGAGTGCGAAACTGGGAGAGAGTAGCCATGAGCAGAGACGATTGGAGGAGGAAGATAGGTGAGGCCTGAGTCCAGTAGGACTGTAGCGCTATGGAGAGATAAAGAGAGAGAGAGACATTAAAAAAATCAAGAGTTTGTGTTAAATAAAAACGCAGTTAATTACTCAATTTTCTAAATATTTTAATAGAAAATATAAAATAATTTAAAAACAACACAAATTGCACTAAGATTTGTAACCCGCGGTAATGTGATAGTGATCCCACTTGAAATAATGAATTTTTTAATGTGCATACTCAAATATAATTTTAAAAAATGGAAGATTTTCGTAAACATCAATTTTTAGTCTATTTGACTTTTTTAGCATCTTGTTTGGGTTGAGACTCCTTTTTCTTTTCTTCTGATTTTTCTTCTTCTGGAGAATCTTCATACCTTTAAATAAATAAAACATTTAATCAAAATATTTATTTTTCATTTCAAGTTTGTAATGTTTAACGTAACCAGATAATTTGTTAAAGGAAAATGTCTCCTGCAATAAGTATTCGCGTTAATAGCAAACTATTTGCATTCTACATATTGTTTAAATGTTCTTAAATACGTATTTTTTATAAATATATTCACGTTTTAATTTAAACAAACATGTTTCTTCCAAATCGGTTCCTATTTAATGATTTTATATTTTTCACTTACTTAAACATAGCGGTTAAGTCTCCTTTAAGTAAAGCCAGTCCAAGAGGTGTGCCTATGCAAGCTGGGACCAAATAGAGTAGAGCAGGTTGTGCATGTTTAAAAACGTGCATAACAAAAATCGTAGCCATAAGTCCCAAGAAATAAGCAATCACCGATGCATGGAAGTAAGTTTTTGTCTGACGCTTCAAGCTATTGTCAAATCTTAGCAACAGAGCTATAAATATACCAGGAATTACAATATCTCCTAGACCTAACATTGCAAAATTATTGGCGGCAAGTCCGTTCTGCAGGAGATCTTGTGGAAAGACAACTGAAAGCAAATTTAAAGGTCACTTTACAGGGTATATTGTTTTTCTATAAAACAAATAATTCAACGTGGATTTTAAATTCCACCTCCACTGTATTGATTAAACATTATCGCTATGTAAGTAAATACTTTTCTTATATGAATCTGTAAATTACTTACGTTTGATAGGCGCTTCAAAACTTTTTGCAACCGTCACCATAACATCAGTGCCGAATACCCAGAATATATCATAAAAGAATAGTCCACACAAAAGAATACATCCGGTAACAACATTATTGAGATGCAAAAGTTCGACGGCATTTACCGCAAACGCTAGACCAAACAAATTATTGGCCACCCAGTGTTTTTGAAGCAAATACCAAGCACCTACTAATAAACAAGCGATAAGAGCAACGACATCGTAAGTTGAAAATCTGTAGTCTATTAAGTACTGTGCACTGTCTCCTTCGCCTTGCTTAAACATTATATGGAATGGAATATTTGGAATTGCTGCTGGAACCAATTTACTCACAACGGGGCTGCAATTAACAAATCTTTTAGTAAATGGTGAACATTTTTAGAATTTTTTTAAAAAAGTAAACAATATTAAAAATTAAAATCATAATTAATGATTTTAGAAATATTTATCATCTCGCCCTGTAGTATACACACTTTAATATTTATTCCATTCCACCCAAGTTGATGTAGACTCACAAAAATATAATAAAATACTAGAATGCCAATAGATACATCCACTTTGAGTTGAAATAATCCCACATAACAAACCAATTACCTACCACTAGCACATGCGCAGAACATCTTTTCTTGCCACATCGTTGCCAAGTTCTTTTTTTTTCGGTATTTTTCAGGTGGAATTAGGAATAGAATATGTGCTGTTAGGGCAAGTACCTAATTAGGAAAAATCGAGAAAATCTGGCAACACCGCCGCAGAAGCGTACATGACTATAAAAAGCAAAGAAAAGAACAGTGTCGTATTCGGATTTAATGAGCTGTTTGATATCTGTTATGTGCTCCGTTTGTTGTGTTTCCTTGTTGTTTTTAAAAACATTGTGTATTTCTGACATTCCTGTAGTTTAGTTTCTTCAAGTTTTTACTTTAGTTAATTTTAGTAGTCTCTCAAGTGCTTGGACAAATTCTAGACACAATAAAGTGCATGGTTCCCAAGACCTGCTCTGGTGATACGTTTGAATATCCCTCTAAATATACTATTTATTGCACAAATTCGAAATTAGGTAAACCGCCCTATGGGGTGCCAAATCATACATCACTGATTGGCGTTCTAGTATTTATTATATTTCAGTCACAGAAATTCTGTGCGAACACTTGAATTTTTAAAGAGAAATGTCAACGGCCCCCTCCATATTTCCAAATTCAGCAGATGTACAGCGCCGATTCATACCGAATTGGGAACCACTGGTGTATCGTAAATATTTTGTAACGTTACCAATTATTTATGTAGTAGAAAATGTATTAAAATGAAAAGTAAATAAAAAAAAATATAAATTTATAGTTTCTTGCTCGTTTTGCAGAATAAAAAATTACTCTCTTATTCTAAACACTTTAATCTTACATTTTAACTTTCATTTTTAATCGCCGTGGAAAAAGAGATGTATGACAGCCGTTGGAACAATACTGCTGAACGACGGTCGGAGGAATAACAATAATTCAAGTCTACTCATTTATTAACAACGAAAATAGACGTAAGAAAGTAGGGAAGGTGGCGACAAATAAATAGTAACTTCATATGGCGCATTAACTACTAAAATTGAAAAGGTATCTAAAATTTTTAAGGCACTAAATATTCATCATTCAAATTTTTCACCTAATTTTGCTTTCTTTCTTACTCTTACTAACCCAAAAAATTAATATTTTAAGACCATTTTAAAAAAATAAGTATTTAATATTTACAATTTAAAGTATCAAAAAAAAATTTAATATGGCGCGGTTTCTTTTTCTGAAATATCAAATATTTAGAATGTCCATAAAAATGTTTATAATTTTTTTAATAATTTGATGAAGTGTGTATTCTACGCTATTCCCTTGTTTAAGTGCGTTTTAAAATATTAAGATAAATTATTGTCATGACCTTATAGAAATACTTACAGAGCCAGCTAAAAATTTTGCAGCCAATTTGTAACTAAGCAATACCGTTTTAAACTAGTCTATATTCGTTATTATTAAATAGGTATTTAAGATAAAAAGTTTAACAAGCAGAACTGAATTGCTATCAATTATTATTAATTGCACTACAAAGTCAAGTAAATCATTGTTATGAATTGTTTAATACTCTATTAATTGGGAATTTTTGGTTCTCTGTAAAAGTTACAAATAATCATAAAAATGCATGAACATTTAATTACATAATTTACAAATTTATTTGCTTTTATATCCTTTTTTTTGTTTGTTACGTACCTTAGTAAATGTGTCAGAGCTAAAACACCCAGAAAAAAGAAATATCCAGTCAGTAAGAGGTTAATATATTCCTTCGAAAATAATTTGAAAACTATATAAAGTGCAAAAAGAGCACATGAAGCCATTATTGGAAATATAGCAGCATCTTTTTTGGTCATTTTTTCAGGTTTCTAAAAATGAAAAATAATATTAAATGTATAATTCTTGGACTATTTCAGTATGACTATTTTGTATGCAATACCAACACATGTTTTTGTTACTAATATTCAAAATACAAGGCACTTGCATATTTCGTGTTTTCTTTTGTATAATTGACATCTAGCTTACAAATTAAAATTATTTACTATTAAAACTAAATTTAAACAGTCACTTTATAAATATTAAATGCCAACTTTTAAATTTTGAAAATACCCAACCACTTCATTATTTTTTTAAAATAAATTTTCAATTTATGTAAGTATAACACAATTTAATTTAAAATTTATTGTTTTCTACAATGAAATACGCATTTTAAATAATTACTTTATGTTATCTTTGAAAAAATTTGGTACTTACATTTTCCTTATGGTAAGATACAGATCTATAGGAACCAAAAAATATTGGAAGTAATGCCATAATGACAAGACTTCCATAAGCAACGGCCATTCCTTCTGGAGTACTTGGAATTTTTTCAGTAGCATTTTTGGCACTTTCTGTTAAATTATCTGTAGCCTGAGCTACGATCACATTGAAGACATTAGCCATGTTTTTAAAAGAACTGACAAGATTGTTTTTGATGACAAGATTGTAAACGTCACATTGTCTGTCAAAAAGCCACGTAGCAACGCATTTTTTTACGTTCACTTGACTAAACTTTTAAAGGCGTCACTGTTTTATTTATAATTTATTTAATACTTTTATTTTTATAATAATTTTTACAATCTATTTGTATTAATTTTGTAATTCATGTTTGCATTAATACAGCTTAAATAATATTTATGTAATTATCTCAACACCAAAAACAAAGATCCATTTTCCATGCGTAATTAATTACCATAAATATTTTTAAATATTTATTAAATTGTTATTAAAAGTAAATAAGTTTAGTAATCATAAAAATTTTAAATAAAAAAAAATATGTTGAAGTTTAGTTTAATATCTGTTGGTCAAATAACAAGGCGAAATCTTTAACCACAGAGTAGAACCACAGAGAATAGGTTAGTAAACTAACCACTAATCTTTGGTAGAACTCTGCTTTAACTGTCATAAACATAACATTATTGCTCTAATTAAAACAAAAAGAAAGTTGTTTTTTCGGAAATGAAAATAACAATGCATTTAAGAGAGTAATAATAAATAGAATCAAAGATGTCTAATAATAAAATTACACGATTTCATCCTTATCACGGTGAAAATATAGTGTTATCGGAAGACAGTACTGTAGCATTTAGAAAGAAAAGTTTTGCAAATGCAGTAACATTTAGTGAAAAACCTTTAGCTCCGGGTGAAATCTTTCTCTTAGAGATAGAACAAAATGAGACTGGCTGGAGTGGTCACATGAGATTAGGTTTAACTCAACTAGATCCTTTGACAATTTACCGGACAGGTAACATAGTTAGGTTTTAAATCAAATATTTACCATGAAGCATATTTAAGTACATTTTAAAATTATAATAAACTCTTTTCAAACTTTTTTGTTTGACTGATGGTTAGTTACTTGGATTAGGAAAATACTAATTTATTCATGAGTATTCAAAAGTAAATTTATATTCTATTGGTATTTTATTTGCTTTAATTTGGATACCTAACATTATTATTTTGACATTAGGTTCCATTCCAATGTATGCTTTACCAGATCTTTTGGATATAGGCAAATCATGGATATATGGAATAAGTAAAGCCCAAAACAGTATTTTTGAATATGAAGATGGGAATGGCTGGAGATGCATTCCTTCTGGTACTAAGAAAGAAAAAAATAACAGTAATTACATTAAAACTTGCAGAGGTTCAGTCCCTGTTAGCTTGCTTAAGCCTACCCAATTGGGGCCTATTCTTCCTACAGATAAAAGTAGTAGGATTGGAGTGATGTATGTACCCACAGATGAATTTGAAGCTGATATGCACTATGTTATTAATGGAGAAGACCAAGGAGCTTGTGTAAAGAGGATACCTTTTACAGAAGCACCATTACATGTTGTTGTTGATGTGTATGGTGTCACAAAAAAAGTTAGGATAATTCAGTTGTATGGAGGTCTGTATTTTTAAATTTTACATTTTTACATTTTTTAAATCAACTGTACAATATATAGTTGTTGGAAATAACTTTTAACAAATTTTTTTTTACTTTTTACCAATTTCCTAAATAAAGATGATTTTGCAGTTCCTACACTTCAGTCAGCATGCAGAGATGCTATCCTTCATAATATTTCAAAAAAGGCTGTTCTTTCACTGCCTCTTCCCAAATTTTTGAAGGAATATTTGTTGTATCAAACATGAAAAAATACACTTTACTTCTAACTGGTTTAAAGTTTGTAAGTACATATTTACAATCAAATTAACTATGTATATATAAACTCCTGGACAAAATTTACGCATCATTTTAATTAATCTAAATATTTAGAACATAAACACAAAATAAAACCAAGTTACATTAAAATAATAATAAACACCTACAAATAAGTCCAACATGATCTTAGTGTGACCTTTATTTACCTTATTGTTTCTGTAAAAATTAGTTTTTGCTGGAAATGCATAAATGTGCTAGCATAACTCCAAATTGAAAAAAGAAAAAAAATCAGTAAAACAGGATAAATGCATCTGAGTCAACACTAATACAGTGTAGGCCCTCCTCTACTTCTTTTCACTGCATTTATTTATCTCGAGGCATGCTTGATATTAAATGTTCAACAAAAGCTTGTGGAATATTCTCCCATTCTTCAATAATGGCCTCTATAGAATTCATGTCCAAACTGTTAGGTGGCGATTCCAATAAAGGAATATTAACATCATTTAGGTAGCCAATAATCTGTCTAGCTACATGGGGACGAGCGTTGTCTTGCATGAATAAAAAATTAGGTCCAACAAATGGAGCAAAAGGCATTACATGTTTGAAAATAATGTTGTCCAAGTAGTATTGGGCATTCATAGACCTCATATGTATAGGGACCAACTCCGTACAAGCTTCAAAGCAAATAGCCCCCCAAAACATTTTAGAACCACCGCCAGAAGGTACTTTAGGAGAGATATTGCAGCTGGCAAACCTTTCTCCTCGCCTTCACCAGACAGTGGTGGTCCAATTTTGATGTAATCTTGCAAAATTCAATCTCTGAATTTTGTGTTCTCTGGTAAGAAAGGGTTTTTTGGCCTGTTTCCTGTTGCTCAATTCTGCTTCATGTTAACGTCTTCTAACCATTTGAGATGATATCCCGATATTTTGAACATTTGCCAGTTAATTTTTTAGCCAATTGCGGTGATTCTTCTGTCTCTGAGACGCCCTTGCTCTGGTCTTCGATGGTATGAGCCTGTTTCATTATGTCATCTCACCATGTGACTGATGTCTTCCTAACAAACTTAAATACATATCGCATTGAATATTCTTTATCCAGGAGAGTCGATGCTCATACTGCCTCCTCCATCAACAAATTTCTTTGGCGGTTAATTTTTCTTATTTGATTTACTCGCAAATAAACTTCCAAACATGCATATAATAAAAACAATCACAATAAAAAGCTCCCACAGACACTTTGCTTTAATCGGCACTTTTTATGAAAATTTTAACACAGTTTTAGTCTAAAATGAAGTTTAATATGAATTATATGTAAAACAAGATTATGTGATACTAAAGTTAGCTTTAATAACAACTTTCACTGTCGAAACAAGGTCCATGGCCTACTTGTCGTACAGTAAGTTATCAATAAATAAAGATTTTTGAGAAAATATGAGTGGTGCATTAATTTTGTCCAGGAGTTTATATAGTTAAGTTTTATTTGGATACATTTTTCTCAAATTATATAATTTCTAATATGGTTCAAAACTAACGCTTTTATTATTTTAGTTGTTCAAACAAAACATATGGTTAAGAAAAACAAAACTTTTATTTTTGTGATATAGTTGAAGCTTAGTTACTGTAGAAGCGAGTTCCAAGTTTCATGAAATAATTGCTTTCCAATTTTATATTAATTTAATGTAGAGTTTTAGTAGTTACTATACAAGTTTTTATTACTTATAGTGTATCTTGAAATGTTTTTATTGACAAACTGAATGTGTACTTTAAATTGTATTGTTAATTTTTTTGTTTCAGATTTGGTCTGTGTATTTAATATTAACAACTTCCTATAAATGTTTGTATGCTATTACTACACTTTCTGCAGACCTTGATTATAAAAAAGTTAGAATGTGTTTTCTAAATGGCAGTTGGCAAGACTGATCTTAATAGCATTTCACTATAAATGCTATATTTTTCTCTTTAGGAATTGTGATTTTATTATTTTTAATATAACTATTATTAATTTTTGTAAAGTGTTTTATTTGTGTTGATTTTATCGCATGGTTTTGCGTCAATAAAAATGTAAATTTTGCTCAATGGTTTTATTATAAATTAGTTCTACTACTTGTAATACCATACGAAAAATGTCTCATTGAATTCTAATTAGAATCATTTTTTATTAAAAGTTATTTAATTGTATCATAAAATGTTTGCAGAGCAATATGTGGGCTAGTTCGGTCCTGATGTTTCTTTAAAAGATGACGAGCGTCACAACAGTCATGCAACGAGGAGACTTTTCTAATCTTTGAACTACAGTATCTGTTTATTCTTTAGTTTTAACTCTTTAGTTTAGTTATATTTGCTTGTAATACTTGGACTATCAATATACAATTCAAATTTAAAGAATAAAATAAATTTAAATACGAAAGCTGTTTTTAATTGTTGGAACAAAAGTATGTTACGCTCATGATTAAATGACGTTACTCCATTTCTGGTGTTTCTGTTCGACCAATGAGCAATCGACAGGCAAGCCATAAAAATAAATATGGGTGATTGTTGATAGGAATGATAGGAATTATTGATAATGTAGAAAAATAACGTCAGTCTATTAATACTGAAAAGCTAGAACACGATAGAAAATTGTATAAAGTGCTTTTGGTAATATCTAGTGATAGTTTATAAATCAACAAATATGGAATCGTTTGTTACCCTAATAGTAAAAGCCCCAAATCAACAAATTGAAGATCAGACAATTAAGTGTGAACCTTCATGGACGATTCAAAAGTTAAAACAACATTTATCGGAGGTGTATCCCAGTAAACCCGTAAGTAGGACTGTTGTGTAATTTTCTAATTATAAGAAATCAGCAGGTCTGGTAGGAAACATTTTATTTTGACCCATAATACCTATTTACATTAATCTAAACATTTAAAATAGTTAAACTTTGACCTCGAATACTGCATGTCATTTTGATTATTAGATACTTAAATTTAATACTATATCAAATCTAAACTCTTTCTTTATTTCATTAGGTATATGTAATATTTCAGACACTTCTAAATGGTTTATCTTTTATGTTACTTACATTGGAAAATAAGCTCAATAAAAAGAATTAGCATTTTGGTAATTGTATAATGAAGCTTTTAGTGTTCCAAAGCCCAAAAATTTCTTAAATTGCTTAAACTAAATATCTGTAAAATCTATTTTAGTATCATATTAATAACTGAAAATAGCTTATTCATTAGAAATTCAAACTTTTTAACTTTCATATCTTTTGTTGATTATAGCATTTTCAAAATATTGCATAATTATTTCAATTAATAAATGTACAATTGATCTATATTCCTTTCATCATTATAAACCAGAATTTTAAATAAGTAAATGTAGTATAATTTATTGTCAGTCTGTATTTAATTGTATTGATAACCCAATACATTATTTGTAGTACTTATGTAGTATTTTATTTAGGTACCTATTTATAATCGATATGTTTGTTACTAGACAATTTTTGTGAAGGGGTTACATCATTCAATAATTATGTATAGAGCAATGTAGTGAGTCCAGTATCCAGTATGTATTTATCATTTTTCCAAGTTTATTATTACTGTAATTTTAAAATTCAAATTAGTTTATAGACCATAATTATTGAATATATGGAAAACAAAGTACTTTCACTGCAGAATATATTTATACTCTTTATTTTTAGTATTGATGAACATACACAATTGAATTTATAGTTTCTTTTATTGGTGGTAAATTGTTTACAGTAAATTTAGATACACATGTTATATCTATACTTTTTCAGAAGCATTGCAAAAGGAAAAAGAATCAATGTAAAACATGATAATTTAATAAAAGATTGTATATATTTGAATACTCGAAGTATATTTATAATTAAGGTTTTATTGTTTTTTTTTTGTTAGAAGTTTATGTATTATGTCGTTTATTATACATTGTCGTTAGTATGACGCCGCACATACTATTTAATTAATGTAGAAATACTAAATTCCCATTCAATTCACCTTTTTAGAGCTATAAAGGTTTTGATGTAATAATTATACATTGTTTTCAATATGTGTTTGTATGTGCAAACGTAAAAATGACTATAATTTTATATGTTTTTGTTGATAAATTTCTGTAGAAGATTTTAGAAAATTTTCTAAAACTTTCATTAGACATTCTCCTTTATTTCTCGCTAGCGGACCCGATAAAAGACGTTGTCCTGCTCGAAAGATGGCTTAACTGCTTTGGGAATATCACTATCTAACTCTGCGACCCCGAAAACTATGAATTCGACACTAATATCAGCCGTTTAAGATAGTTTTTATATTTCAACCCCCTTTTGTAGAGGATTATCGGGTTGAAAAGTATCCTATCTCTCAAGTTGGAGCAACACAATTTTTAAATTTCAGTTAAATCGAACTATGAATACGACACTAATATCAGCCGTTTTTGTTAGTTTTTATATTCTTCTTTCCACCCCTTTCGTTGATCCGTTTGCTACAAAACTTTAAATGATCACCCGCCGGGCTAATCTAAAGTTTGTCTAAAAATTTCATTAAAATCGGTCCAGCAGTTTAGGAGTCCATAGGAAACATACACACATACATACACAAATCGACCTGTAGATAATCATCAAAATGTCATCGATACACTATAGGGAAAAATCACGCAACGCGAGATGGCGCTGTCAATGACAAAATGTCGGATCGAGGTGTGAACGACAAATATTCTGTCATTTGATCACTTGTAGAACCAAAGTTTTTATTCAAAGGGATTTTAGTTATCTCGGAGATTTGAGTTGATTTTTTATGTTATACTATTGGATTGAAGCTGGATTTAAGGTTCGTTTTCGACGTTTTAGTTTTATTGTCGCTGGATTCTCGTTAAATGCCAGTAAAGACCAGGTATCAATTTTGGTTTGTTTTCAAAGTTTTTCAGTTCTGTTGTCCCTAGAATTCTTGTTGCAATGCCTATGTAAAAATCTTCTTTCACAAAGTGCTTGCTGCAAACAAACGTAAACTTTGCGATTGGTTTTCCTATCTTCAAGATCATCTTCCATTTCTGAGCTGCCTTTAGGTTTTAAGGAAATTTATGCAAAGATATAATCGAATTGCCATATGTAGAGCATTGTGGAACAGAGCATATTTTTCGCGATTTTTTCTCTATATCACCTTTTTTAATCCTTTGCATTTTTGGATTTGGATTTTGTGGTTTATTAAAACCATTTTTTCACAAAATATCGTTAAAAATATCGTTTGATGCGTAAATTGTTTAAAATAATAAAGTTCATACGATTAATAATAGATGTCGCCCACTACGTGATTTTTCCCTATTGGTATCAGATATAAAACCATTTTTTTATAATTATCAAGCTAATAAATTCTTAAATTTATATACAAATTAGCAATCATTGTCTAACAAGTATTACAAACAAATATACAGAATACTGACGAACCCGATAACATTTTTTAAAACAACAATTAAATGAAGAGCAGTTAAAATTGATAATATATCATGTGATACAACTAATAAAATTCAAGTACATACTTGATAAATATCTTTATTTGTGCTTTTATTTTTGATAATGGAATTTGTAATTAAATAATCAAATTTTTTCTTAAGGAGGTTCGGTGGTCAAAGCGGGACGCGGGGTGTCCTATGTTAAATAATTATCGCTGCCAACTTCAAATAAAAAATATACTGATTTTTCTAATTGAAATTGACAGACACTTTTACAAAAAAATCATTATAAAATTATTTGACTTATCATTTAATCATGATTTAATAAAATATATGGTTTTTATTCAACTAATATGATGAAAATTGAGTCCGAATGTATGTGTGTAACTGTAATAAAACGTGGCAACAGCGGAAATAGTCATGAGATTGGCAATGAAATTAGCGTGTGTTTACTTTTATTTGCATGTACCCCAAATCAGAGTAACAAAAAAAAATTGATTTATAACCCAATAATATTTTTGTTGCAGCCGAAACACGAACAGAAATTAATATATTCGGGTCAATTACTTAATGATTCCGTAAAACTTATAGACGTATTGAGGCAATATGAGGGGCAAGAAGCACACACAGTACATTTGGTGTGTTCCTCCAAATATATGACAAATGTTCCCGAAACCAATCCAGTATCCCAAAGTAGTACACCAAATACGACTAGTACGTCGAATTCAAATCAACCTACGAATTCAAATCGAAGTGAACAAGGTGGTGCTCCGAACATCAATCAAAATATACCTTATTTTAATGTAAACAGTGGGCCAGTCGATCCAAATCAGTATGCCATGCAGTTAGCTTGGATGCAGCAAGCTTACTTTCAATACATGGCACAGTACATGCAATTGTAAGTGCATTATGTAAATTATCACTTGTCAATATTTAATTTTTTGGCGCGTTTAGTTGAGAGTAAAATTGGAAGCTGCGCGCGCACACCGTTACGGTAAATCGGACAGTATGAAGTTGGCCGTCAAATATATTGAGTGACTAAGTTAACTCATATACAGACTAGACGACGGAAAGTATCCAACTAAACACGTTTTTATTTTTGTACTCTCCTTCAGAGACAAAACTACCACAGGGGGCTAAATGAAAGCGAGTGTTAGTTTGTTAATACGGGTTCAGAACCGATTATTTCACGAATTTGTTTTGGCGATATAATTAATTCGCGCCATATTTTTACGACAGTTACATAAAAATTATTCCTTTTAAAAAATACAATGCTTCCAAGTTGCAAAAATGTCGTTTAGAAGCGAATTATCAAAAAAAGTCGTGTTACATTTGAAAAGGAAACACGATAATTTTATAATTGTTCATACGTTCTATTTATACTTAAATATTCTTCGAAAAATATCTCGTTCGAGATTATTGAAATGACCTTGTTTAAAAATATTACTCGCAGTTTTAGTTTGCGCGTTAGTGCTTAGCCTATTATGTAATGCGATCTCTGTTATGTGTCTGCCTAACGCAGAGAAAGTAACATCCACAATAAAAATAAATAAAAATTTAAAAAAATTATCCTATTGTGAGTGAAAGTATCTCGACATAAAATAATAATTGAAGGTAAAAACGGTGTTTATTGGATGGAGATCATTGCATTATGTTTTTAAAACATCGTTCTCTTGCCTGAAACAAATATTTAAAAATAAATCTTGAGGTGTAAACTACCAAAATACAGGACCGGCTCCCTAATTCTCTAGCTGAATGCTAATTAATTTTAAGATTTTATCTTCTTCTTACGTTAGGACCAAGCCCTGTGTTTGCATCAATGGTTTGCCAGGGGCAGTTTCTTTTAAGGCTGACGGTTTGTGACATTCGCAGGTTATAAACGTTTTGGTGGGCGGGGCATATTTAAGGACTCTTCAGGAATTGGTCACGTTCCGAAGAAAATCCATTCTTCTTATGTTTGTAGAAGGAAGCAGCGTTGCATTTAGATCTGAGGAAACACTTGAAAACCAATAGGACATGGGTACCTGTACTTAAAAATACAACGCTGCTTCCTTCCACAAACATAAGAAGGGTGAACTTCCGGAACATGACCAATTCCTGAACAGCCCTACAATATTCTCCGCCCACTAAAACGTATATAACCTGCGATCATGACATAAAAATGTCACAAACCGTCAGCCTTGAAAAACCAACAAAATTACATCTCCCGAAGATGTGCCATCCACTCACGACAGCCTAAAAGTACATAAGTACATAAGTAAAATCTATTATTAATAAATAACTTTTTAATTCTAGTTGGTCATAAAGTGGAAAACGAGGAGGTTATTAACCCACAGCCGTTGATATGCCTACGGCATAGAAAACGAATTTATTTTTAATTCAAGATAGTTTATTTCAGGGTTGGATTATGTTGATATTGACATATTTATCTGAACGACACGTTTTCCATTTAAACCGTTTTTTCTTTTGAAACATTAGTGAAACATACCAGACACCAGAAATGACCTATGTATGAAACGTTTCGCATGAAATGTTTCAATAAAAATGTTTCTGAAACATATTTGGAGTTTGGAGAAACACATATACGAAACATAACATAACCGCTCAAGAATTTGTTTCACAAAAAACGTATATGGAGCATAGTATATAACTAATGTGGATGTTATTAAACACTCAAAAAAACATTTCACATAATTCATGAAAATTAGGTTAGGTATTGCAGAATTTTAAATGATTCTAACGAAACAACTGGCATTTGAAATAGATAGTGGCTTTTCCATCTGCCATCGCCCATTAAGACATGAAAATATTAATTATCTCATATAATTTTAAACTCAGTATTAGTTGTTAAAATCATTTATAGAAACCGTACATTTCATTTTATAGAATTTATTTTTTAAATACTGTTGCTCTAAGTGAAAACTAAACCACTAAGTCTGAAGAATGTCTACTAATCTGATGTCTATTGAAATATTAATACTGTACTTCATTCTTAGCTTAATTGCAAAAACTGGAGAAATGATTTCTTGTGATAGATTATGCAATAAAAATTGCGCAAATAAAGTTTTCGGGTTATGCAACATATTCTCCGAAATTTGAGAATAAAATTACTGGCAACAATTTTGCGAAAAATTCGGGAATGTAGTAGCCAAAGGAATTTTCACGAAATTTTAACAGGTCATTAAAAAACACGATACAATTACTATACTGATAGAAATTTTAGCGCGGAAACGTTTTTTTTAGGTGGTGGCCATTAATTCGAATTAGGATTCCGTTGAAACGTTTCATAGACATTATGTGTCTACTGAGAGGAATATAAATTTCAAAATCAGTATTGACAAATTAACGCTTACGTCTGAAAAATAATATCTTGTAATATATATAAGAAAATAAATTAATAGTTGTCCGTTTAAATTTTTAGGGCGGCAAATTCGTATGGAGCACCAACGCAACCGATACCTAATAACGGAGACGCCGTCGGCCCCAATCCCGCCGAACAACCTCCAGCGCCTGCAGAGGCACCAGCGCCCGTCAGGGATCCAGATAATCCGGAACGCGACTGGCTGGAAGTGTTTTACATGTTAACCAGAGCCACTGTTCTCTTCATAGTCATATATTTTTATTCGAGTCCCATTAGATTTTTGTTTGTTCTTCTATTGGGCGTCGGTTTGTATTTGTATCAAATAGGGTTCTTCAGGAATATGAATAACAATAACAATAATATTAACGGTCCGCCGGAGCAGGCGCAAGAGGAGGAGCCTGCTCCTTCGAGGTTCATGATTGTCTGGACGTTCTTTGCTACGTTTTTTGCTTCGTTAATTCCAGAAATTCCGAATGCTATTTAGTGATTTTTTTTTTAATAATTATTACACTGAGAGTTTTTGTCTTTCGTTTACCGAGTCGATATATATTATGCCGATCGTTTAACAAGTCGCAACGACGTCCCTGGATATTTATTATTTGAAAACGGTGATTTAGATAAGATTGGTGCGTAGAGACTTTATCTTCATTATTTTTGCGATTTAAATGTTTCGATAATGCGCATACTTTGTATTGTTATTCTAATTACATTGACGTCACTCGCATATGATTTATCTGAAGCACCCTTTTATAAATAAACAATCGGAATGTTCAAATTTTCCGACGATTGGGGTGGTACATAATGAGGTCACTACGATTGTCTTTTATCACTGGAAATAAAATTAACAGTGTGTCTTAGTTTATTTTACTATTAGTACAATAAATTTTAAATTTGTTACACGTTAAAAATAAACACCGACATTTTTTATTAAAAAATTAAAAATGTGCCAGGAATTCCGCCAATTTATAAACTAACGAGAAAAACGTTTAAAATTTAAAAAAATTATATTTGTTACAAAAACTTTGATGGGCGTATAGTTCTTCCAAAGTCAGTTTAAAAATATATAAAAAAAACATCTCATTATCAGCCACAAAATCCTCAAAAGAAACCGACTTGTGGCGTATTAATTTTATTTTTAAATCAGATATATTTTCAAAAATTATATAATTATTTATTGAACGACATCGTGAGTGTCGAACCACTTTTCATCTAAATAAACTATACTTCTATTACTTTCTCGATAACTGAAGTTCTGTCTTAAATAATTTTGAAGTACCACAATACGAGACGATTCCATAATACACATTCGACTATCTAACTTCTTATAATTAAAACCACATTCTATTAAAATTTATCCATGTGTTTCTAATGATTAATATTTTAAATCGTTAAAATGTTGCAATTAGTTAAATATTAACTTCCAATATTGGGAATTGATTTTCTTTGTACGTCACATCTTTAGATGCATCATCTATCTGACGGCTGACGATACGTTTACGTTTTTTATTGCGTTCAATCACAACGCCTCCTTTAATTACTTAATAAATTGCGGAATAAGTAATTTTCGTTAAGTTGCATATTCTTTTAATTATTTCATCTCGAGTTGAATTGACATTTTCAGCTTTTAAGCATGAATATATTAATTTAAAATTACTTGTTAAACTTGAATATGCAAATCTCGATTTTTAAATTCCAAAATTTTGTCTCATTTTCATTATTATTTATTACAATTGCAATATTAAGATGTGTACTTCATCATTAATTTGGATATTATCATTACTTTGAATTATATTATTATTAGGAATTTCATTATTAATGTGAATATCGTCAATATTAAGCAATTCGTTAGATTCATTATTTACCTCAAACGCTTCTTCTTTTCGAAAGCCTTAAGACTTGTTTTACCCATTTATTTGCCCCTCCTTGGATGCCTACGACCAGCTGTCCTTCCACCTCTTGGGAGGCCGTCCTGGTGGTCAGCCGGATGCTGGTTTTCCATTTCTGACGATTTTTGCCAGTCTGTGGTTTTTCATCCTGGATGTGTGCTCTTTCCAGAAGCGTCTCCTAGCGCGTGTCCATCTAATCCTGTCCTCTGTCTTGCATTCTTTCCTAATTTCGTTACTGCTTTGATTCCAAAGTGTGTTCCCTGTTATTATTTTCATTTTATTGGTTCGTGCCATTCTTTTTGTCTCCGCTGTGTCAGCTCGTGTTTCTGCCGTGTATGTCATTACGGGCCTGACACATGCTTTATATATTCTAACTTTGGTCGGGATTGATATGTATGTATTTTTCCATATGGTTGTTCGTAAGGCTCCTGTTATCCTGGCTGCCTTGTTTATCTGGTTCCATACGCCATTCTTGAGTTCACCATATGGTGATATTGTTATTCCCAGATAGTTGAATTAAAAAACCTGGTCTATTGTTTTGTTGTAAATTGCACCTGCGTGGTTCCCTGGCGATCACTATGCTTTTTGTTTTGGTGGTTGATATTTTCATGTTAACTTTTTCGGCCTCTTTCTTAAATGTCTGTGAGAACCATTGCAGTCCGTCTTCCGTGTCCGCGAATAGCGTTACGTCGTCTGCATAACATATTATCTTAAGTTGTTGGTTACCCATCTTGTATCCCTGTTGTTGTTAATTTTGTTCGTATTGTAGTTTGTGTTGAGCTTTCTAACCGTCTCCGTGATGCTTGGGGGTATTACCCTGCGGTCCACCAGCTCGTTCCTAACGTCCTCCAGCCCTATCCTGTTGAACTCTGTCATCAAATCTATAAAGCACAGTTATGCTGGTTTGTTATACTTTATTGCCTTCTCTACAACCTGCCTGACAATGAACACTGCGTCAATCGTCGAACGGTTTTTCCGAAAACCTTGCTGCTCCTCGCTTATTGTGGTGTAACTGAAAATGCGTTGCTGCAACATACGGGAAAATAATTTCATGGTCGCTTCTTGACCTCAAACGCGGTCTCCAAAAAGCCATTTCACAAATATCACAAAAAAAATAAAAATTTCCGGAGAAATTATTGAGAACCATTGCGCGCTAATGTTTTGAAACGTCTAAAGATTTGACCAACTCCTTTTCAAGTGAACACCTGCGAGCTAGATAGTCGACCGATGATTTGATGAATGCGTATTAGCGACGTTGATATTCAAAAATAAGCTGTGCTACACGTAGCATATAGAAAGAGGCGGCCGATATGTTTTGCTAAATTAAAGCGCTTATTACCGGAATATCGCAGTGCCCTGGTAAAATAATCTTTTTTAAACTGAGATTGGAAATACTATGCTTAATATGATGATTGTAGCAGAAATTTACTAAAAAGTTCATTTTTTTAGATAATTGATATGACAAAAGATAAAACTAAAAAAAAACAGAATCGGATTTGTTATTTTTATAAATGGAATCATCGTTTCTATTTGACCATCGATATAATTGAGATTATTTTAAATTAGTTTGAATTTTCAAAAATATGATTAAAATGTTTTCATCATAATTCCTGTTTATTTATGCTTGCATTATCATATTTCGTTAACTTATCAATAGTTTTTGTAGATCAGTTATTTAGTTGTGTAGCACTTCCTAATAAGGAAGTTTAAAAATGGGTGACAAAACGTGAAACGGAAGATTTTTCTATTGTCTCTATTTAAAAATAACTCTATCTCACTAAGTGGTGCAGCAAATTTTTTTTGGTAGGTAATTAAAAAAAAATTTCATATAAGCTGCACACTCGGATGATCGAGCTAAACTTTTACCAATGTTTTATTTAATATCCCAGATTTTATATTATGAAAACAATTTTATGGAGAAAGTAAATTTTCCTATTTATACCTACTACTTGTAGATAAAACCAATTTTCTAATTTTTTAAGATCTGTCTAAAATGATGAAAAAAAAATGCAATGTTACATACTGTGCTTTTTATTGTACATATTTTATTATTAGCTTTAGTAAAAAACGATGTGATTTAAGTAATAAAATTATATATTAATTTTAAATGGTTTTATTGAAAAAATAGCATAACCTAAAATGCATTTGGAACTTATTAGTTTCATATTCCTTATAGACACCCTGTGTTTTAATATAATTCTGTCCCAAAAACGGATTTACACAAATTATAATACCAAATAAAAATGTTAAGTGTTATGATCATCCTCATTAATAATATCCAAAATATCGTCTAATTCCAGTTGCTCAGCACCGTCTACTTGAGTATCTTCAGTAACATTATCTCTCGTGAATTCAATATTTAAATTTGACATACTACTTGATTCGCCACAGATACTTGACACATTTGCTAGTTCTGATTCACATTCTGCAGTAGTTTTGCTTAGTAATTGATCAAACCTATCATCAAACGGTTCTACAAAACCTCCAGTGGGGATGTCATCTTCATCGTTTTCACTTAGTATTTTTTCATCTACTTCTTCAATAAGGTTCTCCATTCCCATTCTAATCTTCTTTAGATACACCTATAACATTTTATTAAAATAATCCACAAGTTTTTTGGAATATCTTTAAATGCAGAAATAAGGACTAAGTTAACTGTTAAATTAGTGACCACAAAAATCCTGGGAATATTGAAACACGATAAAACTGATTCTTACCTGAGTGCTTTTTTTGTTGCCCAACACTTCTAATTTTTGAATAGAGTCATCAAAGGTAAATTTAGGATACAAGCGGTGGCACCAATGTTCGTAAGTTTTCATTAAACGATTTAAATCTTGGTCTTCATGTCCACGCCCTTTGAATTTGATATCCTTAAAATGATTTAAAATTGCGGGTAAACCTTTTGCAGTTTTTAATGTTTGTTCATTAAATTTTGGAGTAGGATAAAGCTGTTTTCTTCTAGGCTTAATAGGTTCGTTTTTAGATTCATTGTCAAATAATTTTTTTTTCTGAACTTGCTGATTATTTTCTGCTTTGTCTCTATCTTCAAAAGTTTCAGTTTCAATGGGAACTTCACCTTCAAAATCATTATTTTGTGACCTTACTTCTACTTCATTTCCACTTAAAGAATCGTTATCTGAAGACATTACTATATTTATTTGTTTGTAATCAAATTTTAGTTTCTTTCAATCTGGTTTCAATAACACACGGGATGAAACTTTCCCGCTTTTAAATACTTAAAGGTTATGTTATTTTGTCAATATTGACAGATATTAGTGAAAGTTTTTAGTCTCGTTTTCGTTATTTTCATTGTTTCTCTCATTATCTGACCCATTAAAGTTAAAATTAGATTGATTAATTCTTGTAAGGTATGATTGTAAAAGGCGTTTATTCAACCTATCTGTCTGAGTAAGCTCACGTACTTCTGATGGTACATGTTCGGTTTGAACATTTAACTCTTCAAGTTTCGTAGCGTCTACGTTCTCTTTAACGGGCATTCTTTTTATGTACTATTTACTGACCTTTTATAATAATTCCAGATGAGAAAATGAAAATATTAAAAAGAATGAATGATGAACTAATGATTCAATAATTTTGACGTTTAAAATTTGACAATGTAAAGTATCATTCGCAAACCTCAGTAGCCAACCAAATAAAGTTGTAACACCAATAGAAATGCTTTTAAGATGAGTAATAGCCAATGAAAATACCAGCCTAAACTAAAGAAAATAATTTCATAAGCTTGTACAAATACCACAATAATATTGTATAAGTTGATTTTCTACATAGAAGAAAAAAATAATCAACACGAGAAATTAACATGGTGCATAGTTTCTTATTAACGACAAAGGTTACGATGTAAAGGAAGTGACGTATGCTTTATTGGGGGCAATGATAATTTTTTAAAAAATATGTTACCTAATCACTATTCATAGATATTTTTTATGTTAAAATATATACCCAGGAAAATTTATCAGTAATCAATTTAGAGAAACGAGTAATCGTAAGGTTAAATACTCTAATTTATTTCTAGTGAAAAATTCAAGTGTTCCGCTGATGTAAGTATACAATAAAGAGTATATCGATCGTCCGTTTGCAGAGTCTAGTGCGTCATAATACGTCACTATTTCCACTGTTGCTGTTCCCATGCGACCGTATAAAATAATGCTTAATTTATAAAACTGACACTTTGAAAAATTCAATACTTTTATTATTATATTTAGCTCAAAGTAAATCATGGATACGCGCATTACATTAGACACGTTGGAACAATTACTCAGCGTCGGGATTGCCAATTGAAAGATTGCGTCAAAGTAGCAAAAAATATTTAAAAATTACCTACCTACAAACAAATAACTTCTTTCATGTACTCTAATCGGTCTCCCGAACGTTGGCTATCACTCTGGCTAGAGCATTTCTATCTTCTGTTAAGTGTATGAGTTCTCCTACTGAACGTATATTTGTCCATTCGCGAATGTTCTTTAACCATGACTGTTGCCTTCTTTCAGGTCCACGGCGCCCCTCTATTTTCCCCCTCATTATAATTTGGAGTAGTTGATATTTATCTCCTCTGTGCAGCCACATCTCAAATGCCTCTAATCGGTCCATTGTACTGATCTTGAGTGTCCACGTCACCGTACCATACAACGGTATTGACCATATATAACATTCAATCGTCCGTTGTCTTAACTTAAGGTTCAAATCATCATTGCAAAGATGCGCGCGCCATCTCTATTCTGCTTTTTATTTCTGTATCAGGGTCCAGTGTTTCCGTTATGATGCTTCCGAGATATTTAAACTTTGCGACACGTTCTAATGGGATACCATCGTGGTTTAGATTGACGTTATTCTGTACCGTACGACTCACTACCATGAATTTTGTTTTATTAGCGTTGATATTCAAGCCGTATCTTTTTCCAACTGTGTTAATTCTGCACAGCAATGTTTGCAGATTTTCTATTGTGTCTGATAGTATTACCGTGTCATCAGCATATCTAATTGTTGTTATGGGTAAGCCATTAATAACAGCAGTACCAGTTTAGACCTGTAGAGTATGCAACTTGACAATCGTAACTCTGTTGGCAAAAAGTACCATTACTTAAAGGTTACTTTCAAATGAATTAAAAATAGTATAAATTTGAAAAGTTATCTGTTTTTTAAACCCATATGATCTCTTGAAAAGTTCACAAAGGTGGATACAAGATTTTTACCTCAAGGAAATCTACTACTACTACTACTCCGTAGCACTACAACTCTTGGTGGGTTTTGACTGACCGGACAATTCTTCTCGGTTCGTCATTAGTTGGGTATCCATTTCGTACCCCATGGCTTCGAGGTCGCGCCATCTTAGCCGTGGTCTTCCGAGGGGCCTCCTTGTTTTCGGGTTGCTTTGCCATACTAGTTTTACTAAATGTTCATCTACGAGAGATTAATTAATCGTACTATTTAAAATATTATGTAAATGTTTCAAGTTATTTCAATGAGTTATTTGTCCTTCACGTTAACACGTCTTTTAGTGCTCTGTAAATTTTAAAATAATGTTTCCTAGTTCAAAATCTTTTTCGGTCTTAAAAATTGTGTTCATTTGGAAAGAAACCACCCTTAATATTTCAGAAATGCGACATATTAGTACGAAATGCCGAAACAAGTCAACTTTTAACTTGAGGGGGATAGGCGGCTGAAACCTGGTCGATCAGACAAGCGGACAGAAGGAAAATAGAAGCATTTGAAATGCGGGTCTACCGACGAATGTTTCGAATATCATGGACGCAGCACCGCACCAATGTATCGATCCTAGAAGAACTGAAAATCGAGGACAGGCTGTCCAAGAGGATAAACCGGGACAAAGTGCGGTAGGTATTTCGGGCACGTCTTCAGAAGACCGGATGCTTTCGAAAAGCTGGTGGTTCGACGGACGAAGATCACGAGGAAGATCTCCAACCCGATAGGTAGACCGAATCACAAGCTTGACTGGACTTTCTCTGCACGAGGCCACAGAACTAGCCTAGGACAGAGAAAAGTGGAAGGTTGCTATAAAAATGGCAGAAGCATAGTGCCACCAAATCAAATCGGATATCAAGGCTCTTTTAAAAGGTCTGGTAAATCTCTATTCAATCATATTGTTTTGCCTTTGATACCAGCCTTCCATTGTTATTTAATCGTTGTTTAAAACTGGCTCTCTTTAAACTTTTCATGTGCCCCGCAAAACTGATTCCTTTTATTGTAATTATCACTTAAAATCTTTCACAGATTTATTTTTGTAAATAAATAAGTTAAATACTCCAACAAAAACATCCAAAAGAACATTAAATAATCGTAGGATTGGCGAAGTAGAGAGCTTGGCAATACGTACATATTTTAAAAAGAAAATTTTACTTAAAAAGAAAATTACCAAAACTTCTTATAAATAGTGGGCAGCAGAAGATTTTAATTATTTTTTCAGTAATTTATCGACAATAATGAAGTTATCCTCTTTCTTTGCAAAACATTCTATCTAATTGTAAATGTATTTTTCGAAATGGATAAACTCCGCCTCTGGTCTATTCGTTCTTTACTGTCTTTATTTCTTTGTTGGCCTCACGATGCAACTGCTACCTTTTCAACGGTATACACAATATTCTTCATTTTTGACAGCTAGCGCAGTTTTGTTTTATCTTTTTTGTAATAAATTTTTTTATTTGAACTCTTACCTTTCGTTGCAGCACGTGCCTTGAAGAATCCGAAGTAAAGTTGTTTTGGTGGGCCGTTATAGTCCAGTGTTAACGAAAAAAATAGGAGATAGGAATCTATAGCTCTAGAGAAAAGGTCTACAGCAAAAACCAAAGAAAATTGCTTTCACGTCACCAAGGTCGTAATTCTATTGCATGTGTGGCTACATTTCTATAGAGAAGTGTTTATCCTTAAGTTTGCTAAACAATCGCTTCTAAAGATAACTCGATCAATAAAAAAACTTTTGTAACAAAATAATGTATGTGCAATATAGCTTTTTTGGGTTTAGACGTCCCTCAATGTAAAATTTTGTGTTTAAAGGATGTATTTCAAGGGTAGTTTGATGAGAGTTTGGTTACGTCCTGATTATGGGATCCATGACAAAGTAACGGAACTCTTCAATTCTTAGGAGCAAATTAACGATACTCGACCGGATCTTTTATAGGCTATCCGGATATTTGAGTCACCTACCGTAACGTCGTTATGGTCAAGTAATTGTCGTAGTCGAATATAATGATTAATGGAACTCCTTAACGGCTTACAGTAAGGGTGCGATCTGTGGCAGAATTTCTGACTGTCTGTAATTAAATTGAAGTCAGTTTTATTTTGTTAAATTTTTATTATTCGTCCTGTAGTATGAATTACGTAGTATCCATTTCAAAAATAAGCATTTACGCGCCATTTGTATAGGTTGCTCTCATTGGCGTAATGCAGTGTGACGTTCTAGTCCCTAAACTCCCATCGACCTTGAGCTTACCGATCAAAGGTACTTGTGTGATCATAGTAAATCCGTGCATAACCGCGGTCCTGAGGTTCCATGTCCTACAATGCTGTCAGCAAAGCGTATTTAATAGAAACAGACAGAGACAGATAATGTTAGGGACTATGGCACCGCCCACCTGATTCTGGCTTTTTTTAATTTTTAATTATTATACTGATTTCCATTTACTTTTATTTTTACGCATAATATTGTTTGTGCACTGGATCAATTGAAAGAGGTTTGAAATGATTTCATCATTTAGTGGTCTTCCCCATTATCGACCGGGAATTCCAATTCATTTTTATTTAAACTGCGATATGATGAATCATTTTTATTTTTAAATTATACTTTAAAACAATTATTTTTCTTTATTCGTTTTCATCTTCTTCTTTTTCCTCTTCCTATTGTTGCCGTTGAATGTTATATCTAAAATAACACTGAAACAAGATATGCCTCTGTAACAGTATACTGAGCCTCGGCAGCAATTAAATCTTATTCTTTTACAATAATATTTGTTGCTATATTATCAGACAAAAAAATCTTTGTAGGCCCATTAAGATTTGCACCACATTTTTAGAGCTCCATCAACTTGGACCCCGGCATGGAAAATAACGAAATAACGATTCATGTGAATAAAGTTAACTTTATTTTTTTGTAGTTTCAATAGCAAATAAGGAAATTTAAAAAAGGACGTTCCAACAACTAAATAAGAATGAAAACTCGAAAAAAGTACGTAAATATACTCCAAAAGGTTTAATGCAGTATGTTAAAATTTTAAATTTCTATTCGCTAAAATAACCTACCAACCATTTAGATGAATGTAGTGGACTTTATTTTTTTGTAGTTATAATGGTAACTGAGGAAATTTAAAAAAGACGAAAAAATACGAATGAAAACTCGAAAGAAATACGTAAATATACTCTAAAAGGTTTGTAGTATAATGTAGCATGTGAAAATTTTATATATTTTTTCATAGATACAGAGAAAATAAAGATTCAACATAATAATGCCTAAATAACTTCTTTCTTCTTCTTTTGGCTCATAACCCTTGGTTTTGGCTTGCTCAACTATGTTCCTCCATCTGGTTCTATCTATCGATATTCTCCTCCAGTTTCCTATTCTCAGAGTTTTTAGGTCTTCCTTCACATCTTCTATCCACCTTTTCTCGTGTCGCCCTTTTGGTCTTGTGTTTTGAGGTTTCCAGTCGAGGATTTTTTTTACAATTCTCTCTTCCCCCAAGTCCTAACCATCTTATCTTTTGACTTTTTATGTATCTTGCTATATCCTCTCCTTCTTTAAGTGCATCAATTTCGTGATTCATTCTTATAATGCGTAAATAACATATATGAAAAACAAATTAAAATTTTCACGTACTACATAAAACTACAAACCTTTTGGAGTATATTTACGTATTTTTTTCGATTTTGCATTAGTATTTAATTGTTGGAACATCTTTTTTTAAATTTTCCCAGGTACTATTAAAACAAAACAAAAATAAAGTTCATTACATTCATCTGAATGGTTTGTAGTTTATTTTAGCAAAAAAAATTCACTATTTTCCATGCCGGGGTCCGGGTAGATGGAGCTAATTCTGTTATTTAAAAATTTCAATTTTTTTTTCTTTTGTCTATTCTGACCAGACTATTTTTCAACTGCAGAATACTAAATAATTTACGTTCATTTGTTCATTCGCGGAGCGACCAACGTGTATTTTTATTATCACTTTTCTAAATGTGTCTTTCTCTAAGATGAATCGTGTAATTTCTAAATCTATATCTCCTCAAATATATTTATAGATACTTCATAAAGACAGAGTTACGTTTTACTTGAATCCTCGAAGGTTGTCACGAAGTTCTGCCAACTATTATCGTCATCATCAGCAAAGTCCTCGTCTCCTTCTGCAGAGTTCCCCACTAAATAATTGGGGTCTTAAACTGTTGAGATTTACCGCCGAAACCTGGTTAAGCGTTTTTATTTATTGGCCCATCGTACGTCTTTGAAATAGTTTCTCCCCAGGATGTACCAACAAGCTGACGGTGACGGAAATTTACTACTATCTGATCATTACGTTAAAATTGTGGTGTATTAGATTAATATTTTCGTAGGGGGTAACATGAGTTTCGAAATTATAAACAATATAAAGGACAATTTATTGTGCACCTATTGGTAGTGGGTCGCAGGTAATATAATAAAGGTGCAATATCAATCAAATTTTATCCGCATTAGGCAGCCCTTTAACCCTTAAACACGCATTAAAGTCGTCATAGAAAGCCGCAAATAATATAGCAGCAGCAGTGTTAAAAGTTCTTTCTCCACGTTACAGGTCCGCGAACGCTTTGCGCTTGTCCCAACGTCGCGCGTTTGGCGTCGTTGGGATCCAGTCTACCGCGAGCTTTTCGCCATGTCGTTCCGTTTGTCGAGCCTTCCGCTCAACTAGAGTTGATGTCGAGTCCTACCCAGGAGGCGTCGGCGTCCAACGGACATGACAACCCCGTCGTCGATTCGGAAAACAAAATACCGTCGTCGCCTAGGTGTCGGCGGCCCGTGTCGTATCCTTGCGGGCCGGAGAGCGACGTGGAATTGGACATTTTCAATCCGCAGAAGAGGCTATCCGATCCTCTGCGGCCGCCTCTGCAGCAGAAACACAAGACGCAGGTGAAACCTTTCACCAAGGAGTCGTTGGAGAAGCTCCAAAAAAAGACTGTGCAGTTGGTGCGGGAGTACGGATTTCAGCCGAGGAGAAAGTTGAGTGTCGAAGACGGGTCGCGTTTACCGGCGAAGTTTGAACCATTTCCCCCCAAGCTCTATGGCAGGCCATTGGAGGAGATCGACAATTTTATTTATGATGAGGTGGGTGCAAAGCTTGCGCAGACTTACATCTCTAAATGGACAACTTATGGACATTTATATTTATTCCTTTAAAAATACTCGCATTTTTTCGAATGCAATCAACAACTTGCTCAAGCTTATCTGGGGTACAAATCAAGTCCTAACATTATACCTACAATACCAAACTATATAACTTTTGGGATTATAAAACTTAAAAAGTAGATACAACGAATTCCTTTTCCTCTTTTTTTTTTTTAATTAATTCCCGCCACAAAAACACATGTAATCGTCAACAATTGATGATATGAACGAGGTGCCAAATCAATTTATTTAAACAAATATAACGAATGTCAAGAATTAACAATAAACGGTAGGGCTACAAATGCACAAAAACTTTTTAAAACGGTAAATTAAAGAAAACAAAAATAATCAATTTTTTGAATTGGTATATCTAACGAGGAGTTCTCTCTCTTAAAATTAAATTTTAAAGTTTGATAAAAAAATTAAATTTAATAAACCACCATTTATATTAAAACGTATGTTAATTATATAGTTTACATCGATTATACATTTAGCCATTTAGCCAATTTTTTAGATTGAACGACCAAAAAAGATTCCCCCCATGCCATCCAACGTTTTAGATCTAGCAAATATTTCAGATACATCAAAAGACTATTTTCTGAGGAACCGTCTTAAATAGTATTTTTCATAGCACTACTCCAGACAATTTGGACTACCTGAATATGTACTGTAAAAAAATCATTCTTTTCACGCAAGGACTCTTTGACGGGTTAAAGGTGTGACAAATCTGGACTACCTAAACGACAGATATTTTTTACTTCGAACAACTCTATAGTTTTTGTTAATTATAGGGTACGAGACCTATGGGAATAGATAGATGTCATTTTTGATTAAAATTTTAGCTAGATCATTGAAGTAAGACTGTTTTAATTGATGGATGATTTAATTACTAGATGGCAAGCGTCTAAATATATGATAAACTTTGTGTAATATTGGCGTTTGTTGTTTGCGTCAGTTATAACTAGTCTTCGGATAAATGTGCATTAAAAGAGTACAAAATATGCATGCAAATATGCATCTGAAGTATTAAAAATACGCATTTGAATATGCTCAAAAAAAATCGTTTATTAGATTTAAATAAAACATTTTTTAAAGGTTATATTGGTCTATTTACAATAAATTTACAGATTTTTACTATTACACTTCACTATGACATGATGTAATAAATTGTCGAATATAAATTTACGCCTATTATCAGTAGTATTATCTCTAGGACATTGATAATAGACAAGATAATTTATGACAATCGAAAGCTCGCTCCTTGGTAACAGCTCGAAGCCGAAGGCTGATTACCAAACACTGGATTGTATTCAATGCCATTTGTTGGAGAGTCATCATTATTTTACTCGATATGAAAAAAATCCACCAGAAAAGCAACTGCCTCTCCTCGTTCCACATTGTCTTTCTTTCTCATATTGCCCGCCCAATCTTTTAGTATCAACGCCAATTCTTCTAAGCTTCTATGTTCATTTAATTCATATTCTTGTTCGCAGCAAAATTCCATAAATATTCTTGAAATATATTTGTGACTGTAGGTCGTATTTCTGGGAATTTTTTCTTTGATTAGCGTATTTATACTTTGAACATTCGCGTTACCAAAACGTGACATTTTGAAATTTATTTGGAATGAAGTTGTGATTGAAAATTTTTTGCTCAAGTTGATATCCAATAAAATCAGTCAATTTGTGGTCATCTGATCGAACACAACCAATCAAAACAAAATTATACTGAAAAGAGCCCATGGGTTCTTTTCACTAAATCATGTCATGTTGCTATGGATACATACCTACATTTCCTTTCAATTCGATTTTGACAATTCAAATATTTCAATATGTTACGATCAGCAAAAAATTTTCTATCCGAATAACCCTCGAACATTGATGAATGCTCAAAAATTTTATAACATCTATCTCAAGCTTGTTGCTTATAAGCAACAAGCTTTCGAAATCTGTTATAAAATTGTTTCGACAATTATCAATGTCCTTGGGTTATTACTACTGATAATTGCACTGATTGTAATTATTCGTGTAATGTTGACATGATTGGGTGAAATTGTTTCATATGACAAAATGACTAAATTTGAATGGTTGTCAAAAAATTTTCACCCAAAATATTTTTAAATTCTGAAAAACATCGTTCCGCGTCACATGATACAAAGCAGCAAATGATAAATCCACTATGTCAGTAATATTCAAATCACTGGGAGCAACAGCAGTTTCCTCATTTTGTAAATCTTGGAAATATTTTTAAAAATTTGATACCTATCCATTATTTTTTTAAAACTGACGAATTTTTTTTGCAAAACTACCATTTTTTAATTAACTTAACCTATCAAAAATATTTTCAATAAATTGTATGCTGTTTTCTAAAGAAAGTCCTTGATTTCCCATTTCAAAATAGCCTCGGAAATACAAGTAAAATTTTATTTAATGAAAATCAAATCTTCGCGCAATCCTCTTTGTGTTAAAGCATTTTGAGCATCCTCTATGCTTTTCGCTTTTTCAGGATCGAAATCGTTAACAATACGGGCAATAAGCTCAAAATGTTGAGCGTAATAGCTTGCAGCATCAATCCAGGTGCCCCATTTTGTAATAATCGGGGACGGCGGAAGTGGAATCTCACCTCCAGCAATTTCTTTGAACTTGGCAGCGCGAGAAGGTGCTTTTAAAAACAATTTCTTGGTCAATGATAGGGAACGCACTAATTCGGCCACTCGATGTAAGCCATGCGCCACACAAGTAACGTGAGTCATTTTTGAATAAAAAATTTTCAAACCACTCATTGCTTTACATATGTATGGAGCAGCACCCGTACACACAACGAGCAAATGCCCCCTGTTGGCCACAAAAAATTTAGCGCATCAAATGCGGCAATTGTGGAATGGTTCACTTTTTCTAACACTTTCATTGTTAACAGATACGATTTATTTCTTTCTTCTTCAACTCCTAAAATACCAAAAACAAAATTTGATATGCTTCTTTGTTCTACATCCGTTGTTTCATGTGAAGATACCTAAATATTTTATCTTTAGCTTTTTCCCGCAGCTTTTGTATCGTGGCGTTATATAATGGTAGAACCAGTGCCGGATTAGCCACGTAGCAAGAGTAACAAATACTACGGGCCCCACGAAATTGGAGGCCCCGCGCTCCAACGCCCGTCTGACCGTAATAATAAAATATTAATTAAGATAGGAGCGTAAAATATCTTGCATGCCTTAAACGCGAAGCGCAAAGGCCATGCTTCACTTCCTCTTGAAAATCTAAAACTCGATTTCGTCACGTTAAATCGTAAAAACAAGTAGATATTTTTAGAAAAATCCTCAAGTATGATCAGTGCCTACGAAGATGATTTGGAGAATAGCCTAGGTGGCGAATTAGTGCAATTCGCAGAGCTGCTGAAAGTTCCGAAAGTTACTTTTGAACACGCCCCCGTTTATTCATTATCGAATTTTGGCTGATACACACTGTATGTAACGGAAAGCGTCCAGTGACGCGTAATTACAACTGACGGACAGTCAGATAAACACATCTTTGCGAATCTCAGTTTATTTAATTAAAACTATATCGGCTTATAAAAACTTTTCATTTGTGTTTAATCTTTATTTAAACATCCATTATTCAATACGATTCGAAAAAATATTACGTGGGATAAAACGAGATTTTATGTAACAAATTATCAGGAGGGAAAAAATGACCCGAAAATTAGGTAAAATGAAACTTGTAATAGGGATTAGATGTTCTTGTGGTTAATATCGAATTTGGTTTTATCTAGACCAGCGGTAGCGTGTCAAGCCAAGTTCCAGCAAACAGAATGGCGAGCGGTAGGTACCGTGTGTAATATTACACGAACCATCTGGAGCCACTTTTGACCCCCTCGTAACTCAAAAACTTTTTCACATAAATATATCAAATTTGGCTCATATTTTGAGACTTGCGAGATACATATGTACTTTAAATTTTATAAACACACCTTAATCATTTATTTAGATATTAACGTCCAAAAATCGCCATTTTTATCACTGACTGACCTATAGATCAAAACTCTAACCCAGTTCCAGATAAACTAAAAAGTTCAAATTTGGCATTCAGATAGGTAGTTTGGTAAATACAAATGAATAAATTAGAAACTAGTAAATTTTTATCATTTTATTATAATTTTTCAATTAATTGATTCTATTAGGAACTTTTACTCATAGTGCCTGTAAAGTAAGAATCAGCTATCAAAATTGATGACAGCCGGTCTTTATGTGGATTTTAAGGTCTTTACGTAAATATACAACGAGTGGAATTATTATTGTATTATATCATGGAAGAGCCCTATGGTCGATGGCTTTTTTCTACCAATAAGCTAAATTTTCGAAAAAATAAAATAAGAACTTACAGCTTTAGAACTATAATATAATTCGTATATTCGAACTAGCCAAGTCAGACCTTGGGCTTCAATATATTATCCCAAGTTATAAGAAGTAATGATATTTTAAGTTGTTATAAAATATTTTATGTTGTTATAAATAAATTTCAGGACTGACCATTGAACTTGGCACCCATTTAGATCTCACTTATTTTGTCATTGAAGTCAAAAAGGCATATATCATAATATTGAACTTGGCTCTTATTTCACATTTATGCTTTTGATGAGATAAAAAATTCCAAAACGGACACCAAATCTCATTAAAATTGATGTTTTAATCGTTAACTGCGGATAAGAATTATATTACCATATTTACCGTTTCATGATTCCATTACTATCATATTCAAAATTGTAATCTGTTTGAGATTAGGTCTTTTACCCACAAAATATTCAATTGAACATCCGCAGACAATGCAACCGTTATATTTGATGTACGACAAAGAGATAAAATTTAATATTATTTCTCAACAGGAACACAGTTATTTTTATACAGGGTTTACGAAACAGCCATTTGCAGGAACCTCGTCAACATTTAAGAAAAACGCTCAGACCCGTCGATTTTTGATCAAAGAGTGAAATTATTTTTCGGTATTTTTGACTCCACTACTTTTAACTCCAAACGAGAGTAAGAATTACCCCATAAGTCTTTAAATTTTACATTTCCTCGCAATACTTTGAAAAAATTACATGTTAAAATTCCATTTATTTTAGTCGTTTACTTACTAGTCATCCATCTCGATGCTTGGTATGACTATCAGCAACAACCTTTCTTGGAAAAATCACGTGAGGTCTATTGCCAAATGTGCATCCCAAAAACTTGGCTTTCTGTTTCGCGCCAAGAGCTATTTCACTTCCAGTCAGCTGCTGATGATCTATAAGGAACAGATCCGACCTGTCCTGGAATACTGTTCCCATATTTGGAGTGCGGCACCTAATCATATTCTAAAACTACTGGATTTCGTCCAAAAAAGGGCAATTCGTCTGGTCGGTGATGCCTCGCTTACAAACTCGCTCACCTTTCTGGAACACCGTAGAAAAATTAGCGATTTGTCTCTATTTTATGGATATTTTCATGGGCGATGCTCTTCTGAAATATCAACAATCGTTCCTCCTTTAGCTGTTTCTTCGAGATTAAACCGTCAAGTTCAGACTTCACACCCCTTCGTGGTCACTTTAAAGACCTGCAGAATATCTCTTTCCAAAGACTCGTTCATCCAACGAACAGCGAGGCTTTGGAACTCATTGCCTAGACAGGTGTTTCCTGAGGCATACAAACTCCAGAAATTTAAAAAGAACGCCAATTCCTACCTTTTTTCACTTGGTTCTCACGATGTTTTCTGAGCATTACAGTATATCACTTTTCGTAGGAACCAGAACATAAAAAAAAATAAAGTAATCGAGGAGCGATAAATCTGGCGATCGTGGAGGCGATTCAATGCTGCCTATTCTCCCAAACCAATGCCGTGGAAAACGTTGGTCCAAATACTAACGAACAAGTACATAGTACGTACTTTCTACTGACATGTCGATCTTGACGTTGTGCATTGAATAGCTGAGCTGATATATTTTCACATTTATTGTTCATAAAGTAAAGCGAAATAATATCCACCCTTTCCGAAATAGAATATACCATAGTATTCAATTTTCAATACTACGTTAAATAAAAATAAACTACCAACCAACACTTCGAAATACGTTACTAGACAATCATTAGCAATTTCCTTATCGTATCCATTTGTGTTTTTTAGAAGTGATAACAAATCGCCACAAAGCAATGCAAAGCAAAAAAATAGGTACTAAATTTATACCATTGGCGTACTTAACTCGAATGAATGACATTTTTATCGTTCGTGATTGTTTGCAGATAAGTTTCACATTTAAAATCTAATTTTTTAATAAGTAATGGGCGGAATTTTAAAATTTAAATTTGTATAAAGAATTATAAGAGCTTTTGAAAGACATCTTATTTGACCCCCAATACCATTTAAAAATTTTGGGGTAATTCTTACCCTCGCTTGGGGTTGAAAGTAGTGAAGTCAAAAATAGCGGAAAGGAGTGTCCCTCTTTAATCAAAAATCGAAGGGTCTGAGCGTTTTTCTAAAATGTTACTGAGATTCCTGCAAATGGCTCGGTTTCGCTTTCGGTTGGCCATCCTGTATGACAAAAATATCACGAGTATCTAACAATACGATATTTTATCCTTATACATTTTTATCCGTTTATTTTTATACAGCCTTCTCCACAACATTCTTTGATCTGTGGGTGGGATATTCCCTTTGCCATGCCGTCTCGATTTCGTTAGAGTAGCTATTTTAACATTGCCAGATCATCTCATTCCCTTTTATGTCCTGGCACTCAGAGCAATTTAACGTCCTGACCCTGTACATTAAGCACTCTATGATCTGTTTAAATTATGAGGTGCAGGTCTTATGCTCCTTTAGGTTGGACAGCGGTCGCGACCATCAGCTAAGTTTGCATGAGTGTGGTGTCTGGTGTATCGGCCCTTTACCGCTTTCCTCCCTGCTCTACAAAGGTCACCAATACTAAATCCATCCGTATACCAGGTTTCTCTATTGCTCGAAAACCCAATTCTATATCTAACTCACATCCGTCTTCTCTGAGAGGCTGATTTTGTTTTTCTTATCAAAAACGAATGTAGGTATTAGTTATTAATGTTTCGTGGGAGAGGTATGTCAATTCTTAAAGGAAGTTTTTAGAACAAAAAACAGTAGATTCTGTCACTAGGTCGATAGCGAGAGCGAGGAACCACGAGTATCCAATGTTTTCATTCTAACCGTGTAACAGACGGTATTTTCTCCACGACCAAAGAATTTAAATAAAAAATACTTTAAAGAACTTATTAATATTATAATTATTAATAATTTAATTTACAAAATAGTTACGAAATCAGTCTTATATTACCATTATTATTCTAAATGGTACACGCGACTTGATCTGCGTAAGATTAGTACTTCGTGTAGCTCATTTTCTTCTTCTTTATACCAAAATTTAATACTCATTCGTGTGCTTATGTGTTATTCTGATGTATTAGCTACATTATAGTAAAGTTTCATTAAAATCCATTCAGTAGTTTTTGCGTGAAAGAGTAACAAACATCCATACATACATACATACTCACAAACTTTCACGTTTATAATAGTAGTAGGATTGCATTGGCAGCTGCTTTTTTTATCTGCCTTACACACAATATCTTTATAAATTATAGCCTAGGTCTTATTTTAATGTATAAGCTACATTATTGTAAAGTTTCATTAAAATCCATTGAGTAGTTTTTGCGTAAAAGAGTAACAAAAACATCTATACTACATACATGCATACTCACAAACTTAGTAGTAGGATAGATGTGTATTAACTGGTATTAATATTAATATTTATTGTGTTGGTACAGAGCGTATTTGTAATTTCAGGAGGAGTATTTTCAAATTCTAAATATGAATCACTTAAATCATCGCTCATTTTTATAAAAAAAATACTTTTAAAAAATAACTTTCAAGAACGATGTGTCGCCAATTTAATTTGAAACTGACTGATTTACTTTAAAGAGTTTATTTGACATCCATGGCAATCGCTATTGTTTAAAACAATTACGGAATATTCATACCGTAACAAGTGATGGAATGAAAATACATGCAAACCCCATAAAAAACAACTGTTACAGAATGAATATTCTCACTCTAGAGTGTGAATCAGTTGTCATTATGTTATTGAAAATAATATCATAATGAGTATATTCCAAGTATAGTCGTGGAGAAAAAGATTTACAATGATCCAATGGGAGCAAAATCTTCGTTAGGCCTGGAAAGTTCATCAAATAAAAATTCTTTCGCGGATAAAGTCGACCAGCTTAATAAATATTGGAAATGCAGTACATTTTCAGTAATTACTTCGGTGCCCATTTTGTTCGTAACAATTTAGTGAAATATTCTTATTACCTACAATATCCCAACTCTTTTTTAAGAGTGCGTTGGTATATCTATCTGGAATGTGCAATAATGGATCTAAAAAAAGTTTTCTACATTTTGTTAACACTTCAACAATTCATTTTTAGATGTGTTGGAATATTCGAGATGATTGATGAAGAAGTACCTATCTCGAGTGTTTATGACAAGATTAATCGATTTTATGAAGTTACCAAGTTTTTCAAGAGGGTTTTGGGGAAATCGTAAATAAGCACAGATTCTATTATAATTTAGTTAACCTATAGTTAAGGCGTTATTTTACAAACAAGATTTCGTGTTAACAACAGCAAGCAAGTAGAACTCTCAAAATAAATAACTTTATTGCGGCGAATGTATTTTTATGGATGAAAAAAGATTGTCTGCGATACATACGCGAGCTACGAGATGGAAGTTTTAATAAGGAGTAGCAAATTGCCGCGTCGACTGCAAGTATTCTTTGTTTGGCCTTCTTTGAAAGAACTGCCACCATTTGTGAAAAATAATTAAAACTCTGAAAAAAAAATGGAGGCCTCGAGTGTCTACTCTTTTCTCCTCGACAGATTTAAAACGAGACATTCAGAGGGAACGATAAAATGTATTTAGTTTTTGTGATACTGAGAAATAACTAAGCTGCATTCTGTTTTTCATTAATTTGGCATCTAGAATCTTGCAAACGCAAATAATGGGGAGACCACCAAATTTTGGAAACAGCATAATCGTAATCTTCACGCTTAAAAACTATTATACGAGGCGTGTTTTTTAAGTAAGTACCGTTTTGAAATAAAAATAGAACCATTAGAATTTTCTTAGCAATTTTATTTTTAAATGAAAGCCTGTAATTTAATCTACTTTTCTACATAATTTCCACCAATATTAAGGCATTTATCGTATCGTCCAACCAGCTTTAGGCAACCATTGCAACACGGTCGCTTTGACGTCTTCATCGTCGTCGTGGCGCTAACCACCCAGATGGTTTTTCAAATGCAGGAATATGTGATTGTCACAGGGCGCTATATCGGGGCTGTATGGATGGTGATCGAATTGTTCCCAGCCAAATGATCCGATCAACTCTTGAGTTCGATTAGCTACGTGTGGAAGGGCATTGTCATGAAGCAAAATGATAATGACCTTGCGCCAGTAGTCTGGTACGCTACCACTTCTCCAACAAAGGTTAAAAAGGTGGTACAGCAGATTAGTTACCACGCTTTGTCCAGCCTTTAGCATTTCAACTGTTATCCTGTCGTATCCAGCAGCTTTACCCAATTTCATACTGTTCAATGCTTCCACAATTTCTGTCGTACTAATTTCACTTTCATTGCAACTTTCACTCATGTCTCCGAATGGGGCCTGTATTTATGTATCCTCTTTCTCAAATAAACTTTTTCGAAGTATTCCTTTCATCTCTTTAAATCGCATTCCTCTTCTTTTACCATACTACCATCTTGGTTTCTGATTTTTTCCAGTTGCGTGGTAGTTTTTTTAACCTCTGGCTGTTCTTATGGACTTCCAAAAAAGAGTTTAATATTGTTTTGGAAATCGTCAGATTTCTTTTGCCACACCTATCACGATCTTATAAACCTCCTTTGGAGCACCTTTTGGTTGTAGTTCTACTGGAACTAACGCCTCAAGCTCACTCTATTATTTTTCTAATCAAATTAAATGGTTATAAATACTTACACAACGATTTGCAGATTTGGCATTGTATAAGATATCACCGGTATTATTTTACACTTCACATAATTACTCAAATCCCCGAAATGAGAGTCTAATTTTTAAAATAAACGATAACAGAGAAAACGCAAACAAATCATTAAATTGCTAGAGAATTTCACCCTTTCTTAGCGGAGGTAAAAGTTTTTCGTGAAACTTTTTTCACGTTTCGGTGTCGAACTTTATTAAAAATGAATGAGGTTCGAGACATGGACGTACTCGAAGAGAGAGCTAAATTTAATTAACGATAATCCAATGCGCGATAAATGAGAAAATGCCAGACAAGCTCTCTCTTAAACCAACAAGCTTATTGACTGAATACCGCGACCAAAAGTGGAAATGGAAATACAAAAAAAATAAGTGAATATAAAAAAAAATCATCAAAAACATTTTCACAAATATTAGTTAATTAATACATATATAGATTTGATGCTTGTAGATTTAGAGATCTCGCCAGTGTCGTTTATTGATATTTAGGTACCCACGAAATACTTTAGCTTTTAGCATGATCAAAGCTCGAACGAATTCTATTTTCCATAGTAAATTTAATTGAGGGTCAGTCTGTCTCACAGAGAGCCGTCGCCTTTCATTTTAAATACGCTTCTCAAAAATTTATCGCTTCAAGGGAACCATCGCCCTACTTTAGCGAAACCCATCTCGTCGAAAATTATAGTGGGAGCGCTTAGTCAGCGAAGTAAATAACCATAGACCCATTACCCAAAGGAGACAGAATTACACTGCGCGTCAGAGAAAACGGGCCCCCCAAAAATTCGTGAAATTAGCAATTTTTACTTATTTCATGTGCGCCATCGATTTTGAAAAGGCTTTCGATAGAGTTCGTCACGAAAAAATGCTGAAAATTCTCAAGACCTCCAGTCTAGATGGTAATGACATTAGACTCATCGCAAATTTTTATTGGGATCAGGCTGCCTGTGTCATGGTTGGAAACCAATACTCCGATCAAGCGTGGAGTTCGACAGGGCTGTATATTGTCACCACTTTTGTTTAATCTGTATGCTGAAACAATCCTTGAGGAAGTGTTAGAACAAGCTAAATAAGGCATACTCATTAATGGCGTGCTTATGAATAATATTAGGTACGCAGATGACACCTTGTTAGTGACAGGGTCAATTGAATACCTTCAAGCGTTGTTGGACCGAATGGTTGCGATCCGCGCGTTGTATGGGCTCAAACTGAACGCAAACGCAAAAAAAAACAAAGTTTATGGTCATTAGTAAACAAGCAGTCGTATATAATAATCACTATAACGTTACAATTGGTAACGATTTAATTGAACGCGTAAGTCAGCCGGTATATCTAGGTACTAATATTAACGAAAACTGGAACCCTAGTACAGAAATTAAAAGTAGAATCGCTAAAGCACGAACAAATTTTATGAAATTTAAAAAAATACTTTGCAGTCATGATCTTAATTTGGAACTTCGCATGAGGATGGTTCGTTGTTATATATTTCCGGTATTGCTTTACGGGGTTGAGGCATGAACCTTGACTGAGTCGCTTTTGAAGAGACTAGAAGCATTCGAGTTGTGGGTGTATCGCCGTATTCTAAAGATCAGTTGGGTAGATAGAGTCACAAACGAAAAGGTATTGCAACGGTAAAATAAAAGTTACGATATCGTGAACACGGTTAAACGACGTAAAATGGAATACTTCGGTCATATAATGCGTCACTCACAAAAGTATAACATACTACACCTTGTTATACAAGACAAAATCATGGGTAAAAGAAGTGTGGGCCGCCGTACTACTTCCTAGCTTAAAAATCTATGCCAGTTGTTTGGAAAAACTACCAGTAAATTATTCCGCGCAGCTGTAAATAAGACTATGATTGTTAATATGCTGTGCAATATGATAGCCTACGATAGACAAGCGATCACGGCACCTTAAGAAGAAGAAGAAGAACTTATTTCTTATTTTTTAATTAAGTGAAATGGGTTAGTACGCGTATACTAAGAAGGCATACCCACACTTTACAGAGAATGAACAAATTTTCGGAACCTTGGAAACGATACAACAGTCAATTACTCGACAAGCACCGATCGCCGGATTGAAAATTTCGACAACTGCATGTACGTTTATGGTGATTTAAAAAGTATTCTTTTATGGTGTTTGAAAGTAGGCGTATCTTTGTAATAAAGTAGCCTTCACAGAGTTAAGTTTACATCTTAACAATGGATGAAGATTATCGGAGAGCTGTTGAGATTGAAACATTGCTGGCAGTTGGAACAAATCAACGGGATATAGCGAGACGTTTGAATGTACAGCACAAAGAACACACCAGCGGTTTTTGGAGACCGGCACGGGTGCGAAACGAAGAGCAACAGCTCGGGAGGATCGCTTTCTCAAGATTGCTGCACTGCGAGACCGAAAACAAACCGCTAGAATGCTCCAAAGCTCATAGAACAACAGTCAGCATGTCTTACTGTTCGACGAAGGTTAAAAGAAAGTGGTTTGACAGCTTGCAGTCCAGCTAAAGGACCCTTGCTTACAGCAGCTCACAGAAGACGCAGACTTGAGTTTGCCCGTGAACACATAAATTGGACAATTGATGATTGGAAAAAGGTTTTGTTCACGGATGAGTCTAGAGTATACCTTTATGGTGAAGATGGAAGAAATAAGGTGTACAGAAGAGCCTGTACTCGGTTACCAAGGGTTGCTAATGGGGGTGGCTCAGTAATGTTTTGGGCAGGTTTTTCTTTTGAGGCGCACACGGATCTTGTCGTGATTGACAGAGGCGCGCTAACAGCACGACGATATATTGCATAGATCCTAAAAGACTATGTGCTATCATATGCTGGGTTTGTTGGTAATGGTTTTCTGCTAATGCAGGATAAAAATTCATGGGATGTATCAGCTTCTAAAACATATTCGTATAAAATTTAATTACAATGTTTCCAGTAGTTTCGGCAAAATCCTAATAATTGTGTTTAAATTTTTTTTCTTCAACGCCCTTAATCTTGAATACCTATCCTAGAGATGGGGTCACCTTTTTATGAAACACCCTGTATGTATTAATGTAGGTGTATGTATTATTTGTGGAGAATATATGAAGCTAAATGTATGTGGATAGTACTTTTATTTTTATTATTCATCAATTTTTTCTGACTTAAAAATCCCATTCACAATCCCAAGAATATTCTATTCCCATATAATAACGAATCCTATTTTATTTCATATTTCTCTATTTCTTTGAAGGGTCATATTGCAATTTTGGGACCTATACTCAGAATTGTTTCCTTCTTTCGAAACATATTTTTTTCCAATAATTGGTAATTATTTATGGGTGAACATCTATCTATTATCTTTTGTATCCTTTCGAAATGGAGTGAAAAATGTCTACCTCGCAATTGAGTTTTGATATCATATTTCTTCAAGAAACAAATGAACTTTTTTGAACAATTGTCAGTTATTTTTTAAAAATACTCTCACGTGATAATTAATCTTTTGTAACAGTATATTTCGATACCTATATCAATATTGGAAGGATTTAAGAATATTTTCTGAAACGTACAAATATGATTATTTTATTGTTGAAATTTTAGAGAGTAAATAAGCACGTTTTCTAATGAATAATTTTGCCTGAATTATTGAGCTTAGATGTAGCAAAAGAAGTTTAACTCTGAAACGGATAGTAGTAGAGTATAATTATTTGATACTTTTCCTGGGTCTTATAGTAGTCTTGATAAGAGGCTTTATTTCTGAATCACAGTTTGGCCCATTGGCTAATCTGTTTTCAGTAGGTTCAAACTACCCGTAATATTTTGAGTGAGTCAGTTATGCAATTAAAAAGATACGCTTTTTTATTTTTGGTTTATTTTTCTGAGTGTAGGATTAAATTTTGAATTCTCATGCAATCCGTCGCTTTAGACATTTTCTTTAGTCACGTCTTTGCTGCTTCTATTTGAACACATTTCCACGTCTTTCTACTCGCTAGAGAATAGAGTAGGACCTTTTTGTATCAGTCAGTTGACAGCTATGTGCACAAGATTTAAAAGTTTAAAAGCTCGTTTGAAATCTTTCATGTTTTCCATTGGGTTAAACAGCAATGGTGAAGCCACGAATCAGTGGAATCCTCGTTATTTCAATGCTCGTATTAAACTACCGCTCACCCTATACATGGATAATATCGACCACAATTCACTCCTCACCACTTTGTCATAGGCCTTTTCTAAATCTTTAAAAGCGCAGTAGACCTTCTGACTTCTAGCCAAGAATTTTTCGACTATACCTCGTTACGAAAAGACCAGATCCATAAAACTCCTTTCTCTTCTAAATACTGCTTGCACATCCCATATCATTTTCTTAGTTTCATTCGTCACTCTTTTAATCAATATTGACAGATTCTAAAGACACGTAATCCTTTACACAGTTAGAATTGAGTTTATTCTCATTTACTCAGGTTTTTAAATTCGTCCTTACCACGTACTGAACTAATTAAGAAAGAGATTCTAATTAATTTTAAATTCAAATCACGTTTCCAATTTTGTTACGTTAAAAATGCTACATTTACCGTCATCGGAATGTTAAACAGGCATTCGTAAAACTCTCCTAATGAACTTGCAACTGATTGAGTGAGGCACGTCGCAAAAGTTACTCTTTAATTTTTTAGTATCGTCGCAATAGTTTTTTTTTTTTTATGAAAATAGTCGCAAAAAGGGTAGACCTATCGTGTGGGCCGCGGACGGCCCGCACTGCGACTATTAGAAGGGGAAGGGATTATAGAAAGGAAATGATTGTGGACACGCTTTTTAAAAAGTTGCAGGTCATAGTTCTCTGGAAAAACTGATTTTGGAAGCTTATTCCATTCCGTAGCAGCCCTGTAAAAGAAGGATTCTTGATGAAGATTGGTCCTTGTAGTGTCAAGCTTGAGAGTAAATGGGTGAGACTGATCAGCGTGCCGAGTTCTTCGGCCGAATGTGGCCAATGGTGGTACAAGAGTTTTTATTTCTCTGGAGCATCTGCCATGGAAATATCTGTAGAGCAATGACTGGTCTGCAACACTTCTTCTATGTTCTAGAGGGTGAAGGGTATATGTGAGAGTTGAGCTGTTTATCAAGCGAATGGCTCTTTTCTGAATGGAATCTAGAAGACGAAGAGAATGCCTTGGTGCTGAACCCCAAATGTGCGAGCAATACTCCAGTAGTGGTCGGATTTGAGCCTTGTACGTCGTCAACAGTTGATCAGGAGTAAAAAAATGTCTGGCTTTCCACAGAAAACCTAGCCTCTGGCTTGCCGACTTTGCGATGTTAGCAACATGGTCATGCCAAGACATATTATTGGACACCGTGACTCCCAAAATCGAGATGGAGGGACTTGGTTCAAGGGTATTTCCGGACATTGTGATGGAATGATTTGAGGAATTCACTTTCTTGGAAAACGTGGCACTTCGTGTTTTTTGGGCGTGTTTGTTGGTTCCCTACTCGACGATTGCTTTAATTGCTCAACAGGATTTAGATTTAGATTTTTGTAAATTAACATCCAATGAAATTGTTTCATTGGATGTTTTTTTATTGATATTTCTATAAAATACCACTTACCTAACTTAAAAAGAAATTACAATTACAATCCGTTGGATATTTTTGTGATTTTTATATTTGTGTGCAACATTATGTCACCAATATAGATTTTCTTATTTTGGCTGGAAACTTTTTTAACAGCATTCTTATTACCTCTTTAATTTATTTATCATTTTTCTTACGTTTTAATGAAGAAAAGCAGTTCGTATGGAAAACAAGCTAATTCGCTGGAAAATCCAAATTCACTGGCCTCCAGCCAACAATGTTTTGGATAATGGGAAAGCGTTTTATAGTTCAAAGTTGTAACCATCAAAAAGAAACCCGAAAACTGATAGAGATAATTCAGAACGAGGCGTATTTTTGATAAATATAAAATATAATTTGCGACATAATTTTAGACATTAATATTTTGCTGTTATTTCCATTTATATTCAACTAGCTTTTTAGACTAAGTTAATCATTCATTAACATTCTCTATGCACAAATTTCGTTCTCGTGGTATATTTTATACACTTTCTTAATTAAAGTGATAAGTTGTATAGGATTTTGAAAAAAACATAATACTAAGTGTACCTAAATCGGTAATTTGGAGTTAGGGACATCTAAACACCAAATAATAGCCCATTGAAATTATCATTTCTGCCTACTGTGCAGAAAGCGTCACTTTCGGCCCGCTACAAAAAACGAAGTTGCCGCTTTCCGCCTACAGTAGGGAGAAAAATAGTATACACACCACGGGCATTAAAGTTAGAAATGTCTCAGAACATATATATGATGACTTCGGCTTCGCCTCGGTCAACAAACATGTGCTCTGAGACATTTCTTACTTTACTGCCCTAGGTGTATAATATACCCAGAATAACACGAATAACGAAGTGGAATGTGCTATCAAACACTCAAAAAATCGTAAAGCAGTTGGTCCTGATGGAATTCCGTGTGAAAAATATAAACTTATTGATGACAGCAGGGCTGTAGAAGTATTAACGAACTTTTTTAATCAAATTTACATCAGTGGAAAAATCCCCAATGAGTGGCTTGGTTCTGTTTTTGTTACCTTGCCCAAGAAGACAACTTCTAAAACATGTAGCGAATATAGAACTATTAGCTTAATGTGTCATTTATTAAAAATATTCCTAAAAGTAATTCATGGTCGAGTTTACCCCAAGTGTGAGGAGTACTTGAGTGAATCTCAATTCGGGTTTCGCACTGGTTTCGGTACAAGGAAAGCTTTGTTTGTTATAAATGTTCTTCCTCAAAGAAGTCGTGATATGTCAATTGATCTATATGCCTACTTTATAGATTTTCAAAAAGCTTTTGATCGTGTCCGACACAACATACTAATAGAGACCTTTAAAAACAATGGACTAGATGGAAGAGTTATTCGTGTTATCTATTATCTATATATTTATTTGTTAGCACGGATAATTTTGCAACCAAATCTGTCCTTAATTTTTAATTTTTTTATTAATTATAGTGGCAGGACAAAGCGCTGGAATCAGCCGACGATAAATTCAAATTTGTCAAGTTATTGTTTTGAGAGGAATAACGGAACGAACCATTTAATTTTCGCGACCTTTCGTGCTTTTTCCCTTCCGGATTCGTCCGCTGGAAGTGCCGATTAAAATTAAAGGATTTTCTGACGCGAAAAATATATCTTCATGTTACAAGGCGGAAAAGACAATAATCTTAATTTAAATGTTTCATTAAAATGTAATTATTTTATAAGTTCGCTTTAAAAATCGTTTGACTGTGATAAATTACAAAAATATTCTCACTTCGTTGGATCACTCGTTCGAAAGACCTGCAAATGTCAACAGTTCATTAAACTTGACCTACATTCATAAAGGGAAGTAATTTAGCTTTACACACACACACACATATATATGTATAGACATACACCGGTTTTTAAATATGAAAATACTAGTCATTACTTGCTGAAAAAACACCTTTGACCTTTCTTAAATGATTTTTCTGGAGAATGTACCGTGAAATTTAATCCATGCCGATTGAATATTTCAGTTTGTTGCATGGCAATAACTATGACAAATTTAATTAGAAAATTGTTTGAAAAACCGCGCGCTTGGGTCGCTGCCAAGGACTTTTGTATCGTGGTGGCGACCTCTAGATTTGTTTCGGTCCTCGGGCTGATAATTTCACCTGATGATATTTATAAACTTTCGTGCAGATTAATAGCAATGCAGACATCTTTTGGTGGTTTTTACGACCTCGTCCTTTGCAAATGAATTGGAAGTTTTAGCTAAATTTCGTTCACTAATACCGATTTACGTAACAAGTCCGGAAAATACTGTTTTTTTGGTCAAGTAGACAAAATTCTAGGACGAGCCGTAGGCGACGTGTTGCCTACGCTACTTTTTCGGCAACAACCGTGTAGAATAACAAATCAATGAGACACATTTATTTATTATATTTCTTTGTAGAACAAAATTAAATTTAAATGCCTTTTGTGTTGAAGTTAAACCAAGAAGGCAAAGTTTCTGTTTCACATTGAATGTTTCCATCTGATAATCTTTATATATATATATATATATATATACGAACAGACTGAATCGAACATTTTCCTTTTTTGTAATTCACGAATAATCTGTTTTGTGTAGTATGGGATGACCGTAAAGATAAATATTGTCTATACAACAGCAGGTTTACTTGCCCTATTACAGTAAAAGTAAAATTACATTCTCCGTACTAGTTTTGCATTTCTTCATATCCATCCATTTCGTGAACAAATCGAACGTTTTCATACCTGGACTGAAATTTTGTCATGCAATAATTGTGCTGTTGCAGCAGCTGCTGCATTGGAAATTTCGTAAGGCACATTTTCAAACTAACTGTCGCTGCTGCTTTCTATAGTTTATTGCGACCAAAAACCATGCAAACTTTCAAAAATAAAAATGTCAACTAATTTTATGTCCAATTGCTGTCAATCGTTATTTCGCTGCTATGGTCATGATGATGGTACGATTTTCATATTTACAATGACAACAACGATGTAATTCTTCCCGGCCTAATCCGGGAGGTACGTACTTCCCGGACGGTTACCGAAAAAAGTATATTTAAATACAGTTACTTTGTTTTATTGTCTCTTGTTTGTTGTAAGTTAGTTTTTGTGTGTGATTATAAAGCATCACGTTAGTCAACAATATTTCCTGCTGAAGTTCAATATAGTAAACGAATGGTTGTTAAAAAAGACCCACCGCTAATTCATTCGAAAATAAAAAATGGGACATAATATTACTTGATTACATATACCAAGCTTCAAACGCCCCCTTTCCTGTAATTATTCCTTTTTGTCTTATTTTTTATCATTTGTTTTGTCAAGAGTTTGTTTAATATTCGTGTTAGTAGCACATTCTCACCTGATTAAAAAAAAAAAAAGACAAATAACGATAAACAATAAAAGTATTAATAATTATAATAAAACATTATGCAATGTATTGCATTCCTACAAAAAAAAATTGTCGTCAGATGACTTTGAGGACCGTTTCTTTTTCAAAAAAGCAAAAAAGTTTTTACACATAAGAAAAAAAATGGTATGTTTCTAATATTGATAATTTTGTTTACTATTTAATAAAAAATTAAGCGTTCTCGCCGCAAAACTTGTAGAGATAATAAAAATAATGTTTGCACTTTGCCAAATAAAATCTTTTATAAAGCTCGTAAAGAAGGCAGTTATTTCTATCGTTAAACGTTTGCTATTACAGTAATTTTTGTCAAAGGTGCTTAAGTTGAAATATAATTTAATTTTGAGCATATGTTTGCCAAATGAAATGCTCTATAAAAAGCAGAATTTCATTCAAACGAAACTAATTCGTTCTATATAACACCGAAATCGATTTGAAAGGCCGAATTTTTATTAAGTATATTTAGAACTATAAACAATATGCAGCAAACTGCTAAACTTTTATCTTTAATTGCAAATTAACTTTTGTATTTCTGTACTTGTTATACGGTGTGTGTCCGTAAAGTATGGAATAAATTCGATATTTCCTAAATGAAAATCCCTTTTAAAAAAATTTGAAACACGTCAATTTGTGACATTTTTACATCAATAAAAATGAGCTGATTTCTGGTTTCGTTTTATAAAGAACATTCTTCAGATGACCCCACATAAAATAATCCAAAGGAATGAAGTCTGGCGACCTCGCTGGTCATTCAATAGGTCCACGTCTATCAACCCACGGAAAAATTTCGTCTAGGTACCTTCGAACATCTACAGAATAATACGAAGGCGCACCATCCATAAACTTTCAACAAAGCCTCCAGGATTAATTCTACCGGGGAATAAATTAATTAAAGTAGATACGAGATACCCCCTTAAAGACAAAAGGTATGTTGGTCCGGTTAAATTACCTTTGAAGAAGTGGGGCCCGATGATTCTATTTCTTACAATGCCAGCACATACATTTACTTTTGCGGGTATAGGAAAAAATCACGTAACGCGAGATGGCGCTATCAATGAGGATCGAGATGTGAACAACAAATATATTCTATCATTTGATCACTTGTAAAACCAAAGTTTTTATTGAAGTGAATTTAAGTTATCTCGGAGATTTGAGTTGATTGTTTGTGTTAAACTATTAGATTGAAGCTGGATTGTTGTCCCTGGAATTCTTGTTGCAATACCAATGAAAGTCGAAATATTGTTGAAATTACTATTGTTGAAGTCACTATAAATAATCACAAAAAATGATAGATCATTGGACAACAATATAAAACTTTTTAATGAAAAAATCATCTTTTGCAAAGTGCTTGATGCGAACAGACTTAAACTTTGAGATTAGTTTTCCTATCTTTAAGATAATTTTCCATTTCTGAGCTGCCTTAGGATTTAAAGGAAATTTATGCAAAGATATAATCGAATTGCCATATGTGGAGCATTGTGAAACAAAGTATATTTTTCGCGATTTTAACTCCGTATCACCTTTTGCACCTTTGCATTTTCGGATTTTGTGGTTTATTAACACCAATTCTTCACAAAAAATCGTTCAAATGCTTAAATTGCTCAAAATAATGTATAAAGTTCACTTTTCACCCTTATAAACAAATGGAGGTTGGTTTCTTATTCACACCTCGAGAATTTCATTTGATCAATAATAGATGTCACTCACTCCGTGATGTTTCCCTATTGTGTATGATACTTACGCATCTAATTGGGGTTTTTGCCCAGAAAATAGTAACGTTACATAGCCCATAAAGGACAGAGCAAGATTCACGGAAATATTTAAAACAAAGTTATGAAAGAATATTGTCGTCTTTAGATACGTTCTTGCTGCCTCAAAACAAGAAACTCAATATTTTTTTAAATTGCTACCGTGTTAAAAAAAATTCCTACATAATTTTTCGCAAATCAAAGATAGGTTAGCTTGACGTCCTTCAAACATGTATACATTTTTTCTCTTTGACAGATAAATTTTCGAAAATCTGTCACCTTTTTCCAAATTTTACACGATCACCCGCCGGGCTAATCTAAAGATTGCCTGAAAATGTTATCAAAATCTGTCCAGCCATTTTGATAAATATACACACTGCCTAACAATACACGAAAGTGTAGGAAAATTATTTGAAAGTTTAATTAAAACCAAGTTTATTTAGGTCACTTCTTGGTCTAAAGGTTTCCTTACCTGATCAATGGATCCAGGCATAAGCTTTTTAACATTCTAGTTTAGGGGTGGCATTGTGCTTCTAGAAGCTGACCATTTTTTTACCCCATTTTACGGTACACTGTAGGACTTTACAATTGGAAAACTCTTCCTAAATTTTGATACAAACTCCAAGTGTATTTCTTTCCTTAATTAAGTGGTACATTTATTTATGGGCTGTGAGAAATGATCTATACATACATATATATATATATATATATATATATATATATATATATATATATATATATATATATATATATATATATATATATATATATATATAGTCACGCCTATTTCCCGGAGGAGGTAGGCAGATACCACTTTCTTCCACTTTCGCTACGGTGGTTCTTACACACATCTTTTGCTTCCTCTACTTTCATCAGTGCTCTCATACATGCTTGTCGGTTGTTGGTACTCTTGACCTGGCATTTCTTCAAAACAATGTCGATATGATCGAGAGGTCGACCTCTACCGACTTCCGTCCATTTACACTCGCCTTATAAATTTGTTTCGTCAATCTTCCTTTATACATGTCCGTGTCCTAACCATATAAGCATTTCTTTATCTATCTTTGTAACTACATTTTCTTTTACACCACAGCGTTCCCTTATCTCACTATTTCTCACTTTATCCAGCCAAGTCACTCCGGCTATACAATTCTCAGACTACTCATCTCCGCAGCATTAATCCTATTTTCATCCTTTTTCTGCCAAACCCAACATTGACTACCTTACATAAGTGTAGGAATCAAAACTTTTCTATGCACAGCAAGACGTGCCTTTTTTGACACTTTCTGGCTGATCATAAAGCTATGCAGGTATGCATTCATTTGTTTTCCTTCGCTCAATGTCACTGTCATACTTTCCATCGCTCGTAAACTTTGAACCCAATTACATAAACTCATTTATTTGTTCCACTCTTTCTCCTTAATCAAAACCCCACAGTTTGTCATGCTTTCTTCTCTTTCAAAAACCTATACTTTCGTTTTGCTTACATTTAGTAAAGAAAGAACTACGATTTAATAACGTAACACTGATAAACGATTTATATAATATGATGCCGAACACCGACAGTGACATTAATAGTTGTTGCATACGACCCATTGACCTACATTTCTTGGTATACACGATCCCTTTTGTCCCCGGCTATTTTCCATGAAATTTATTTTAATAAATTTTTTTTCAATAAACACGAGAAAGAATGAAGTTCCCTAGGCCCCTGTGATTATGTTTTATATAAATTATGTATCGATTTTTTATAAACAGTCAAAGTAGTTTTTGAATATTTATGTTTATTCGGTAATAGATGTAAAAAATAACATTTTCTACGTGGCAAAATAATGCAGTTGACAATTTTAAATCATAAATAATAACGCTTAATTTCGGCGCATACGCGAAGTCGTATTAATACATACATCTAAAGAATGAAGCAATCGGAAATTGTTTAATCATTTTTGTTAAGTACAGCTATTCTTTGTCGTAAGTAATACAATCAAATTTTACTTGATCCTTTCAGCGCGAGAGTGAAATGATCAATTTTACCTCTTTGCTTCCTTACTTTTTACTTTTCTTTTATTAACGCCATTATTTCATATATTTAATATCCTTATATTAAAAGAGCGTTAACTATATCGCGTATCAAATACGTCAATAACGTCGACAAAAGAACGTAGCGTTGTTTGTCTACACAGCTGGCTAGGATCCATAGTATTTCCAAAACAATGGAAGGCTTCGCAATCGCCGGAAATACGTACCTATGTCATACAATCGAATGAGAGTTACCAAGTGAGAACGGACGTCGCCAACATCCAATGACAATAATTTCGAACTAACGTCGTCCCTTACAAACACATAATATTTATCTTCGCACTTTGTCTTTCCCTCATGATTTTCTTATCGACTAGCAATGGAGACGGATACACTGTTACATTACTATTTCATCTTTCTTTATCTCGTATAAGAATCTTTGAAAGATTTTTAATCACAATTCTGTGTTTATGTTTACAAGAATTATGCTGGTGATTGCTAAGTTGTTCGTTTGTTTCTTGAGTCTGCGATCAGGAGCTGAGTTTTTTTTGCTGCGGTGGAGAAAATCCTTCATGAAGAGGTTATGAGCCTGGAAGCTCAGGTTCTTCTGTGAGACTCCACTGACTGTTCCAGGTCTACTCAATAAAATCTCCACCACTATGTAGGTTCGTCAGGCTGTTGCCTTCGGTGACACTTAGCCTTGTTGGCCCATTATATCTTGCCTATATAATTTTGTGTCATTGTACCCAATCCAGAACTTTCGTGCCTTGTACAAGTTTTGTACTGGGTGGAAACTATATAGTCGCAGGATGGCTGCCCAAAAGTTGCCTGTATTTTGCGGTCCAGTGCTTCGCAGCAGCACAGTATGTGTTTTACTGTTTCCTGATTCTTGCCTGCAGGTCAGGTCTTCATTATACAGTCTCATTTTTTGAGGTGCTTCTTTACTGGTGCGTGAACGGTCAAGAGTCCCATAGAGTGATTCTTAGCTGATTCTTGTTTATCGTTAAAATGTCTGCCGTTCTTTAGTGGCACGGTCCTTTGATGTATTTTTTCCGTGTTTGTTTGCTAGGATGCTTCCCCAGTAGTTTTTTTGTTTTTCTTCATCCAATCTTTTACAGACACTCTTACTGTACGATTTAGTACCCCTAGCACCTGCTCTTAGTTTGGGGGAGTTTTCGAACCTCTTCTTGCAAGTTCGTCTGCTTTTTCATTACCTGAAAAGACAGAGGTGTGGTTGCCCAACGAGCAGCTGATGCCAGTGCTTGGGTTCCTGAAGAAACCAGAATTGGTTATTGAAGCACCGTTTTGGAATGTGGTCCGTTCTCGTTTCCAAAGCGTTCCCAATCACAATTCTAACAATTCTCATTCTAGCTTGGTAGGTACTCAGTCATTTTTGACGATTATTTTTAATGAGCTCTTAATTTCATTCTCTATTTCTGAACCAATTAAAGCTTAAAGAATACTTTTAATTCGATTAAAAATTATTAGAAATAAGATTGTTTATAACTCTAAAAGAAAGTTCTTTAAGTTCCAGTCATATTAGTGATTACTGAAAGTTATTTGTGGGTTAAAGTTATACAGATGATTAACAACAGAATACGTTTAAAATAAATCATTTGTTTAGGTTTTATTAGGTAATTTTGTGAATAATTTTAAAACAATGATGCACGTTTCATTACGCGTTCACGAAATGAAAAAAAATTATGAATGATTAATTAATACCTCTGAATCCGATCCATTATGTTAATCAATATCTTTGTCAGGTTAGTCTTTGTTCCAATAAACATCATCGTGATTTCCGCTTTTAGCTTTTGATGTTAGCCCGTCTCGAGCAAACAAACGGGTAGGAGAATTTCTTAGTTTATATTAAAGACACTTTAAAGCAGATAATGTTGAACGGTAACGACGAAGTTGAGGCAATTGCCATGACAACTGGGATGCTTATATTAACGTCTTTTAGTTTGTTGAACGTAGTATTACGAGTAGAAGTTAATTTAGTGTAATTTAAGTTTTCATTAATTTAATTTCGAGATGGCAGGTTTACAAAAGTACATTTTCAAAATTACGGTAAGATTTTATAACAATTTTTTTTTTTAAATATTAAAATGTAGTTAAGCTAATAAATTTATAGTTTAAAGATTTAAAAAAACAGCTGCTTTAAAAGCTCTTCAAATATTTGATACCCGAATATAATTTCATTGATTTCGGAGACATGAGTAAAAGTTGCAATGAAAGTGAAATTAGTACGACAGAAATTGTGGAAGCGTTGAACAGTATGAAATTGGGTGAAGCTGCTGGGTACGACAGGACAGGACAGTTGAAATACTGAAGGCTGGACAAAGCGTGGTAACTAGTCTGCTGTACCGCCTTTTTAACCTTTGTTGGAGGAGTGGTAGCATACCAGACGACTGGTGTCGCTTTGCAAGGAAAAAGGTTCGCAGCAGGACTGTAAGAACTACCGAGGTATTAGTTTACTCTGCATAGTCGGCAAACTGTATGCAAAGATATTGATTAAAAGAGTGACGAATGAAACTGAGAAGATGATATGGGATGTGCAAGCAGGATTTAGAAGAGAAAGGAGTTGTATGGATCAGGTCTTTTCATTACGAGGTATAGTCGAAAAATTTTTGGTCTTTTGCGCTTATATAGACTTGAAGAAGGCCTATAACAGAGTGGTGAGGAGGAAATTGTGGTCGACATTGCCTATGTATGGGGTGAGCGGTAGTTTAACACGAGCACTAAAATCACTTCTTTACGCCGATGATCAAGTCATATTAGCGCCATCTGAAGAGGAGTTGCAGGCATAATGCCCTGAAAATCAAAGGAATGAAAATAAATGTAAGCAAAACAAAAGTAAAAGTTTTTAAAGGAGAAGAAAGTATGACAAACTGTACAGTTCTGGTTAAGGGAGAAATAGTAGAACAAGTAAATGAATTTGTGTACTTGGGTTCAAAGTTTACGAAAGATGGAAAGTATGATAGTGACATTGAGCGAAGGGTGTTGGCAGAAAAACAAATTAATGGGGTACTGCATAACTTTATGAACAGCCAGAAAGTGTCACAAAAGCCACGTCTGGCTGTGCATAGAAAAGTTTTGGTTCCTAGACTTATGTATTTTAGTGAATGTTAGGTTTGTATGTTAGATGAGTAGTCTGAGAAGTACAGTCGGAGTAACTCGGTTCAATAAAGTGAAGAATAGTGAGATAAGGGAACTCTGTGGTGTAAAAGAAGATGTAGTTACAAAGATAGATAAAGATATGCTTGGAAGGTTAGGACACGTACATGAAGAAAGATTGACGAAACAAATTCATAAGGTAAGTGTGAATGGACAAGTCGGTAGAGGTCGACCTCGGCGAACATATCTCGATCAGATCGACATTGTTTTAAAGAAAGGCCAGGTCAAGAGTACCAACAACCAACGAGCATGTATGAGAGCACTGATGAAAGTAGAGGAAGAAAAAGATGTGTGTAAGAAGCGTAGCGGAAGTGAAAGGAAGTGGTGTCTGCCTACCCCTACGAGAAGGAGGCGTGATTATATGTATGTATGTACCTATGTATAATTTCTTATTGGATAGGCTTTTACTGTGATAATCTTTATAACTTTTCTTTAGAAAATATATTTATAAACGATTTCTTACACTATACTTATATAAACATTAATGGCAAGAAGATACAAAAAAAAATAAAATGAAGTTGCTTAAAAGAGCAGCAAGTAAAATAAAAGAAAAACTCCTCGTCCCGAGAAAATTTTTACAGAACATCCGAAAGATAACAGTTGGCAGAAATTCAGAGCTAAAATGATTGATGATTGAAAAAAACACTTAAATGAAAACAAAAGCCACATTTAGCTATCGAAATGAACATTAACAGTCGATTCGTGGCTTTTCATCGTTCATTCGTTCATTTCAAACAAAAGCTTCTTCATATTTCGGGAGAAGCCACTTTTTATGCAGGCCAGATTACTTAATATAATTGGTTTTTCTGAGGTATTTTGTTCATATCAAAGTTGCAGCAGTTTTATAATGTCTCGAAATAATGCAGCATTTAATATTCCGTGTAATGCATGCAATCCTAAAGGAAAAAAGTCTGCCAATTTATTACCACCATACAAAATTCAAGTAAAAATCAAGCTTGGCATCTTAGGCTTAGTTCTCATTCAGAAAAGAACTTTATTCGTCCGATCGAACGATTCAATGGATTATTCTCGGTAGGGAGTTCTGACCTCCAGTTTGTGGAACGGTTTCTTTTATTTATCTGTCTCTTCAAGAGCTGTATTAAAATTTTTGTACAGGGTGAGCGAAACTTAAAGTTTTAGCTTAGAAAAAAAAACGATAGAAAAAATCTGAAAAGATATTTTTAAATGGGATTGAGTAAGGTACATTTTAAGCCTAATTTGCTTATTTTATCATATTTGGAAACTGTAATGACATCATCGAGTTTTTTCCCGAGAAACATACCTATATTTTGGCATATTAAAAAAGAGTAAATTTTTCCAAACAAATTTTGTCGAGAAAAAAGTTTGCTATCTTTTTCCATTATAAAATTATAAGCAAATTTGTAAAATTTGAAAACTGTAATGACATCATCGAGTTTTTTCCCGAGAAACATACCTATATTTTGGCATATTAAAAAAGAGTAAATTTTTCTAAACAAATTTTGTCAAGAAAAAAGTTTGCTATCTTTTTCCATTATAAAATTATAAGCAAATTTGTAAAATTTGGAAAATAGCAAAGTCGTATCTGTCAATAATTTAACTAATGGTTGACAAATATTGTTTTTTTGTGATTTGCCTTCGAAAAATGTTCACGCACAACGAAAAAGTCGACATGTCATTAGTTTATGGGGAATCTCAAAAGAACCCTAGAAGTGCAGTTTAGTTATACGCCCAGAGATATCCCGAACGTATTATTCCAAGCTAAAAAATATTTGCAAGATTGGAACGCAATTAACGTGCAAATAACGAGGCATTTTCATTTCGATAAGAAACAAAAACTTGTTTAAAGGGTTTATTCTGACAATACTCTTGCCACTGTTTTGCAGTATTTTGAAGACCATCCGAGGAACTCGATTCGGCAAGCCTGTCGGGAGTTGAATTTAAAATATAGTTCAGTACGGAAATTTTTGAAAAAAAAATGGTTATTACGATTATAAACTTCACAACTTAGAACACTTGTCAAATCAATATCAACCTTCTCTCCTCGGTCCTATATACCCATCGGGTTGGTGATATTCCTCGTGACCTTCGTCCGTCGCCTTTGCCTTGAACCACCAGCTTTTGTAGAACACCATGTGTTAACTTGGAACATTTAAATGAAAAAATCAGAAATGCTTGCGATGAAATATCAAAAAAATGTTACGTAAGATTTCAGTAAAAGAAGTAAGGCGAAAATTGGATAGAAGTGGTTGCATTGAAAATTGGTTGAAGCGATTTAACATAATTATGTACTTTGTTTATTTCTGTGGTATTAGTAGTAAAATATTACGTGTTTAGTATTGTTAAATTAATACAACGTTGCAGTATACTTGAATACTGTTTATATATTTCTTTTATTGAATACAATTTACCACCGGAGCGGCGGAAAATTTGTCGCATTTTAAGGTTTTTATTAATACAGTAGAGAGAATAACAATCAGAGCAAGATTGTAGGAGTTATTTATAAAGGAAAGTGATTATTTGAAACAAATACCTGACGAGGAAATACCTGCATTACAACATTGCACGCAATGTTGTAAAACTTTTGTATTTTTTTTTATGTGCCGCAGCATATATTATACTTATGATAGTAATAATTTAGAAACGTCGCTCGGAAGTGGCAAAACTTAAAGAAAGTGTCGACAAACGTTTGCGAGGAAAATTTAAAATTTAGAATACTGCAGTCGGCACATCCTTTACCGGAATTTAATGCAGTAATAGTTCGTTTATCTTTGAGGATTTTTTATGTACATACACAAGACGACTGAACAAATACGGTAAAAGAAAATGTGTGCTCAGTGAAAACCGTTAAAAATGTAATATAGAACGTATCAATCAACCGATTGATCTGTCATAGAAAAAGCGATACATTTTTCGCTCGAGTGGAAATAACTTTAGACGTTTTCGAGATTGAAATTATTCGTTTGAAGATGTCACATATTTTATACACACCCTTGCAAGAAAAAATCGATTATCCTGAAATGAACGAGATGCTTATCGTAAAATATTTATCACTTAATACACATCACGTTCGGTAGATCGTGCCGAGTGGATCTTAGAGAGGCAATAAGGACGCTCGGAATTTGTTTGAAAATAATCGTAAATCGGGGTTCTAGTGAAAAACTGAAAAAACTATTAAATATATTTTTTCTACGACCACATATGAAAGTAACGTATATCGCACTGTAAAATCTCACGGAAAGTAGCATATAACCAAAAGCGTGCGAAATACTTTCCGCACCTCTTAACGATCCACAGTTCCTTTTTAATATCTGTTTTTCCGATGAATGCAGTCTTTTCTTGCACGGGACGGTAAATCGCCACAATTGCCGCTATTGGTCCGATTCAAACCCAAGAGTTTTTCACGAGGCGCATACACAGCAACCGGAGAAATTAAATGTATGGGCTAGCATTTGCGGTGAACAATTGGTGGGTCCTTTTTTTCTACCAGGCAATGACCCTGCCTTGACTGATATGTATTTGAAAATAATCCACTGTATGACGAAGATCATTTTTATTTTCAACAGGATGGTGCTCCTCCGCGTTATGCGGCGATTGTTCGTCAGTATTTAGACCAACGTTTTTCACGGCATTGGATTGGGAGAGGAGGCAGCATTGAATGGCCTCCACGATCGCCAGATTTATCGACCCTCGGTTTTTTTTGTGGGGACATCTAAAAAGTAAAATCTATAAAACACAATCGGCGTCGTTAAAAGATTTTCGTCAAAGAATCGTTGACGATTGCCGTCGAATTACTCCGGAAATTCTTCGTTATGTGCGTGAACGTTTTGAACAGAACGTTGTGTATAGACGCGGGTGGTCATCAGTTTGAACATTTAATTAATTAAGTAATAAGTTAGCAACTAAAACAATTGGAATTTTAACATGTCAATTTTTTTCAAAGTATTGTGAGGAAATGTAAAATTTAAAGACTATTGTAAAGAGAATTGTCAGAGCTTTCAAAAGACATCTTATTCGACCCCCGATGCCATTTAAAAATTTCGGGGTAATTCTTACCCTCACTTGGGGTTGAAAGTAGTGGAGTCAAAAATAACGGAAAATAGTGTCCCCCCTTTAATCAAAAATCGACCGGTTTAAGCGTTTTTCTAAAATGTTGGTGAGGTTCCTGTAAATGGCTCTGTTTCTTCTTCGGTTGGCCACCCTGTATAATATGTGAAACATAGAGGCAAAAATAAATTAAACAAAAAAACAATATCAGGTGCTTTTTCGTAAATAACATAGAAAGGATTTGGAAAAGAATCTTGCAGTGCAGTCAACAATTCTGGTAGTAAAATGACAAAACTAAATCTTGAATAAGACGTACGCACATTTAATAGAGGCCAACGAAGCAGAAAACCGGGTAAACACAATAAAATGGAAAATTCAGTAAACCTTACTTATATAAATCCTACATAAGGCAAGTCTGTACAAGAACTATAAACGTACAGTGTGTACATAAATAAACAAGAATTTGGCGGGCGAGAGAGGCCTGCCTAGTTTTATAACTAATTCCATTGGGAAATCATCTTCCACCTTTTTGGAAATTAAATCTTTTTTATTCGGTCGACTGGATACGAAGAATTCAAACAAGATTTCGAAACGGAATTCGAAAAACATTACGTCTCAATATTTTATACTATAAGTGAAAATCCAAGTTTCTACCCGTATTTTAACAAAAAAAAGTTGGTCGAACAAGAGCATTGTATATTTGAGAGTTAATCGAAGTTTTCCTGAACGACCGTCACTTGAATCTTCTTTACCAATCGTGCAGTTACACACTCGCAAATAAACGTTGACTTCTAATATTGTATTTTCAAATTTCTTTTCGGAAATATGCTAGAGAATTCGGTACAATATCGTCGAATTTAAAAGATATCGGTATGAGCTGTCTGTTCTTACAATTTGGTGGTATAGAAGAGAAATCTGGTCAATAATATGGCGCGAAAATATTACTTCGTTTAAATTCACAGAGACTAAATAATTAATTAACAATTATTAATTGTAAACTATTGATGTCTTGCAACTCTAAAATTTATTCATTTACTAAAATCTCATAATATTGAGTGACATTTTCTATTTTTTTACTTACGCCGAAGAAGTATAACTTCTAACGCGCGTGCACACACTTTTTTTAACTTCCCAGTGGAAGTTCTTGACGCATAATTACGCAACTTAGAACTGATTAGATTTTGAGCAAAATCGGTCGAGCTGTTTTTTATGGAGAATCAAAAAACTGAAAAAAATGGTTAACTACCTGAATTTGGCAATTTATAAAGTATACTATTTTTAAGAATTTTAAGATATTTTGAATAATATGATTATTGATGTTAGGAATATTTGTTTGAAAAATATGATTACAATATTTTATAAAAAGAGATAGTTTTAGAAAACAAAAATATTAAATGGAGAATTTTAAACTTGTGTCAGTATTAAAAGAATAGCGTTGAAGACGCTATAACAGTGAAAAATTAGTGTTAGTATAATCAAGCATTATTTATACCAATTGAATTTTGTAACTAACAAATGATTATTGATCATAATAAATAAAAAAAAAATTCAATTGTTATAAACAATTAAAAATAGCTCCCGCTTATGAAATGATAAGAAAAAGTTTGAAAGAATACGGTTTACTGATAAACAGATTATTGTTAATGACAATTATAATTTGTTATAAACAATTCGAAATCAACAACAAAACATATGGTATTTTTTCATTTTTTCCACTGGAAAGTTAGTCGTGTGGACCTCGCAGGTCGCACCATGACCACTGATATTTATATGTATTATTGGTTAGAAATTAACAGCTAACAGAAAAGTATATACAGGGTTTGCCATCAAGAGTAAATCATTTACATAGTTTGTATAAGTAAAAAATTTCTTTACAGCATTTCGATGACTATTTTTATCGATCGAAACGTCCAAACAACAACATATCATAAAACATATCCATAAATTTTACCTTCAAACAATAAAAAATGATATCGCAACTAGAAATTATCAACTCTACTAATGGTTTCTGTTTTCCGGTCACAATAAAACGTTTAAACAAACTGTGTGTAAAATTTTTCAATTTTTCGAGCAGTTTGTTTTTATTTTGGGGTTTCGATCTCCATTTTTTATCAACTCCAGATTTGTTAGGCAAAACGTCACAGGGGTCGTCACGAACACTCAACGAATCAATAATGAAAAACTAATGGTCAATATTACTTGAGGTCACCAAACACAGAACGCGCGGTTTTACCTTTTTATTTTTAAAACAGTCAGCGTCGCGAATAATAAACGTCTTTAACTCGGACGTATGATTACCAAGTTATCAATTATTAATTTAGTTTAATTTAAAGTTGGGTATTGGTAAAAGAATTTACAATAATATCATTACGTTGTATTGCTGAAGTTTTTACTCTAACCAAAATATATCTCAATCAACAATTTATTAGATCCTAAAGAAGTTTTAAAAGAATATACATTACATTACATTTACATTTTAAATTTGACTGAAATTACCACAGTATAATTAAGTTTCGGCAATTTTCCCATTAGTCTATTCTAGTTTCAATGGATAATGTGATAGCTACACTGCACAATATTCTGCTTTTCACTGATGATCTTCACTATTATACAAGATAAAAATGACAGCAAACAATCTCACTAGGTGTTAATTATCTAAAAATTGAACATACTAAGAAGGATTGACTTAGCTCTGAAATACTCGAAAATAATAAGTCCATATCAGTTTTAGCACTTTATTATTATTTTCAGTTCTGAATATTATTTTTCTTGCATAACTTCAACATTTGTAACACTGATCATTTTTTTCCAGTTCCTTTTAATTCTACGTGTCAAAAATTGTACATTATTTGTTTATCAAAGCATCAAAGATATAAATAAATACTAAGATAGGAGATAATAGGAGATAAAGTTTGTTTTTTGTGTGTGTTAAGCCCGAAAAAGGCCAGCCACCGCGACGAAAGCCGTTCGCATACATGTCAAGGTTCTTCAGACGCTCAGACAGAAACAATAAAAGAAAATGGCAATCCTACCACCGCGCCACTGGCACTAATAATAACAGCTACCTAGTTTACATACCCTTACCCTTCACAACATCAATACATTCTCAATGAATTTAGTCACGGAAATATATTGATTAACTGGATACAAACATGTGATACCCCAGCTTTTCTGGAAATTTAATAACAAATGCCATTATGTCCGCCACATCTCTATTGGACAATTGCCATTTTTGAAAATTTATACCTCAACGTATTTCTTATGTAGTACCCTATGTAGCTCGGCATTTGGAAGCTTGAGATATTTTGCAATTTTTTGTGGTACTTTGAATATTCCTGCCAACCACTTGATTAATACATCTGCCTGCTTTAAAGCATACGAACCGTCGTTTATGTTCAGTTTCAGGACGTAGACAGATATATTTTTAACGATTTTGAACAAAATTTGGGCCGTTGCCTGTTGTAGCATTTATTACGTAAAATCGTTTTTTATTCGTTTTTAAAATGGGAATATTTATTACTAAAAGATTGTCTTTATCTTTAATATCATTCACAGTGATTTTAATAAGCTCATCACATCAACATACTTCATAAATTCCAATAACAAGGAGTTCCTATAAAAATTAAATTATTTGCATGAGATTTCATATCTTACCTTTATAAATGAAAAAACATCATCGGGGGTTCCGTTAAGAATGTATTTATTTCTTCATTTGTAAAAGTTTTAGCTTTATTTGGTTTGTATTCGGCATTTTTACGTTTTAAATATGCAATCAACATTGTCCTTTATTATTATTATTGTGCGAAGCATTGAATATTTGTACCAAAGTGTTGAAGTTTTTACTGATTTTTCTTGGAGAGAAAAATATGCCAGTAGAACATTTTCTGAATAATTATTTATCTTATTGTCTTCAGCCCCTTGCTTATATTGGGTAATTGTTTTTCATACCTGTCTAGATTTTTGTGGTAGAAATGTTAGTGATAATGTTGGCTTGTTCCTTTATATTAGGTACCTGACGTTTTTAAAAATTCAAAATCGTAACGCTGCAGTGTTTACTGTCAGTGAGCCACAGCATACTATGATATTTTTATTCACAGTCAAAATACGTATCTAAGAATCCTGAAGTTAAAATCGTCGTGTTTCCTGTCAGTGGGCCACAGCATACTATGATTTTCTTATTCTTAATCCAAAAAATATATAAAAGAATCCTGAAGTTAAAATTTTTATTTAAAAACCTAACGTTAAAGTAACATTCATGTTTAATTTTTACCAGAATATCTACAAGATAAACAAGATTTTCTAGAAATTACGGAAACAATTTGAATATAATAGATTCACAAGTGTCATCACTTACGACATACTCTAACTGAGGGGGAGGAAAAGTACTTTTCCTCTCTAGGGTGGGATGTATGAGTTTCCTCTTTAATGTGAGGAAAAAGGTGGGGGGTCGTGAAGGCTATGCCGCCTCTCAAGCACCTCGACCTACCAGATCTATTGTGCGTAACCCTTAATCTATTCGAGGCCCGGGATTCCAAGACTTCGTATAAAGTTTATCAGCTGCCTGTGAGCTAAGTTCCTGACATCGGAGGGCTTTAGGAAAATTATGATAGAGTCTGCAGTTGGCAGAGTGGGACGTAGCCGAGGCCTATGTAGAGGTCGACGAAAAAATGTAATATACATCTCGGCGAAAAACTGTCTAATATCTCGCCTCTTTGCTAGCTTCGGCTGCGTCACGGCTATCAATTTGCAGGTTCGACTATAATGTACAGTTTTTCGTCCTTTGTACATAAAAAGCTATTGTGGGAATTCTTATTTTTGCTTTTAAAATTATTTGCAATTAACATTATTTTAATACACTGCTTCTGGAAAAAAAATGTAAAAAAAGAGATACTTTCTTCATGCTGAATTTTGTTGAAACGGGGAAAAGTTAAAATCCCAACTAAAAATCAACGATTAAAAATTGTAAACGACAAAAACGCGTTAACAGTTTATAAAAGGACGCGAAGGAGAGCAATCAGGCTGCAATGCGGGGGTTTTACAGAACGTTGCGTGATGATTTCAGTCGCAGATTGTAGCTGTGTCACACACACTTTGCTTGCTACTCATTCAAACCTTCATTTTTAGTAGGAAGATTGGCCGGTGGACGTTTAGACTTCATTAAAACTGAACATGCAACTTTTTAATACTTTAAAATTTTGGTAAAAATGGTTTTGATAAATGCAGTTGACCATTACCATAGCAGCAAAATAACGACTAACAACTATTTGATATGCAATTAGTAGACATTTTGTTTTTTAAAGTTTGCATGGTTTTTGGTCGCAATGATCGCAATAAACTATGGAAAGCAGCAGCGATAGTGAGCTTGAAATTGTGCCTTACGAAATTTCCAATGCAGCAGCAGCTGCTACAGCACAATTAATGCCTGAAAAATCAAAGTCCAGGTACGAAAACGTTTATGATTTGTTCTCGAATTGGATGAATTTGAAGAAATGCAAAACTATTACAGATAATTTACTTTTAGCTTATTTGGCGCAAAAATCTGTAACTGTCAAATCCTCTACCCTGTGAAGCATGTTACTCTATATTTAAAATTAATTTTAACAAAATATTACAATTGTAGGATATGAAGGTATCAACTTGATTTGCTTAGAAAGAAAGAACTAACAAAAATGTCAAATAATCTAATAAACGACAAGGAAAACATGTTGCTTGGGTAAATACCAGATTTCAATAAACGTATTGAAAGAAGTTTTGTTGTAATTGGGCAAGAAAACCTGCTGTTGTATTAGGCAATATTTATCTTTACGGCTATCCCATACTTCACATAACATCCACAATTTTGGAAATCTCGGATTAAGAATCACATAATCACAATATTAACCATTTAAAGATTATAAGGTGAAAACAATCAATGTGAAACGAAAACTTTCTAACTTCAACAAAAGACATTTGAATATACCAAACATTTAATATTAGCAATTGTTCGAATTTTAATTTAAATAAAAATTAGAATGTTTCTGTGAGTACCTATCTTCTGTTCGAATTTCAATATTTAATACAAATAAGAATTAAATTGTTCGAAATTTTGTTCTACTAAGAATATAATAAAGAAATGTGTCTCATTGATATTTTAATCTACATGGTTGCCGAAAAAATAGTGTACGCAACACGTACGAAAACAGTTTTTTTGGACTCGTAGACTTCCAGGATTCGTCTACGGCTCGTCCTACAATTTTGTCTACACGCCAAAAAAACGAGTGATCCCTACAGTAGTCGCATATGATGTGTAACATTTGACATCTCACCTTAGTAATAAGCAATTTTAAAATTATATTCCGAAAAAAATGGGTCAGGTATTATTTGAAATGATTTTTCATAACAAACAATAATTCTTTTTAATGAAAATTGTATTTTATTTAATTGACACTAACAGTTACAGAAATCAACCTAAAAATGGCCAAACGATGGCCAACTCTAACCACGCGCTAATTTGTCAAATTAACTCTCGGAAAAAAATGGTTGATGTCTATCTGACGGTCAACTCTTACCGCGCGCTCATTCGTCAAATCAAATATTACTGTTAATGTAAACACTTTTCACGAAATGACCCCTACAAATTGCGAGTAAGCGAGGGGAAAGATGTTACACATGCAAGAAAGCGAGAGCAAAAATTTTACACATCAAAAACAGTATTTTCCGGACTTGTTACGTAAATTACTATTTTCGTACCAATATTTTTTCTTTTTCAGAAAAATGCGTATCAAATATATGATGTGTCTGAAATCCAATTTATTTTGATAATGAAACGGCAATCTTTTACCACCGCGGAAATGATGAGAACCGTCTACATTTTTATATCAACGAACCATTTATATTTTTTATATTGAGAAGCAAACAATTTTAAATTATACCGATGAACAGTATCTAAACTGTGAAATTCTATTAAGTTAAGCATTTTAATGTATTAACAAATTAAAATTTATATCCACACGAACTTAAACATAACATAAGTGTAATAATATTGATTTATGTTAGTGTACAGTGAAGTACTTACATAAGTCAATCAAAGGGTAAAAAGTTAAAAGTTTAAAATCAGGTAAACTAATATTAAGTGTGATAATGCATATCTTTCTATTAACAAATTCATTTAGACGAAAAATCAGCAGTCAGAAATTCTTCAAGTGCGTATACAATTCAAAGTAAGTAGAGCTTAATTTGATTTTCAAAAGTTCATTTTCTTGATTGAGGTCGGTAGAATATTGAACAAGGTAATGCCATAATGATTAGGACCATCTTTAATTTTTTTCAGCCTGTGAAATTCTGTAACTAGATTCTGACGATTGCGAGTATCATATTTATGTACCTGCTGATCGGCAATACATTTATCTCCATTTTTTTACGTGAAAAAGACACTGTTATATGAAGTCTGACGGTAGAGTTAGAATTATACCAATCCACCCTCTCTAATTGAACTTTGCTTTTTGTGGCATTTATGTCGGACATTTCGGTAATTTACCGCTATTCTATATTTTCCATTCGAAATTGAAATCGATTCGGGGTACCGCAAATTCATCCAAACGGAAGAAAATAAATGTCCAAAGTCCGATTCGGATAAAAAACAGCAAACTGATGATGTAAAGACGTAATCTTCAAATTTCGGGAGTACAATCAGTATAAATTCTATTAACTTTGACAAGTTGCGTTAGTTGCAAATTTGTATAATCGGCGTTGCAGGATAAGATTATGAATGTCACGATTTAATTAAACCAAGTTGGTGTTACGCAATTATCATCAGTAACTAATTAACGATTTAATTCTGGAGTTATTAATGGCAAGTGACGGCACTACAAATTACGGAAGCCGAAACGTTCGAAGAGGACAAAGCATTAATTTTGGCTAGAAGCTTCGAAATCACGCACCTACAATTCAAATTTAAAGTTTAAATACTTTTAACTTGTTTTTTATGACTGCACTATGTTTACTATTTACGTACCTACTTTTTTATAAAACTAAAAGTATCTACTTATATATTTTTTAGCGTGTTGATAAAACTTTCTTTTAATGTTACTTACATAAATTTATAAAATAAAATATCAGTGGTCTGGGTGCGACCCGAGAGGTCCACACGACTAAATTCGCAGTGGAAAGAATGAAAAAATACCATATGTTTTGTTGTTATAATTATTATTATTAAAATTATTATAAAAAACGATTTCAAATTGTTTATAACAAATTATAATTGTCATTAACAATATTCTGTTTATGTCAACCGTATTCTTTCAAACTTTTTCTTATTATTTCATAAGCGGGGAGCTATTTTCAATTATTTATAACAATTGAATTTTTTTTATTATTATGATTAATAATCATTTGTTAGTAACAATATTCAATTGTTATAAACAATGCTTGATTATTACTAACAATAATTTTTCACTGTTATAGTGTCGTTAATGCTATTGTCTCAATACTGACACAAGTTTAAATTCTCCAATTTTTTTGTGTTTTCTAAAACTATCTCTTTTTATAAAATATTGATATCATATTTTTCATACAAAAATACCTACTTAACATGCATTAATTATATTATTCAAAAGATTTTAAAATTTTGTTTAATTTATAAATTGCAAAATCCAGGTAGTTTACCATTTTTTTTAGTTTTTTTATTCTCCATAAAAAACAACTCGACCGTTTTTACTGAAATCAGTTGTAAGTTGCGTTATTATGCTTTGAATGCAATTGGTCCCACGTTAATATCATTTTTTGTTTTCGAGATAATCTAGACAAAATTAATTCCGAAAGTTTACCATTTTTTTCAGTTTTTTTATTCTCCATAAAAAACAACTCGACCGTTTTTACTGAAATCAGTTGTAAGTTGCGTTATTATGCTTCGAATGCAATTGGTCCCACGTCGATATCATTTTTTGTTTTCGAGATAATCTAGACAAAATTAATTCCGAAAGTTTACCATTTTTTTCAGTATTTAGTTCTCCATAAAAAACAGCTTCAACGATTTTGCCGAAAACTAATCAGATCTGAGTTGTTGTCTGAAATATGCTTATAATAATAAACATAGTTGTAACTGATATTTGTTATCAATGATTATTCATTTCATCATTTATTGATACCGTTATCATTTGAATGAATTAATAATTTGGCGAATGCACGTCGCACCCGCCAAAATGATAAAACGTACCATTGTGTATTTTCTAAATTAACGGAATTACTTTATAAGTTTTTACAAATAATATACTGCGTGATTTAAAATTCGATGTAGATATTTTAAGGACGTATTGCTGGGATTAAAATAAGATTTTTTTTTTCAAATAAACATGTGTCCTAAAATGCTTTAAAAATTGGCTTAAATTATATTTTAAAAAAGAAAAATTCCAAATCTAAACAGGATAATCTTGTTGGCTATAAACAAATCTAAAAATTCGGTCTGTCATTTTTTTGATATAACTAACCTTTCTCCAGAAAATCGGTAACAACGCAAGTGCGGCATTCTCACAATATCAAACTAACAAGATTTTAATTTGGAAAAAACTACTTTTGGTGAATATCTTTTAAACATTGTTATAATAATACATCGTCGTAAGTAATACTATTTTATGATTTGAGAAACCATTGTAACTAAGCCCTGAGGATGAATTTAAATAAATTCGAACGTTGGTGAGAAAACAATTATTTTTTCGTCAAATCACACCAATCACGATCCCAACTAAACTCCAACACAAATAGGTATTATTAGATCACTAAAAAAAATTTTGTTGTAGCAAATTAAATTTACTACAAAAGCTTTATACTTATTTTTTCTAAAAAAATTTTTTAATACCGAAAAATCTAGAGTTGAAACCGAATTTTTTTTCCTGTGTTATTTATATGGGAAATCGAATTTTTGAATGAGCCAAGCCTCTAATTGACTGAAAACAATTTTTCCAACGGGAATATATTTTTTTTTGTATAAATTATCAGATTTTCAGGTAGGACCGAGAAAAAAATATCGCTTAAAATGAAACACCCTATTGGACATGGAAAATCGTGTTTTTAAAATTCCACATTTGCTGCGATGAAACATAGTACTACATACATTCCGAATTAATCATTCTGACATTCCACGTGTTTACGAATTCAAAAAGTCTCCCGGCCTCGTAGACGCGGCACATAACATCCGCGATCAGACATCAGACCGTGCTCCTGCATTTTATAAAACGTCGACTTGCTATATACATAAAAAGTGAGACGGTATATGAAGCAGGACCATTAGCCACGTTCAGACAACAAGAGCCTCAAACGTTTTAGCGGTTTTACGAAAAGTAACCAGATATATATCGTTGCTAAGCTTTACCTTTTTGGCTTTTTCTAGTCGATTTTCATGACTGACATTTCCGCTCTATTTCAGACCCCAGTCACTGCGACATACTCTCATCGAAGGTCGCATATTTCGGTTAATAAAATCGTAATAAATAAGAGGCCAATCCTTTGATTTGGAGAAGAATTTTTTTTTAGGGATAATATTAGTTTAAAATTTCCCACGACAGTTTGAATTTTTAACACACCAAAAACTTGAATTTCTGTATGTTCTGTTTCTTGCAGGTAATTGGATGTTATACAGTCATGTCGTCATTACCACAAGAACGAATTAAGCGGAATTAGGTAAAAATATGCAAACAGTATTGATAACTACCTAATGGAAGAATCTAAGTTTACCAGGATTAGTTTAATAAGCAATTTCGAACTAAATAATAATGGTACACTTAAAAAACGATCTCGAAGATTGAATAATCGATCTTTCATCTCGTTCATCAATTAATGCTACAAAATTAACAAACAAATATCGATCGTACAGTTCGATATGAAGACAAAAGAAAAATTTATCTCTAAAGAACAAAAGAGTTAAATTCACAATTTTGAACTCATTATGATGTTTAATACTTAAAACTAAAGTAATCTTGCCTTTTTTATTTCCTGTTTAGTATGATTCTTTTTTCGGAATATTTTATGTCTTTAATTGTGCCATTCTTTCTATTAACATGTAAGCATTTGTAGTTTGTAATATTAATAACGGGTAAACTAAATTCCAAAATAATATTTGTTTGTCAGACACCCTATTTTTAAGGATCTTTTGGTTAAAATTAAAGTAATGATACAGGGTGTTCCATTGGGAAACGAAAAAACGACAACGATGGATAGAGGGCACCAAAATGTTTCTGAATATACCATATTCGTTGGGTCTCACAAGTTTTATAATCGAGATATAGGGTGTTTTATCAATTTGCGAACCACCCAGTATATTTTTATGATATTTGGCATTAAAGGATTTCAAATGGTTTGCAGTTAGCAGCTCGGCAAAAAAAGCAACCGGCATTTATCTATTAAGTAGTAAGTTGGCAACTAAAATAATTGGAATTTTAACATGTAATTTTTTTCAAAGTATTGGGAGAAAATGTAAAATTTAAAGACTATTGTTAAGAGATTGTCAGAACTTTCAAAAAAACATCTTATTCGACCCTTAATGCCATTTAAAAATTTTGGGGTAATTCTTACCCTCGCTTGTGGTTGAAAGTAGTGGAGGAGTCAAAAATACCGGATAAAATTGTCCCCCTGTAATCAAAAATCGACGGGTTTGAGCGTTTTTGTAAAATATTGACGAGGTTCCTGCAAATGGCTCGGTTTCGTTTTCGGTTGGCCATCTTGTATTGAAAATGGTAGGCAATACCAAATTCCAAACTAATACTTTAAATTAAAAAAAAACTTTAAGTAATTATTTGAAGTAACGTTTATCCGTCCGTCTGTAATTTACTCAGCAAACTGTTGCACTCAGAGGATAGAGAAAAGTGGTAAATCGAGTTTAGCGATGTTTGAGAATCGCCGGAAGTAGGTAGTAGTAATGTTTTAAAGCTAGCAACTCTTAACATGTAAACGTTGGCTACGACGAGTGCTGAAATATGCATGGAAATGTTTTGCATATTCGTTTTATGTATGCGCACGAGAAAATTTTAACCAAATTAGCTAGGCTTGTAACTCAATTGAAGATGTATCGAGTTTTATAGAAAGTGGATGAAACTTCAGAAGGTTTTAAATCCTCGATGTAGGGATCTTTGCAGCAAATAGTCGTTTAGAGTGCCAACGCTTTTAGCCAAAACAGAGTGTTTAACTTTTATTAAACGCATAAAAAATGTATGAAAAATAGTTTTTACGTGATGAGAAACACGACCCAGGCAGCAGGTGCCAACTTTATTATTGCTGGCATAGTGTTATTATATTGCGAAAAATGCCGCATGAGGAAAAATTAATAATTTACTTCTTGTTTTTCTGGAACAATGCCGATTACTTATACTTCTTGTGTAGCTATAAATTTTATATTGATAGACCTTGGGTTTTCCAAATTAACTTTGGTTTTTAGATAAATATAAAGAATAACGATGGGAATTGCAAATTTATTTGTAAAGTATTTATTAATGCATAATTTTTGAGCTGATCCTTCGTTTTGTAATCTTTATGGGATGTTAAAATATTTTTTATAAAAAAAAACGAGCGAGCCTTCCAGTAGTCACATATGATGTGTAACATTTGATATCTCACCTTTTAGTAATAAGCCATTTTAAAATTATATTCTGAAAAAAATGGGTCAGGTATTATTTGAAAGGCTTTTTCATTACAAACAATAATTCTTTTTAATAGAAATTGTAATTTATTTAAATGACACTAGTAGTGACAGAAATCAACCTCAAAATTTAAAAAAGGTAAATATTTTATTCAAATAATTATTTATTATTACTTACTGGAATTTTTTATTAATGATCTGCACTTTATTGAGACTTATTATGTACAGTAAATATTCATTTATATAGTTTACGCATATAATAGCAAACTTTATACACAACACTGTAACTTAAGTGCACAGCTGATGGCTGACAGTATCGACCTCTCGGAAAATTGGTTGTCGGCTATCTGACGGCCAACTCTACCACCGCGCGCTCATTCGTCTTTTCAAATAGCACGTGCTTCAGCGACTTCCTGTTACACAGTCAACACACTTCCGTCCCATTTCACGAAATCATTATCACAAATTGCGAGAAAGCGAGAGCTAAAAAGTTATTGACCCATCGAAACATTTGTTAAAAAAATTTGCATAAAAGTATGGTTTATTAAAGTAAACAAATATGGCATAATCAAAAACAAAATATTAAGATAATATTAAAAATATAATTAACTTATTCTTGACTTGAATTACTTAATAATTTTACGTTCTTTGCAAAAGGCCGCTCACTTTCATGTTCTAAACCATTACTGTCAATGATATTTTATTATAGTTATTACTTTCAAATAAATTTTCTTATTTAAAATTTAAATAATATTTTAACACACTCCCATAACAATTTTTAAATTTGATAATTTTATTTTTCAAACAAATCTTAATTCCAAACACAATCTTATGACATCTATTTGTCATGTAAATTTTAATCGAGCCGAGTAGTTACGGGGCTGCCCGAAGCTTTCGTATCGTTGTTACTCCCCAAGCGTACCATTAGATGTTTCGCATCAAAAACATCACTGCGACATATAGTACCAACAATCACCTACAAATGACACACCGTAAATATCAAAATGACAGTTGTGCCACTGATTTATGTACTTCTATTCGGGAAAAACGATAAGAACATCTGCTCGTAAACTTCTAGATAAATTACAGCTGACTGGGGGTATATTTTTGCATGTAATACTCGTATCCCTTGACGGAGAGACATTTGTAAAAACGCGTTCTCAAGGGATGACAGCCAAGGCGTCGTCAGCGAGAAGCGGACACAAAAAGTTAATGTTAAAAGAAATGATATATCACTTTTAAGACTTTTATAGCTCTGATAGATTTTTATTGCGTTTTTTCTTCGTTGCATAAAAGGATCCAACCCGATCGTTATTTTCTTTGTTTTTTAATTTTTCATTTTTTACTCGCCTTTTAAAAGTAATCTGTTGATGAACTTGCTGAATTTGCTAAATTCAATAAATTTTTGGTTTTTCTTAAGAGTAGATAATTTTGTATTCGTTAAAAAATTAAAAAAATGAACGTTATCCATTTTACTCTTGGAATCAAAACAAAATTCACCAACGCTTGTAATTAAAAAAACAAAAGATTGACTGAACGATAAACGAAACGATCAAAAGAGTGGGTAAACGGAAGATCGGGGAGCAAGGCGATAAGACCCAGGGCCCCAGGGTGTCGCGACGCACATTTAGGGAACTCCTGGTATATACAATAACCGTAATATATTTCATTTACACTTCGTTAGCTTGGTACGGTAATTAACACATAACAAAAAATTGGCCTTCGTCTGTTTTTCCTGTCAATTAACAAATTTATCGACCTTACAATCTTTATTTAATCAAGTTTGTAGCTTCCATTCATTTTTCTTACGAATTATGGTATACGTTTTTTGATTAATAAACAACGTTGAAAGAATTTTAAAAAGCTTTTTAAAGAGAGGGAAATTTAAAAAAAAAAATGGTGCCTTCTAGAACTTAATCTCTATTATAAATACTTTTCATTTAATGTTGAAAACATTTTGCCTTGAAACCGGCAAAAATTTAAAAATAAAATATTCATTTTATGCTATTATATATTATTTAAAAATTCGAAATATTATGTCTCTGATTTTTCATAACATGAGCCTATCTATTCAGGGTGTAACAAAAACGTAGGTCATAATTTAAACCATATATTTTGGGGTCAAAAATAACTCGATTGAAAATAACTTACTTTAATGTAAATGTGCACGCAAAAAAAGTTACAGCCCTTGAAAAGTACAAAACGAAAATCTATTTTTTCCAATATTTCATAAAATGTTTAACATTCTGTAATAAAAATGGATACACGGTTTTCTTATCGTAAGATATAAGAAACCACTAAATCTGTACAGCCCATAAAAATGTTAGGGGGGGTTTTGAACAATTACAATTACAATTAAATTGGGATAAAGCCATATATTACAAACAAAACCTTAGTAAATAAAACAGTCAATAATTTTTAACATAAATCCAATTTTTGTAGACTGTCCTAACTTTTGTGGAGCAGTTTATTACTGATATTTTGTTCGTTACTTTGATGTAACCAAATACCAGATCTGCAACTCTCATCACAGGCTATAATTTGTAGATCACGCTTTTTTATGAGCGTTTGAATGCGCTGAAAAATGATACCGGTTAGTTGGCTCCCATAACGCTATAGAGCCGCCCTTCGTAATTGTAAAGATAAGGCAGACACATCCGTTGGAAAAAAAACAGCATAAGTTTGACGCCTAAACGACTTCCTCTCGTGTGCGAAACTTAACTTCGACTAGTCATTTTGTTGAAGTTTTTTTATCATGCAAATAACATGTTTGTGCTGACCACTTTAAAAAAAAAGACGACGACATAAAATACCTTTGTACCTTGAATATAAATTGTTCTCTATTGGACCCTTAATAATTTTAGATTTGCCAAAAATTAAAAGTAAAGTAAAGTGTTTAAAGATTCCACTGTCCAAAATGAAACTTTAACTGTCCTCGCGGCTAATTATAATGACTTTTTATATTATTTAAAGTGTTTTTATTATAAACTATTACAGTTGCTTTCATTTCAAAAGCAGACAGTCCAAATAACTTTTGATTTTGCGCGAATGTGAGAAAAACACGTCAAATTTTAAATCAAGTGGGAGGTTTAAAAATTTTATTCTACTGTTTCCATGTGGCACCCCTTTAACGTCCCCCACCTCTTATTTAAAATGTCAAATAGCAACCCCTACGTTAAAATAGAAATAATATTTTTCTACGACCATTGGATTCTATAACAATTACATATGCGTTATGTATTAATGAATGGATATGGATTCCTTAAAAATGTTGGATCCTGATACATTATTCAACAACTGACAGCCAATCACTGATATTAAAGACCCAACAGGCTGAGACCAATGAGGAAGCTGCAATAGAACAGCTTTTTCATAAGTGGGCTCTGCTTCTCTAACTTGATATCGCGAAAGTCATGTTCATTCTGATGAACTGTCAACTCGACTATTCTCGATTACGACAATAAGATGGAGAATTTAACGAGTGATAGTGATGGTCTTAGATGGTCGTAGAGAAAGTATAGTCCACTACTCGCGTATAATGGCTATTATTCTCTCGAATGATTCCAAAACTCGCCTGCTGCTCGTTTCGAAATTTTTATCCTCAAGAATAATAGCTATCATTTTACGCTCGTTGAAAAATATACTATTATTTACGGTCATCAAAACAAGTGCACTCGAGAAACAGCTCAAGTTTTTAATAAGAGCCATCCTGACAGAAATATAGGCCACCAGACCATCATAGAGTTATTACGGAAATTTGGAGAAACTGAATCCATTTGTAATAAAAAAAATAATAATTCCAGAGTTTTCGACGAAGCTGCACAAATTGAAGTACTGGGTTATTTTGTTATAGATCCTACCTAATGCCATTTCAAAAGTATAATAACTTACAAATATTTCTGTTGGTTCTATACACTTACAAGTGTTAAAATTTCATAAGATTTTTTCTCATAAAATACAAATTCATCATCAGCTTAGTGAAGACGACTATGACCGCAGAATTGAATTTTGTGAAACAATGTCCCAAAAATACAAGAAGACGCAAATTTTGTTCAAAGTATTTGTTTCAGTGATGAATCAACGTTTTATATAAATTGCTTTGTTAACAAACATAATTGTAGGTACTGGGATGACGAAAATGTTCACGTGTTTTGACAGGATAAAACTCAGTTTCCAGCGAAGATCAATGTATGGACTGATTCTAGGAAATGAGACAAATGGACCACTTTTTATTGACCAAAACCTAACGGGAGAATTGTGCTTACAATTATTAGAAAATAAAATTGATCCACGTATTGCTAGGTCACTAGAAATACAAGTTGATGAACAGGGAAATATGGTGCTATATGAACAGAATGTATACCTTCAACAGAAGGGAGTTACACCACATTACGCACTAGCTGTAAGACAATGGCTAGACGGACGATTTCCAAGACATTGCATTGGCAGGAGGGGTTTTATAGAATGGCCGGAAAAATCTTCAATTCTATGACCACTTGACTTTTTTCTGTGAAGCTATTTAAAAACATTAGTTTACAAAATTCCTCCCGAAGACATTGAAGAAGTAAAGCTTAAAATAATTGAAGAATGTAGACGAATTACTAGCGAAACTTTGCAAAGAGTTTAAAAAGAATTTAAAAATTGGTTATATTATTACCCACAAAATAACGGAGCACACTTGAAACAGTTTCAGTAAAAACATTTAAAAAGCTGTTTGTAATTAATTTTATTTTAGTTTCCGTTGTAATTTCGCTATGTTTTATGTTATCTGCAAAATAAGTTGATGGAATCAATTGTGCATTTTTCTTGAGTTTTCATTTGATGTATCACAAGGAAGGGGTTGCTATTTGACATTTTAAAGAAGAGGTGAGTAATTTTAAAGGGGTGCCAGTTGAAAACAGCAGAATAACATTTTTAAACCTCCCCCTTGATTTAAAATTGGACGTGTTTTTTGTTTTATTACAATTTTTTTTGTTACAATTAGGCAAAATTAAGTTATTTGGACTAGCTGCTTTTTAAATGAAAGCACTGTATAATAATAGGAACTATCGTCCTGACGTAGTCAATAATCTTGTAGAAAGGTTTGAGCAAAAAGGTTTGAGTATATATGACTACTTTTTTATGTATGCCTACAATGTAGCAAAAATGTTAAACAACTATAAAAATAAATTTTTTGTGGTATTTATTGAACGGCCAAGCTTCTACGTCATCATTTTGCATGCGTTAACATGCTATTATTATCACGCAAGTGTTTCAGTAGGCACCATATCATGCAATTGGCCAACCGCTAAACAAAAATATCCAATTTCAGAGGCGGTTTCAGTAACTAGTTTTCAATTAGCTTTATTGCAGACTTTCCCTTCAGTTGAAATTTATTATTTCAACTGCTGCAAATATCTCTGGCGCAGTGGAGCTTTTTTTAGTCGACTGCTACAATTTAAGTTTGCTATCATAATTTACAAACATAAAATAAGTAACACAAAACTAACCACAATTTTTTTTACATATAATGCACTTATTGAAATTTGCGTTTTTATTTTTAAGCTTATAAGAGCAATCATTATTTACAAATAAAATATTTGTTTTGAACACCCTAAAAACTGCAGTCCAGATATTTTCTGTTCCTAATTAATCACCCTTTTCATTAAAAGAGTGTTAATTTTATTAATTGATAACAATAGCAGTAAAGATTCTCTTTAAAAACTTCAAAATCGTGGTATAAGATTAATTCTGAAATGTAATAGATACACATTTACTTCACACGCAAGAGTGGCAATCAGCAACCAAAAGATTGACTTTTTCTGCAATGATTTTTATCTTCAAAATAGTCAAAGGAATGATGCCAACATATTTTAATCAGGTCATCAAGCTCAATCATGAAGTTCACAAATACTATACTAAAAGTGCAAATAACTTTTACATAGACAGATCCAATGCCAGAAAGGGTAGGAACTCATTATTCATTCGAGGTCTAATTGAATATAACTTCTTACCAAATAAAATTAAAGACTGTGATTAACTTATAACCTTTCAGAAAAAACTAAATTACTAAATTACTGTGATTTAGTTATGAATGTAGTATTTTATTTTTAATGTATACATGAATGAATCTAGTTATTGTAGTGTGATTTTTTAATTTTATAAATGTTATTTAATGTATCTTTATCAATATTATATTGTCTCTTTTAAAAAAAATGTAATGTTAGGATTAGGATTTTCCTAATAAATAAACTACTTACTTACTTACTTAATTAAATTAATAAAAGTTATTAAAAAACATTTAAGTGCAAATAATTTTTTAAATTTTCTACATATCTACAAGTCATACAAACGATTATTATTTTATTAAATATTCAGTAAATGCTCTTTCTTTTTTGTTATTCCAAAACAACAATATATTCATTTTCAAAAAAAACACCTGTTTTTTAGCAGATGCATTTCAGGTCGAATAGAACCCGGTATGTCAACAGTGTTAGTCTGTTAGACTTGATAATTTAAAATAACCTATTTGTCTTTCGTCCCTGAATACCATAAATCAATATATTTCAATCATGCCTCAAAGATACATACTTACATATAGTCACGCCTATTTTCCGTAGGGGAAGGCAGAGATCACTTCCTTCCACTTCCGCTACGGTTGTTACATACGTCTTTCGCTTCTTCCACTTTTATCAGCGCTTTCATACATGCTCGTTGGTTACTGGTACTCTTGACCTGGCCTTTCTTCAAAACAAATTCAATCTGATCGACATACGTTCGCCTAGGCCGACCTCTACCGACTTGCCAATTCACACTAGACTTTATTGTTCATCCATCTTCTCTAAGTGTTTAAACCATCTAAGCAGTCCTGTTAACAACAATTTATTCTATCGCTTTATTTTGTAGATAAAATCAAACATAGCGAAATTACAACAGAAACTAAAATAAAGTTAATTAAAAACGGCTTCTTAAATGTATGTACAGTAACTGTTCAAAGTGTGCTCCGTTATTTTGTAGGCAATAATATAACCTATTTTCAAATTCGCTAGTAATTCGTCCACATTCCAAAATTATTCAAAGTTTTAGTTCTTTAATGTCTTCGAAAGTAGATTTGTAAACTCATGTTTTTAAAGAGCCCCACAGAAAAAGTTAAGTGGTGTTAGATCTGGAAATCTTGTCAGCCATTCTTTAAAAACCACTTTTGCCAATGCAATGTCTTGGAAATCGTTCGTCCAGCCACAGTCTTACAGCTAGTGCATAATGTGACATAGCTTAGTCCTGTTGAAGGTATATATTCTGTTCATCTAGCACCATATTTACCTGTTCATCAACTTGTCTTTCTAGTGACAGAGTAATAAGTGGATCAATTTTATTTTCTAATAATTGGTCAATACAAAGTGGTTCAATTATTTCATTTACTAGAATACCAGCCCTTACATTAATCTTAGCTGGAAACTCATTATTATCCTGTCTAAACACGTGAAAATTTTCGTCGCCCCTCTATCTACAATTATGTTTGTTAACAAAGCAATTTAAATAAAATATTGATTTATTACTGAAAAAAATATTTTTAACCAAATTTACGTCTTCTTGTATTTTTTGTAACATTGTTTCACAAAATTCAATTCTTCGGTCATAGTCGTCTTGCAGTGAATACACCATTTTAAAATAACTCAAGTAGTTACAGCTACAGATAATGGTTAATTTAATGTCACGAATAACTAACTAAATATACTATATTTTTGAAAATAGATTAAGGGTTATGCACAAAATATCTGATAGGTCAAAGAGGCAGCATAGCCTTCACGACCCCCCTACAATATTTTTGAAACAAAGAAACAAAATGTCAAAAAAGGTGACATGTATTCAGAAGTAAAGTTAATTGATCCCAATTAGACATCTGCCCACAGTGGCGTAGATCGTTTTTGTTATGGTCTTATGTTATTTCACAAAATTGGTTGTAATCAGCAAAATAAATCGATGGAATAACACTTGTTGTTTATATGGCAGATTTGCATTTTTCTTGGGTTTTCATTTCAAGGAAGAGGTTGCTGTTTGATATTTTAAAAAAGGGGAGGGGGGATGTTAAAGGGGTGTCACTTGGAAACAGCAGCAGAATAACATTTTTAAACCACCCCCTTGAGTATTTTGTTATTTTTCTTACATTTACGCAAAATCAAAAGTGATTTGGACTGGCTGGTTTTGAAATGAAAGCACTGTATATTAAAATAAATTAATTTTATTTTCCGAATAATTTGATACTTATTTAACGCAGGGCAAAATGTTTTTCTTTTCTTGATTAAAAAAGGTTTCATTGTAATTAGGAAATCGAAACCCGTGTACACCTACCTACCAAATTAACGAAGGAAGATGGGATTTTTTTGATAATTAGTGATTACTTATTTAAAACTGTTTTAGTACAATATTATTAATTTTAAAGTATTTTTAAATAAAATGCTTTTTGAAAATACCTACAATCCATGATATTTTATGAGACTGTATTTTGTAACTTACTTTTAATCTAGATTAGAAAGTAATATTTATTTACACGAAATTTCAACTGTGGATAATTTTCGCTCATCTTATAGCTGTTTTTGTAGTTCTGTAATATTACCAGCTAGTCCTCTACTTGTTTAAAAAATGGTCGTGTTAAACCAAACAGTTTTGCTGCCGAGTTTGCGACTCTGTCATCGACCCACTTTCGCGACGACTCCCCTAAATTTCTCCAACGCTGCTGCTTAAGGTCGTAGAGAGTTCCACTCAGATTATGGTATTAAACAAATATGTACATTGATTAAAATTTCAGGTAAAGTACAAGGATACTTCGAGACTGTGCTTATGTTGTCAGTATGATATTACACAAGTGTACACTACCAATAATTTGTTTATCTAGTTTGTTAAAACGGGGAATTATTATTTATACGTTTTCTTTGTTTAGTTTGATAACGCTGAAGTAAATAGTTAATTAATTTTTTTGTCGAGCATTTGATTAATTCGTTGCTACATTTTATGTGATAATTTAGGGAGCAAATTTTTGTATTATATTTTTATTCAGTAGAGAATTGTGGAGAGAGTTGTGAAGAAGAAAATTTAAAGAGATCTATATTAGATTAAATATTTTCTCATATTTGCTGAAGACTTTCATTCTTGAACCACGCGCAAATATGAATTTCATAAATAAAACGTTCCATATTATTTCGTTCTAAAGCCACACTACCAGGATTATTATAAATTCATACTTTATTGTTATTATGAAGCGGATTGGTTTAAAAAGGTATCGAGACTCGGTATCGTAATCCTTTATAGATAATTATTATTTGTTCGATATAATTAATGTTTGTAAACTTATCATATTTAATAAAGAATAAACCATACTAAAATATGTGTATTTTATTAGGTTCCAGTAAGTAAACTTTGGTATTGGTGAGTAATTTAAAAAGACATAGAGAATGCATGGAGAGTTTGTTGTTAAAATGATACCGAAACGTTGAAACATTTAGAGCATGTGATTTACAGCAAAATCGGGAGCTCGGAACTGGGAAAATCAGACATTGTCAGTTTTAAACGTGTTCATTTTATTTCTGATCGTTTATCTTAATATTCGTGTACAAAGCCATCACGTTCAGAAAAAATGGGGAAAGAAAAATGACCTAATAAAAAATGTTCCTGAAAGCAGTAAATAAATCACAGGGGGTAATAAAAATTTATACTTTATTTAAATGCCTGAATATTGTAATAAGGGAATGATTTAATTTTAAATAAATTTACAATACTTAAAACGCAAATTAAAATAATAGCAAAAATTGTGTTTATATTTTTTCTTATTTTTATGTAAGTAGGGTGATTTAAAGTTCGATGTAGATAATTTAAGGACGTATTTCTGGGATCAAAATAAGACTTTTTTTTCAAATAAACATGTGTCCTAAATTGAAAATTTTGGTGGATTTGAAGCGGGTCACACTTTATTTATTGACCCAAATTTTATGTTTAAAAAGAGAAACTCTAAATTACAACACCTTGATCTTGTTGGCCATAAACAAATCTAAAAATTAATTTAAATTATTTAATTTAATTTTTGATAAAATTAACCTTTCGCCAAAAAATCGTAATCAACGCAAGGGCGGTATTCTTAAACAATATTTTTTTTTGTCGGAGTTTAGTTGGGATTGGGATCAATGTGAGTTGAAGAAAAAACTATTGTTTTCTTGCCTACAATTCAAATTTAATTAATTTCATCCTCAAAGCTTTGTAACAATGGTTTCTCAAATAATAAAATAGTTATTATAGTCACAATTTCAAATAATCCCTTTTTTACGCAATTTACAGTGGCTGCGGCTCGGAGGGGTGCATTTTAGGACACGTGTTTATTTGATCCTTAAAATATCTACAACAAATTTTGAATCACCCTGTATATACATTAGGGTGGTTCAAATTTTTTTTTAATTCTTACCCTCCCATATATTTGGGTATGATAAGAAAAAATGTCTCGCCAAAGAGAGGCGCTATTGGTCAACTCTAAGAAGTCGCTGTTTTCATTTTAGTTTCCTATTCATATAACACAGAAATTTTTGTTTTCATTCAAACTGCACCTCAGTAAACACCTCACAAGGCAATGTGTTCCAAAGCCTCGCTGTTCGTTGGATGAACGAGTCTTTGGAAAAAGATGCAGGTCTTCAAAGTGACCACGAAGGGGTGTGAAGTCTGAACTTGACGGGTTAATCTCGAAGAAACAGCTAAATGAGGAACGATTGCTGATATTTCAGAAGATCATCGCCCATAAAAATATCTATAAAATAGAGACAAGTCACTAACGTTTTTACGGTGTTCCAGAAAAGTGAGCGAGTTTGCAAGGGAGGCATCACCGAGCAGACGAATTGTCCTTTTTTGGACGGAATCCAATAGTTTCAGGATTTGTTTAGGTGCCGCACTCCAAATATAGGAACAGTATTCCAGGACAGCTGGATCTGTGCCTTATAGATCATAAGCAGCTGACTGAAAGTGAAATAGCTCTTGACAAGAAACAGAAAGCCAAGTTTTTGGGATGCAAATTTGGCTATGGACCTTACGTGATTTTCCCAAGAAAAGTTGTAGCTGAAAGTAATACCAAGCATCGATATGGATGACTTCAATGGTATGGCTACACCTTTGCGTATTCTGAAAGCTGACTCTGTGAACTTTTTAATACTCTATAATAATGTATGATTATCAGCGTGTCAGTCGGAGTTGACACACACACACACACACACACACACACACACACACACACACACACACACACACACACACACACACACACACACACACACACACACACACACACACACACACACACACACACACACACACACACACACACACACACACACACACACACACACACACACACACACACACACACACACACACACACACACACACACACACACACACACACACACACACACACACACACACACACACACACACACACACACACACACACACACACACACACACACACGCACGCACGCACACACACACACACACACACACACACACACACACACGCACGCACGCACACACACACACACACACACACTGATTATATCATACACATGTATACATGTCGTAAGCGTTTCCATCCCGCCGTGTATACTCTGTACTGGGGAATGCGCAAGATAGGTTGCACATGAGATTGACATACAGTTTTTCGTGTACCGCTTAGTTTGATTTTACTCCTCATAAATTTTCACACCCCGGGCTTATATATGAAAATCGATTCTTAAGGAGTAAACTCCAAAAATTACAAAAAATTTGGAACCACTTTAATACATATACATAAAAATTTAATCTATCATAACTTAATAGTTTTTGAATTATTTAATATTAATACACATTAAAAATTGATTATGTCTGATGTGCTGTTCGAAATTTAAGTTGTCGTACTTAAAATTTTAAAACAAATTAATTCTGCGATTGAATTAAAAATTATTATGCTTGTAATCAATAACAGTGTTTTTTATTAACTCGATCCTTTTACTACGTTCAAAAAAAGTAAAAAAAAAACAAACTCTCTTGTACACTGTTATAAATAGCATCCAAAGTAATGTAGATAAATTATCCTTTTAATTCTCTTGTAGATACAAAACCTGTATCATGGCACACTGACACCAATATACTGTTTCTTCTCACTCTTGCCTGTGTAGATGCAACAAAGGTAAAGTTATAACTTACTTCTTTGATGAATTCTTACTTTCTCATATTGGTACAGGGTGATACGAAAATAAACAGCATAAATTTATTCGTTTAGCTGATCGGACACTCTCAAGATAATCATCCTGTATGAATATTATAAATGAACACATTTTATAAACTTTGTAGATTGTTATAAAGTATGTTATTTGGATATTTCGTATTTCTATTCTTTTGTATAACTAATTATGGATAAAGTTACATTTTTCGAAAACAATTCAAATTGAAATTTTCATTATTTGTAACACCCGATGAGATTAAAATACATGTATTGGTAAAATGTAACTTTAAGATGAAAATTTTACTTACTATTTACCAAAAGTACTTCTATAGTTGCATGAGTTATTAGATTTTAAGTTAAAGCTTAAATACTCGTCATTTAAACGAGAATTTTTATGAATTAAATAAATATTTAAACAAAAATTATGGCACATACGAATATTACTTTACTGCATGTTAAATTATCAAGTAATAGAAAGATCATATCATTAATTTCCCCGAGAAAAATACATACACACATATAGTCACCCCTTTTTCCCGTAGTGGTAGGCAGAGACCACTTTCTTCCACTTCCGCTACGGTTCTTACACACATCTTTTGATTCCTCTACTTTTATCAATGATTTCATACATGCTCGTCGATTTTACTCTTGACCTAGCCTTTCTTCTGATCTGATCTGATCTTGATTGATTGATCTGATCGAGATCGATGTTCGCCGAGGTCGACCTCTACTGACTTACGTCCATTCACACTCGCCTTATAAATTTGTTTCGTCAATCTTTCTTTATCCATCCTTTCTACGTGTCCAAACTATCTAAGCATTCCTTTATCTATCTTTGTAACCATCTCATCACTATCTTTTACATCACAGCGATCCCTTATCTTACTATTCTTCACTTTATTTAACCGAGTCACTTCAGCTATACAATTCTCAAACTACTCATCTTTGCAGCATTAATCCTATGTTCATGCTTCTTCTGCTAAACCCAACATTCACTACCATACTGATAAGTGTAGGAACCAACACTCCTCTATGCACAGTCAGACGTGCCTTTTTTTTGACACTTTCTGGCTGTTCATAAAGCTATGCAGTGAAATATAAAGGCTGTATTAAAAGGCAACAACCAGTTGATCGAACGTGTGGAATCATACAAGTACGCTGATCAATGCAAGATGGGACCAGGACACCGAAATCCGATCAAGGATAGAAAGTGCTCGAGCATCGTTCAATAACATGAAAAGTATATTTACAAGCAAGGATCTATCCCTGCCTCTGAAAATAAGGTTAGCAAAGTGCTATGTGTTCTCAATTCTGCTCTACGGAGCGGAAGCATGGACAACGACGGAAGCCATAATGAAAAAATTAAAAGCCTTTGAAATGTGGATATACCGCCGTATCCTCAGAATTTCGTGGACAGACCATATAACTAAACCTGCAGCGAATTGGAAAAGAAAGAGAAATTACACTCACAGTTAAAAAGAGGAAACTGAAATACCTCGGGCATATAATAAGACATCAAAAATATCGTCTGCTTCAGTTGATAGTTCAAGGAAGGATCAACAGTAAAAGAGGACCAGGAAGAAGAAGATACTTAAAGCTAGACAATTTACGCCAGTGGTTTGGACTTACATCTATAAAATTATTTAAAAATGCCCTCAATAAAATTGAAATTGTCAAGAAGAAGAAGTATTAAAAGGGACTTTTATGGTAAAAAAAATCATGAATATTCATATTCTATATTAACTTTGTTGCTTAATAAATCTTTCGTGAGGAATTATTTTTTCATCCCGATTATAATTCGATAAGCATCAATTAAATTTCGTCTCGTCATTATTTGGTGTCCTGCGTAATCGAGCATCGTTATTTTGCATATTACACCGGAAAATTCTAATATTTTATCGCTAAAACGGCGTTTTATCACAGTCAGAATTTCCCTGAAAAATTTGGAGATAATTTACTTGTTTTTGCATCAGGTCGTGTCATTAGAACAATGGTCGGGGCGTTTCCCCCGTTTTTATTTTTTTTAATGTTTGAGAGTGTGATAGCCGTCAGCGATTACGTTTGGATTTATTAACGACTTTTTTTTAGAAAAGTGCTGTATTTTGAAAAGTTGCCGTTCAATTTTTAACTACGGTATTCAAAAATTTTGATTACCTAAAAGAGAGGAGCAGAAAAACAACAGCTTTTAAATAAAAAAAATGGATTTGCAATCTTCAATTAAACTTTGTGAAATATTTAAAAGACGTAAATATATGAATCATTTTTTCTCCTCTGACAGTAGGTCTTCATTCTGATGGAGTGAGCCTGCCTCCTCTCTTGTGACCACCTGCTGACAGGACGTGGAGCTGGGATAGTGAGGGGGATGAGGTTTTTGGCAGCAAGTTGTGTATTTTTGGGAAGCAGTAAATGTTCTAGTTATTTTGTCCCAATCTTTCTCTCATAAATGGGATAACGCAGGTATGTCTGGTCACTGCTCTCGTTGCATAATTGTGTTCTATCAGTTCTTTGCTTCTGGATCTGAATAAATGCTTCGTTATCTATAAGGTATATAGTGACTGAATATCTCTCAAATCAATGTCATGGAAAAGTTGTGTTGTGGGAAAGCGAGGAGGTCTATTATATTAATGAGAAGTTTGAGCGTGATACTCTTTATGTATGTTTGATATGCTCCTCCCCAAGCTAGTAAACCGTAAGTAATAATTGGTTGAACCAGTGTGACCAAAGAAGATCATTCTCCGCTTCCTCATGCTGGTAACAATATCTTCAGATTATTTATATAACTCGTGATTGTGTCAGCAGCGAGATTCTACATTTTCTTTGATTGCACGTAGGATTTTTCTCAACATTTTCCTGTCTTTTATTTCAAGTGTTTCTTTGACATATTTAAATAATCAACTGCATCTAAGGCTGAAGGCCTTATTATATGACAGAGTTTCAAGTTTAACGACAAGCTTCTGCTTTTGTACAAGTCTTTCACATACGGAACTCACCTTCTAGTTTGAAGCACCTACTTTTAATTGCTGCATTTTCTGAACCATCAGGTGCAATTATTTCTCCCAGGTATTAAAACACAACAAAAATTGTCCCATAGCGTAACCATCACTAAAAGTTTTCGACAAAATATTGTGCAGCATATATACATTATCTCTGTAAACAAAGATGTGATGACAAATAGTTGATTGGTTACACACAGTGACATATCCTGTGATTGATATGCATTCGAGTTAAAACAGTTTATTAATCAAACTGGTATTATCAATTGGCTGCACTGTACGAGATCCTGATGATATTAATTCAAAAAAAATAAGTCTGTGATAAACAAACACAATTGACAGCACAATAGTCTCACATGAATAAGTTTTCTTCAAAGAACAATGGGGGAGAGATGGAGAAATAAATATTTAAAGAATTAATAATCTCCTTGCAATCCAATTTTGAGCTACTACATAAGTAACAGACATTTTAATAATTACTTAACGAAAGTAAAAAAAAATATTTATTGTACCGCATCCTCCAAGTTTCAAATAGTAATGATAATTACTCAATCTCGACTCGATTATCTCTAACATTAATTGACATTCAAGGTGATATTTAATCCAAGTACACAGTCACACGCAATTTGGAATATAGTGGATTGACCTTTGACGTAATTCGAGCGATTTACAATATTTTGAATGACCGTACAATATCTTTGCGAAAACGTAAATTAAAATTTTTCCATCAGAGATAGATTGGAATCGGTTCTATTCATAATAGAGAGTAATTAAACCGATGGACGTATTAATTTGGAGAAATATTATGCATGAATATTAAATGGTAGATTCTGTCACTACGCTAAAACGAAAAATTTAATACTAGTGGAATATTCCGAGCTCGAGCGATAGCGAGCGCGAGGAACCATGACTATTGAATTTTTCATTCTAATCGTGTAACAGACGATATTTTCTCCACGACCAAAGAATTTAAATAAAAACTACTTTAAAGAACTCAACTTATTTATTAAAACATAGATATGTATTCAAATTAATTGTGTTGGTACAGTTGTGTTGGCAGGAAAACAGATGAATGGGGCACTGCTTGGCTTTATGAATAGCCAGAAAGTGTCAAAAAGGCACGTCTGGCTGTGCATAGAGGTGTGTTGGTTCCTACACTTATGTATGGTATGGTGAATGTTAGGTTTGGCAGAACAAGCATGAAAATAGGATTAATGCTGCGGAGATGAGTAGTTTAAGTATAGTAGTATAACAGGAGTGACTCGGTTGGATAAAGTAATAAATAGTGAGATAAGAGAACGCTGTGGTGTAAAAGAAGATGTGGTTACAAAGATAGACCAACCGACGAGCATGCATGAGAGCACTGATGAATGTAGAGGAAGCAAAAGATGTGTGTAAGAACCGTAGCGGAAGTGGAAGGAAGTGGTCTCTGTCTACTCCTACGGGAAAAAGGCGTGACTATATGTATGTATGCTTGGAATTTTTTATGTAGCCTTCTGCTACTTAAGTAGACTTCCAACCTTCATGCCTTTTTAAAGTTATTATGTCTACTCCTGCATTTACTAATGTAGGGGCTGAAGTTTGACGGGAACAGTATAATCTTGTGGATTATTTAAATTAAGATATGTGGGAATTTGTTTTGGCATATTACCCAGCTTATTTATTCCGATTACTTGTTCTGTACATTTATTTTTTTGAAAATTTATAAAAAAATTATTAAAAGGGATGTTTGAAGGTCTCAGAGACTAATATTTTTTTATAATATTATAAAAATATTCAGTAGTTATGAACTCTCTTGGTTTTTTTGTTTTTGTGTTTTGAACAACAATTGATAATTAGGATCCCAATACTTTTATATCTTGAATTTTAATATTATACAGTTTATTTTTACGGCAAGCCCCCAAAACACCAATGATAAGGGCAACCTAAAAGTTTGAATATTATCAAAATTAATACCTAATTAAAAATATTTATTACCTTTGTTGCTAAATATATTTCATTTTATAAAAAATCTCTAATATTTTTTTCTGTAAAAATCTTTGATTATTTATGTGGATACTTCTCGGAAGAACGTTTAACCAAATTTTTATTTAATTGTTTGTATTTAAAAATATCGATATTATGTTTTATGTTTACAGCGGCTTTATTTATGGAGTATATTGTCCATATGGCGGATGATTTCCATTTCTTTAATAATTCACCAAAAAATATTCATAAAAAAATATCTATTTTAAAGCATTTTAAATCATAAAGCAAGGAATTTTTAAAATTTATATTCCTTTTCGTTAAATGGTTTCATTTATCAACTCCCTATACCTAGTCAGGCAATCATATGATCATCTTGCTAGGTATTTATTATTTATACAAAGCAGGCTTTGAACAATTTGTGTGAAACGTCAAAAGTTATTTTGAATATACAGAGGTTTTCATGATGAGCGTTAATTAGACGTTTCTGGCAAACCAGACAACGGATTAATCTGAAAATTTCATGGTATGCATAAATTAACATGATCTACGCGTCTAAAATATTTTAGACGATGCAGCGTTGCCTTTTCTACTATAAAGTAGCGGCTACTTTGATTTTTCAAATAAAACACCCTGTATATAATATCATTTTATAATTTTTTACCACTTATCCAACAACTTCATTTACTATTTCCCTGTACCTATCTAACCTTTTTCTACTAAACATGTACTTTAATAGACGCTGATAATCTTGAACTCTCTGGTCATGAGACGATCAAATTTAAAATTAAGTTGAGTGATACCATAAGGATCCTCACTTCAGAGCCATATTTTTATTTGTCTCATACAGGGTGATAAGAAAATGCAGATACTTTGTTCCCATGAAAAAATGAGTAAAAGTCAAGTTTTTCAAATGAAAAATCCTGTATAATTTCACATTTCTAAACTCTACATCCAATTTTAGATTGACTTTGTTAAGATAATCATATTTCGATATCGAACCGTTTTCGAGATAAAGTGTTTCAAAAAAACTAACGTGGTTTTCTTGTATTCATCACTTATTTTTGAAATTTAACAGTTTCCAATCGATATTCTTTTATCGGTCATTGATAATAAATAAATAATTATCAAATAACTTTTCAACCATCAAATAAAACTTCTCTTCAAAAAATAGTTTTATTAACGCTGACACACAAACTAAAAATAGGTTGTCTGTACCTAGCTCAATTGCAAAATTTTTAAAACTTGACCATCCGGAAACATATACAAGTCATTGTTTCCGAAGATCATCAGCTACAATTCTGGTAGATGCAGGAGGAGATATTACCACTCGTAAGAGACACGAAGGATGGAAGTTCTTTACTGTCACTGAGGGGTATATCAATGACTCAACCACAAACAGGATGAATGTTGCATTTAAAATTGTAGGTGCAGGTCGTGCCACATCTAAAGAAACTATTCAGTCAGCAATATTACAAATAAATCCACAACCATCAACGTCAAGCACTATTACAACCAATAGACTTTTTTATAACATCCGAAAAAATATAGAATCTAATCTTTCACACACATCACTACAGTTTACAAACTGCAGCAATGTCAATTTTACTTTTATTTTTTAAAATAAATAATGCATTCAATTAATAATTGTAATATCCTACCTATATCCTTTAGCCTGATATTTAAGTAGAAAAAAGTTCTTGTTTCTAATAATAGTTATTGCTACTTTTTGAAATAAACTATGTTGTCTTTAATTGTAATATTCTGTGTACTAATATCTCAGATGTTGATTATACATTATTTGGTATAACTATTGCGTGGTCGTAGGAAAAATAATGTACATTACTCGTGTGAAAAATGTCACTTTCCGCACACGTAATGTAATATACTATTTCCTACTTATGGTGGTAAGTATGAGTTTCCTTCTTAATGTGAGGGAGGAAAGTGTGTACTTGCTACAGGGGTAGGGGGAAAACATTTTTTACTAGGTTCGTCTGTGAGGAACAATTTTTCGATTTTTGATGAAATATCAGATGCGATATTTTTACAAACTTTTCAAACGCCATTTAATATTTTGCATAAAATAAATTTTTGGATGTTTTGAGTGTGACAAAATTAGCTCCACTTCATATCATTTATTTTTTATATTTGATAATAACAATAAATTAAATTTTCGTTGGATAAATACATTAAAAATCTATTTTTCAAATATTCATTTGGATTGTTTCTCTTTAAACGCTTTAAGAACACTCTCCCTGTATTTCACAAGTCGTTAACTGTAATACTTGACAATAACATAGGACATTGTTGCATGAAATTCTTTACATTAGTTGTAAACAATATGGTTATTGCTTAAAATAGATATTTGTCTATAACATTATGTAACTACTAATATTCAAAACAAATTGTATTAAATTATTATTAAAATTATTATAAAAAAACGATTTCAAATTGATAATAAAAATATATAATTATCATTAACAATATTCCGTTTATGTCAACCGTATTGTTTCAAACTTTTTCTTATCATTTCATAAGCGGAAGCTTTTATTTTTTATGATCAATAATCATTTGTTAGTAACAATATTAAATTGTTATTAACAATGCTTGATTATTACTAACAATAATTTTTCACTGTCATATCGTATTCAATGCTATTCTCTCAATACTGACACAAGTTTAAAATTCTTCAATTTCTATTTTTGTTCTTTAAAACTATCTCTTTTATGAAATATCGTCATCATATTCTTTATACAAATATCACCAACATGCAATAAACATATTATTCAAAAGATCTTAAATTTCAGTATTAAAAATAGTATAATTTATAAATTGCAAAATTCAGGTTGTTTACCAATCTTTTCAGTTTTTTTATTCTCCATAAAAAACAGCTTGACCTATTTTGCTGAAAATCTAATCAGTTCCAAGTTGCGTAATTATGAGTCGAATGCAATTGGTCCCACGTCGATATAATTTTTGTTCTCGAGATAATCGAGACGAAAAATAATTCCGATCGCACATACGAACATACGCACGCACGCACGCACACATACACACACACACACACACACACACACACACACACACACACACACACACACAGACGTTCACTTAAAAACTATTGTATTCGACTCTGGGGACCTTAAAATGTGGAGATATGTCAAAATTCGGGATTCGCAAAATTGAATCCATAACTATAACTTCCCACTGTAAAGTAAAAAATACACAGAAAATAGATTGTAAAAAATAAAATACCCATAAATCTTTAACACGATAAGTAGTTATGAATAAATAAAGACAAAAAATAAACATTTTATCATCTTCTTAACGTTGCAAACCAAAATTATTTGTTCGTGTAGAAATTCGGGTCGCTAATAATACATGAGAAACGCATATTTTTAATTCATGTGTTTCGGTTATATGAGTAAGAACCACCGCAATGAATTTTACCATCCACTAAAAGCTTTTATAATCCTTCAATGTGGGGAACATCATCAACATAAAAAAGGTAATTTCAAACATTATCGCAAGCAGGATTACCAACTTTGATAACTACTTATTCAACGAAAGTTTAATCAAATTGTTACGTACTCGTATATTCTTTATCACTCTGTATAGTACAAGATGAATATTGTATACAAAACTAATAAACTATCATTTATCATAAAAAATTCTTTCGCAACAAAATTATCTGCAAATGAAAAAAACAAACCTTGATGTAAGCGATTCAGTATACTGAAAATGTATCGTGAATTATTCAAAGAATAATTTTCTTTGCAATGCCTTTTCTTCGAAAAGGTTGTTTTTCAAGAGGATTATAAAAGCTTGAGAGCGATTGTAAGTTTTAAAATTTGGTCGTTTAGTTTTATTAATTTTGCAAAATATTGTAAACTTCGCGACCGCTCTCTGGGGTTATGTATTTTTAATTAATTGTACATCACTAGCGAAATTTATAAAAAAATATCAGTGGTTTGGGTGCGACCCGAGAGGTCCACACGACTAACTTCCCAGTGGAAAGAATGAAAAAATACCATATGTTTTGTTATTATAATTAATATTATTATAAAGTACGATTTCAAATTGTTTATAACAAATTATAATTGTCATTACCAATATTCTGTTTATGTCAACCGTATTCTTCAAAACTCTTTTTTATCATTTCATAAGCGGGATCTATTTTCAATTATTTATAACAATTGAAATTTTTATTTATTTATTATTATCAATAATCATTTGTTAGTAACATTATTCAATTGTTATAAACAATGCTTGATTATTACTAACAATAATTTTTCACTGTTATAGCGTCTTCAATGCTATTCTCTCAATAATGACACAAGTTTAAAATTCTCCAGTTCCTATTTTTGTTTTCTTAAACATGCAATAACCATATTATTTAAAAGGTCTTAAAATTTTATATTAAAAATAGTATAATTTATAAATTGCAATATTTAAAGATTTATAAATTTTCTTTTATCGGATAAATTTCTTTTTAACTCAAAATTTTTCCATTTGTAATTTTGCTCGAAAAACTGACGTCAGTTTTCTCGTAAAATTACTGATTTGCAAAATTACTTCGTTAAAAAAAGAAATTTATCTGATAAAAGAAAAGCTCGAGTGTTTTTACTGTTAATAAATAAACTTAGGTATCGAGATTCTTCACTAATTGCTGAAAAAACAGTTTAGTCATCGAAAAACGCTGATATTGTTTTATAAAAGCGTATTTTAAAATTAAAAAAATATATAGGTAGGTACCTACATTTCCATCGGTTTTTAAATCAATCGAAACTTTTTGGATTCGACTACATCGAACGGTTCATTTTAATATTTCAGTATAAAAACTGTGCACTTTATGATGAATGGGCACATCTTCCAATATTCCAGAGAAATTACAGTCATAAATTTAACCTTCATGAATTATAAAAAATCATACACACACACACACCGAAATATACGATCAAATAGGATGTCGACCAATTTCAGTTATAAAAATTATATACATACATACATAAAGTCACGCCTTTTTCCCATAGGGGTAGGCAGAGACCACTTCCTTCCACTTCCGCTACGGTTCGTACACACATCTTTTGCTTTCTCTACTTTCATCAGTGCTCTCATACATGCTCTTCGGTTGTTGGTACTCTTGATCTGGCCTTTCTTCAAAACAATGTTGATCTGATCGAGATATGTTCTCCGAGGTCGACCTCTACCGATTTGCCCATTCACGCTCGCCTTATAAATTTGTTTATTAAAAGTGGATATATGTTTCGGTACTTTAAGAGACAGCAATGTCAATAGGACTCTATTTTTAATTAAAATTAACTCAGGTCTTAAAAACCTTTCAGGAAGATAAAGAGAGATAAGATAATCGGAGACAGTTACATACTAGAAGTAGGAGAGCATCAAGATTTGCAAGATTTTAAAAGTGTAAAGTAAATGACAAACATACATAAAAGAAATAAACGTACAAACATTACAAACACTAAAGTTTATATAGATGCAGAGTGACCAATTCTTCATACATGGATATCAAGTTCCTTAAGCCATCGAGCCACATCTGCGTCCGCTGCTTGTAGTTCTTGTATTGTGCCAGGGTATATTCTGCTGGGGCAGGCCATGGCGATGTGATGCGGCGTCTGAGAGGGGTCCCCGCAGCTGCAAGTCAGCAAGTTCCCATTTGCACTTCCAGTATTGAGTTCTTCCGTGGTTAGTTCTTACACGGTTGAGTGTTGTCGATTCCTTTCTGGGAAGGTTAAATCCTGGGAGCGCTCTATAGGATCTTATATAAGGTGCAGATTGTCTTGGTTCGTGGCTGCCTACTCTTCTCTCCATGCATCGGTCGGGTTGAAGTCATCACCGATGAGTTCTTGGCCAAGCTTCCAGGGGTGTTTTTATGATTTTAGACCTGCAACTCTATCTGAGCAATTCTGGTGGATAGTTAGTTGGTTATTACCACGACATTTTTTCCATTCCTTCATGAGCGTCGATTAACGTCGTATTGGGGAAGGTGGAATATTAGCTAGTACTGGCAATCATTGTAATGGGGTGGATTTTATAGTGCCAGATACAATTCTCATTGTCTTATTGATCTGCGTGTCGACGACATTGATGTGGGCTCTGTTTAGCCACACGCGGCAGCAGTATTCCGCTACAGGATAGACCAGGGCAAGTGACGAGGTTCTTAGGACACTTGCATCTGCTTCCCAGCTATTACCTGTTATTTTATGGAGGATGTTGTCTCTCGTCTTGAGTTTACCTGCGGTTTTTTGGAGGTGACTTTTGAATGTAACAGATCTGTCGATCTGTCTAAATCGTATTTTTGGCGAATAATGTGCTTGTCTGTTGCAGAGGTAAAAGCAAGCTAATTCGGTTTTCCTTATGTTGGGCTTTAATCGCCAGGTTCTAAAGAACTCGTCCATTTTTTTCAGATCACTTGTAAGGTCATCCTCAGAGGTCTGGAAATCTGTGTTCTGGTTCACTAGAGCAATGTCGTCGGCGTATATGATTTTTTTTTAGATAGCCGGTGGTAGGTCGGAGATGTAGATATTAAAAAGTAAAGGAGCCATCCCCGACCCCTGCGGTAGGCCATCGTTAAGTCTGTATCTGCCAAACCGTTATTGAAAATTTTGCTATAAGAGTACATTTTCCAGTCCAATACAAATTTCTACACTAAAATTAATAAATATTTCAATACTTTATCAAAGAAAACTATGTATTATTTAAAATTCACAAATTAAATTGTTACATTTTGTTTTATCAATCATTAAAATAGTTTTCTCCAAATTATTATCAATTAATTATTTTTAAATATTTTAGAAACGTACGTTAAACGTTGACCCTAATTTATAAAATCGAGGTACATCTAGTGCCGCTACTGGTATGCATAAACAACAAAATTTAATAACAACTTGTAGAAATGTTCGGATTTAAACTGTGTGTGTGTGTACAGAAGAGAGTTTGTTGATGAACCTATTCGTGATAATAATGTGGGTGTCTTAATGATACTGTTTACTTGATGTGGTTTAGATATGAAAGGGTTAACTTATATCGAGGATGTTCATAGAGTGGAAAAAGTGAGTTTTTGAATGAGTATGTAATTTTAAGAACCTACTTAATATATAAAAAATATGCAATTTAAATAAGTAAATATTCTTATTTAATGTTTTAAGTAAGAAATTCTTTTAATGCAAGTACTTTATAGCGTTATTTTATTGACACCTAACAAATGTTCAACTATTATAAATAAAACAGGTAATTTTTTGCTTTGGAAGAAAATTAATACATAAACAATTTAATCAATTTTTGTTGTTCCTTTATATCTTCCTATTTTTTATTTACAAGCTTTTAAAAGTATTGCTAGCAATAAAACTTTATTTTATTATTTCTTTTATACTCTTTTTTTTATCTTACACGAAAATCGATGCACGGTCGAACTTTCAAAATATTTTTAAAGGGTCTTTTGCAGTAGATGTTTCGTAAAAGGTTAACTAATTGCAAAATATTAGTCCTTATAAGTTTTATAAAAATTCAAGGTGTATGTTTGAAAACTCTTTTTTCGAAATAATTAAATGCAGATTCAAAATACCAATTTTAAATAACACCCTGTTTTAAAAAAAGGTAACCCCGTCTCTAGAATAGGTAAAAAACTGAAAAATAATTGGGGTTTGATTTTTGTGAAACGTTACAAAAAAGGAAAGCCCTCAATCCCAATTTTTTAACATGTAACCGTTTTATAGATGAGGTCTCATTTACGCGACAAAATTTTTTTAATTCACTTAATGTATACTAATTAATAATAAGAATAATTAATAATTTTATCATTGCTCTATACCAGCATCGGTTATTACTTGATAATTTTCAAATCAAAATATTCCGAAAACGGTACACAGTATCGAGTTATACCAAAATTACCTTTTTGGTGTAAAATTAATGATGTTTAAGTTCACTTGAAATTTTGATTAATAAATCTAACCTTAAAAATGTTATGTTTAACTAGCGCCCTCCATAAGAGTCAGATATAAAAACAAATTCATGGGATGTATTAGCTTTAAAAACATATTCGTATCTATAAAATTTCATTACAATGTTTCCAGTAGTTTCGGCAAAATCGTAATAAATGTGTATACATTTTTGTTCTTCAATGCCCTTCAAAACCCCAATTATTTTTCAGTTTTCTACCTATCCTAGGGACGGAGTCTATTTTTTTAAAAACATCCTGTATAATATTTTTAATAATATATTTAAGGAAACACGCAGGACTATAATTGTACTGCAGTATTCTACCACTTGCATAACTGATAAATATTTTGAATTTTTGTTAAAAAAATTAACCACTTGGCAAAGTACTCGAACTGACTGAACGTAAACGCAATGAAACTTTGCCAATAAATCTTACGAAAGGCTGAAGTTTGATCGACGTCGAAACCCCTATTAAGACGTTTCAGCCTGTTGCTTACAATTGTCGAAGAAACTGTTGCTCTTACACGAAGAGTTACTCTATTATTATTATTATTATTATTATTATTGGACTCAACCGCAATGCGTACATCTGGGAAATTAGAGAAATTTAGTAAATAGTTGAAAAGTTTATGTTACATTTAGTTTGTCAGTGAACCATAATACTTTGGAGACTGTGTACTTTCTTTTAGAATAATTTATGTAGCTGTTATGAAAGCGTATGTGAACAATATTCTTTGTTAAAAACTAGCTTGGTAGAAATAAGTAATAATGTTGTGAGAATTAAATCCCTTTTACCAAATTTAATATAAAAACACCTTAGTACTTTCATCACAGTTAGAGGTAGGTATATAGAGATTAATAACAAATACTAGCAATATAAATTTTTTGTGTTTAATAACTGGTACCTATATTAAGAACACCCCTCGTAGACGTAGAAAGGAGAAGACACGGTGTTTTAAAAATACCTATTTTCTTTGTATGCTTTTACTTATGAAGGTAGCTCTCATTTAGATTAACTTTTTAGTAATTTTGATGACACATTTGTAGTACTATTGAATTTTCAGTTCTATTAAAAAAAATTGACATATTCGTATTTGTTACAGACGTTCTGCGTGGTATCGAAGAGATTTCGAAAGAATTACATTCATCGATTTACGGCCACGAGTTCTTTCTATTACTTTAGTCCGTTTAATCCGATCAGAAAAACATGTATATATCTGTGCACCAATCAGTACTTCGATTATTTGGTTATGGCGACCATTTTGCTCAACTGCGTCTTCCTTGCCATGGCCGAAACAATTGAAGAAGCCGAGTAAGTATCATTAATAAATACAATCGTCATTGGAGAGCAAGCAATACATAAAAAAGCACTTCTATCATCCAATTGCGAGTCAGCTATACCTTTTTTTTTGTTTTTATTTCTAATAGATTCTTCCACTTATTTATAGCTTGACAAATACTTTCATACTCCTTTCTAAAGGTTTTTTGATTGTTCATCTGCCAACTCTCTTTCCTTACACGTTGTAATATCTCCTGTTAAATGTTTATTATCTATACTCTACTTCAAAATGGTATGGAGTAATAAATCCTACTTATAAATGCAAAACAGAGTGGTCAAACAAACTTTTATGATTTCTAAATGGTCCGCAGCAGTTGTTACGGTGTGGATAATTATATTTTACTCGAGCCACCCTGTTTTTATTTGGAAGCCTGCCGCAAACAAAAGGTTTTATCAGCAAAAGGGTCATTTTCTACCTGTAGTGGTTTAACTGTGGGTATTACCATATAAATATAATAACTTTTAAATAATAATATTATTTTAATTTAAATTTTGTCAACTACATATTGCGTGAAGCGAGCTTTATTTAAAGACAATATGGACCAGAGTTCCTTTTTCAACATACTTTCGTCAAATATTACGCTTATCTGTCCACTTTTCTCCATAAAATTAGTAGGTATTTTGTCAAGTTTTATGTAATGATAACTCTCATTGTCCATCACTATCACAGAACTAGGTAGAATGAAGTCTAACATTTGTTCAAAATATTCTTCGAACACATCGCCGTTCATATCCTCATGGTATTTGACAATATGATTTTACTGAAACATCAACAAACCGCCCTTAATAAAACCGTCAACGCTTCCAATGTGGGTAATAATCAGTCGCTTTCTTTTGCCAAATGGCGGCTTTAGTCCGGTGAACCAATCTTCTAAGAATGCTTGACGAGAAATCGAAATATTTTTGTCTTGCCACATCTTTCCAACAGTATATCCCTCATTGAGCCAAATTTCGTCCAAACAATAAATATTTCTATTCTCTCTTTGAAACTTTTTTATCTGTCTTAAATAATATCTCGTGCAGCAAATTTGCTTTTTTGTTTCTTCCAGTTGAAATTAATTTCTTTTAAAGTTTTCCATAATTTCTTTCTGCTTATCGTTAGAGACATAGGTTTTTGGTCTTCTTTCAAGGCTCCTAAAATTTTGTCGAGGGTTGTGATTTATAAATATATATATATATATATATATATATATATATATATATATATATATATATATATATATATATATATATATAGCGAGAATATTGGTGTTTAAGGGCGTAATGTACATTAAGAATAATAATCTTTTCGTTAACGGACATTGGACATTTGCTCACAACACTAGGCACGAGGCATACAAGTTTTGACATTAATATATTCTTCAGGTAGTAATATTTAATGTATTTACGCGGGTTCTACCTCAAAGAAACAAAGATAATAAACATTGAGTGACTTTTTTCGTAAGGAAAGACGTAGCAGTTAAAAAAAATGGCACTTTCCACTTTTTAACCAACCCAATTATGTACGCCCATGTAACATCCCTCAGAAAATGATTTATTACTACGCGTACCGTTTCGATATACCTAATGTCATTCGTAAAATTATATAGCATATCTTTTTCTTTTTCAGGTATATTTTTTTAGCAATTTATACCCTCGAGATGATAATAAAAACAATAGCTAAAGGTTTTATATTAAACAAATACACATATCTGAGGAATCCGTGGAATTGGTTGGATTTCGTCGTCATCACCAGCGGGTACGCTACTATCGGCATGGAGGTGGGAAATCTTGCTGGACTCAGAACATTCCGCGTTCTCAGAGCCTTGAAAACGATATCAATATTGCCAGGTCAGTTGAATCTTTAACTAACAATTTTCCGTTTTTCCTAAACGTTCTAGTTAACCAACATAACGGATCTGATACATTCAAGTTCAATTAATGAAATAACAACTAACTTTCCGAAAAGAATTAGCTTCTGCACTTATTTTTACAATACGCTTTCTGGTGGGGACCCCCTTACTTTATTCGGTAAAGAGCTGTCGATAAAATAAATGAAATCAACTCTATTTTCTTCGTCATCTGTTAGCGAGAATCTGTAGAATAACTTAGCAATTTTCCTCTTTGGGGAAAATCTGAATAAATTCTTTTCCTAAATAGTTATTTTCTCGTTGCATATCTAAATTCAAAAAAGATTAGAAAAGAGGATTTGTCACTTTATGATGAAGTTTGAAACAATCAGTAATATTTTTATTGGTCAAAAAACAGATGAGCAACCCTTATGTCCCATATAATCTAGAATATATTACCTTATACGATTACCTATCGTCTCCAAATCTTTAGTTCCAATTATCTTAAACGCCAACGATGATTTATATACAGAATTTCTTCCAAATTGTGAAAAATAATAACAAACGATGATGGTGGGTAATCGAAACCTTTCAATTATTTTATTCTTCATTCTTATAAAAAAAACGAATCCAGTTTATCGCAAATAAAATGTATACCACACATTTTTATATGCATGCCGTTTTAAACTAGTATAACTAATTGCAAATCTATAAATTTATTACGATACCGGAAAATAAAATCTCACATGAAAGTCTAAGGAAAATCAACCGATCGTAAAATTTAGACATTATTTATTCTTCAACAGAAACATCCACACAAAATTCTTTCATGCGTTCTCGTAAATTTATTTAATACCCCAAGTTTTTTTTTAAATTGTTGTTAGCAACAATAAATTATTCTGTATAAAAGCACGAATTGTAAGGAATAAAAAGTGTACCTTTCACCACCCAAATACACGAATACAGAGTGCAAAATTGGTATAGATTATGTTGATATTCAGCTCATATTAACTGAAGTTTTTTTAGGAAATAAGAAAATAGGCTCCAAGTTTTTATATTTCAACACGGACCTTATTATTTTACAAATACATACCTACATATTTGTGTATAGCATACAACTCCACGAATAATAATTTTAATAACGATGCAATACGCGTGAGTTTTTATAGAATAAACCTTTTAAATATAACAAGGATTATAGCAAATAAAATAAATGAACTCACCACATTGGGCGATGAACAACAAGGATTCAGATCAGGAAGAACTTGTACAGATGCGATATTTGTCCTGCGACAAATAACTGAAAAATTCATCGAGCATAACGAACCAGCCTTCATGTGTTTTATAGACCTAGAAAAAGCGTTTGACCGAATACAACTGAAGGCAACATACATACAACAGGCAAATCCCATACAACATTATAAAAACCATTAAAAATAGTTACTAGAAGAACAAAATACTAGCCTAAATTAATGGCACAACTACCGAAGAAATTTCTGTAAATAGTGGTATTCGGCAAGAAGATTCCCTTAGCCCCTTATTGTACAACATAATTATGGACGAAATAATAAAAAGCAATCGTAACCTGAAAGGGTATAAAATGGGGAACAAAGACGTCAAAATCCTATGCTATGCCGATGGTGGTGTTCTGATTGCAGAAAACGAAGATGACCTACAGAGATTACTATTCAAATTCATAACAACGGCAAAAAGTCTAAAAATGAAGATATCTGCAGTAAAAACGATACGCATGACCACCTCAAAAACACCTATCAGATGGAAACTGGTAGTGGATGATAAAATTATACAACAGGAGATGAAATATAAATATCAGGATACGGTGACATCGAGGCGGAGGTAAGAAACCAAGCGGTAAAAGCAGCACGAACCTCAGCTTACATGAACGATACGAAACAAATATATCAGAATCGAGACCAAATCCCGAATCTACTAGGCAATCATAGGACCTATATTAACATACACAGCAAAAACTAGACCAGATACATCGAACACAAAGAGAATATTAGAATCCACCGAAATGAAAATAGTGCGCAGGATCGCTATAAAAACACTTTTTGACAGGAAGAGAAGTGAGGACATTGGAAGAACATGTAAAATAGACAACGTAATTGAATGGATACTGGTCAGAAAGAGAGAGTGGAACGAACACATAGATCGGATGAATGACGACAGGATGAAGAAAAAAAACAATTTGCTTACATTAAAGAAAGAAGAAGAAGAGAAGATCACATAATATTTAATTTTGTATAAGATAATTTAGAACATAATTTTACTTTAGATGTACACTAAGAAGTCCCTCAAATCATGCAATGAAGTTATAAAATACTTACAAGTTTCTCGGGCAGTAGCCACTTTATTTTCCCCTCTTTTCTCGTTAACTAATGTAGACATATCGAAACAAACTTTTCTTATTTAAAAGTTTGGACTTCGGTAATTTATACGATAACTGCTAAGGATACGTTAGGTTAGATTAAAACGGCGGTTCGGAGGGAATCCACTTATGCCTTTTGGCCAGTTGTGATACCGTGATGGACGGCGGTGCTATCCCCCCCTACCGTGAGAACTAGTTAGAACTTTTAATAAAATGTGTAAGGTCTTTGATGCTAACTGAGCTAAGATCAGATAAGTCATCAAATTCGGTTGCCCTAGTATAGAAAGCCGTTTTCTACCTAGTACAGGGCAGTGGCAGAGAAGATGTATCATTGATTCCTCCTCTTCCTAATCATGACAGCTTCTACAGAAGTCGTGTCGAAGCTCTGCGATTTCCATGTGCCGTGCATGGACTCCGCCTGCCCAGTGTCCTGTTATGGCCGCGATCGAATTTCCAATGGACTTCCTGGATAGATTTAAACATCATTAGTTCGACGTAACTCTAGTTTAGGCCAAGTCTGTTTCGATGATTCGTGCATGTGGGTTCATTTTGCCACTTCAAGTTGGCTTTTTGAACTACTTTCTTGTGCAGGAAGAGCCGGCAAATTGGCAATAGGTACTTCTTGCTGAGATGAGTTAGATACAGCTGGAAGAGTGGTGCCGTCTCTTGCTAGCTCGTCCGCCTTACAGTTGCCTAGTATATCCCTGTGTCTAGGTACCCAGACAATGTGAACTCTAAACTTAGTTCCTAGCTTCTTCAGGGCGGCTCGGCATTGCACCGCTGCCCTAGAGGTCAAGTAGACTGAGTTCAGTGATTTGATAGCAGCCTGGCTGTCACAAAGAATGGATATATCGCTGAACTTTTGTTCGTTGCGGAGTATCTAGAGTATCTGCCTCGGTAATGGCTGTCATTTTCGCTACAGTAATCAGGCAAACGAAACGACAAGCTAAGTGAGGGGTCTTCTGAGAAAATATCGCAACCTACTCGATTACTGCTTAAGAAACATTGAGTCCGTGCGAACTTTATGGTGCTTATATCATTAACACCTAGCTACGACAGTGTTCCGAAGATGCAAATAGCAAAACTCTATTTTTTTTCACACCCCTTAGATTGATGATTATTCTTTAAACAAGTAATTTCAGTAATAAGTTTTATCCTGAACCCTCCATTTTTCTTTATTTGCCTCAAATGTAATCCCTTTCACTTCGTAAAAGCAATTTAAACTTTCGGTTATAATATTAAAGGATTATACCTTATATTCATGGAGTACTTGGAGTTTTTTTTTTATTGACATTCATATTCTTTTGTCCAATCCTGTATAACACTCGCTTAAGACAGGTAATATTAATAGTCCTGCATAAATATTGTTACGTTATGTCCAGGCAAGTGGATTGGTCGAAGATGTGCTAGAGAGTGGCTACCTAGATCTCCAGTATTAACACCACTCGACTTTTTTTTGTGGGGAAATTTTGAGTTCGATCATTTGTAACACTATACCCTATACATATGAAAATTAATATTAGAACTGTGGACTCAATGTATGTAAAATCTTGTAGGACTTCAAAAAAAAATCGCGTTTTTAGAAAAATAATTTTCACTTTAAAAGGTTGCATGTCAGAAAATACATAAAACATTTTTAATGGGTTGCATTTTAAATTCATTTTTAAAATTACGACCTTAGGTCACTATTATTCACAAAGAGTCTACAGGTACATACATTTTAACTATTCCGCGCATTAAAAACCGAATAAAAATTTTTTTATCCGCACGATAAATAGTTATTCATTATACAAGGGAAAAAAGTATTAGATTTTAGCCAAAATCTAATATTTTTTTATGTTTAATAGGGCGACATCTATTATTAATTGTATAAACTTTTCGAGGTGTGAACAACAAACCAACTTCCATTTGTTGATATGGGTAAAAAGTGAACTTTATATATTATTTTAAGTAATTTAAACATTAAAAGTGTTATATTTGAACGATATTTAGTAAAGAATTGGTGTTAATAGACCACAACATTAGAAGTTATATATTTTGAATAATATAAAGTTAAAAAATGTCAAATACCGAGCTTTCTCTGACTCCACCGGAGTTGGTACAAGCAGCGAAAGTAGCGTCACAAAAATTATTGCCAGCTAAATCGCGGAAAATTTACGAAACCGCGTATTCGGGATTTATGGAATGAAAGATAAAAACACATACAGTTCTTTCTCGAAGACGGTGTTTTTGGCTTATTTTTCTGAACTGGCACAACAACAAAAACCATTAACAGTGTGGTTGCTGCCTATATTATGCATATCGCAATGGATAATGTATCAATCAGGTTGTGGGTTCAAATCAGTTTTTTAAGGTAACTAAAACAGTAGCTTATTTTCTTCAGCTTGAAAATGCTAACTCAAAGACAGGTCATTCATTTCGAAGATCGTCTGCTACACTTTTAGTGGAATCTGGGGGAGACTTGATGACACTAAAGAAACATGGCGGTTGGAAGGCATCAACGGTCGCTGAAGCGTATGTTGATGAATCAGTATCACACAGAATAAAAATAGCTAATAAAGTGATTAGAACGTGTGGCAGTGCTAAAATAACGCCTGATTGGCGACCAGGAACATCAGCGGCAGTTGTGTTCATGACAGAAAAAAATATAATATTAACACAAGAAAATTCTACTGTTGTAGCGAGCAGTTCAAGGAACATGACATTCATGCAATGCACATTTAACAATTGTACTTTTGATATAAAGGAGATGTAACTTTTATATACTAAAATATTCTAAAATTAAATTAAGTGAGTGGTAGTTTAATACGAGCATTGAAATCACTTTCCGAGGATTCCACTGCTTGTGTCAGGATAAACAGAGCTTACACGGACTGGTTTAACATCGAAAAAGATGTGAGACAGGGATGTGTGGCTTTGTCATGGCTGTTTAACTTATACATAGACGATTGTTTAAAAGATTTGAAAGAGAGTGCGTGTGGATTGAAAATTAATGATTTGATCGTCAAATGCCTTCTTTACGCCGATGATCAAGTCATATTAGCGTCATCTGAAGAGAATTTGCAGGCACATTCAATGGTTAATATTATGCATGATGTAATGGTTTTTCAAACACAAGAAAGCATAAAAAACTGTAAAGTTCTGATTAAGAGAGAAAGAGTGGAACAAGTAAATGAGTTTGTATACTTGGGTTCAAAGTTTACAAGAGATGAAAAGAATGACAGTGACATTAATTGAAAGGTGTTGGCAGGAAAACAAATGAATGGGGCACTACATAGAGCACTGATGAAAGTAGAGGAGGCAAAAGATGTGTGTAAGAACGGTAGCGGAAGTGGAACGAATAGGTCTCTGCCTACCCTAAAAGGCGTGACTATATGTATGTGAAATTAAATATTTATCTTTTCCTTATGTGTTTATGTATCCGGGATAAAATTAATTTTATAAAGTGATATTTTGTTACCCCGCCAACAGAGATAAAATGTCAAACGTTTTCCCCGTCACAGAAAAACAATTTATTATAATATCTATTTTGTGAAAATAAATGTTGTGAACAATGTTAGACCTAAATAAATGAACTAAAAGTGGAATAAAGGACTTTATTCGTTGGGTACTCAAAATTTTAAACTTTCAATACGCGCGTCAAGTCATTAGGATGCGGAGGATTTTTCAAGTTGCCGGCTGTGCTAAAAGATAAAGTCGAATCGTGAAAACTTATTTTTTGTGACTTTTTTCAGAATAATGTATATTAAAGTCAAAGACTAAAAGTTTTTGAGTAATTTTGTAATCAACTACTTCGTTAACGTTTTCTTATTCGAACTTGAGTTTGAGATAGCTACTGCATCTCTATATTTGTGTAAAATATCCATTGAAAGATATTTTGAATGGTATCGCATCGTGAAAGTCGATTTGTTTTTGTGTTATTATCGTATGTAACGATTTAAATGCACCACACGTATTTGGATTTTGCACAGCAGTATTCCGTTTCCATTATCGACATTACGAATTTTCCCCAAAGTTATCTTTCTTAATTACTTGTTAAAGCATAAACTTTATTTTGGTATTTAAAAATGTAGAGAACGTTACCGCGAAGAAAGCCCACACAAAAATAATTTTATTATTTGGTAAACAACTTGTACAGACTCAATCAACTTGAGAAAAAAAATAAGTTCACATAATTACACGACTCAAGGGCTTGTTAAGTATAATAAATGACTTTTTTGTATGTATAATTTTTGGTGTAAATAAGTTTTTATTTTGTCACCCGGTCCACGATTTTTGCCAAAGACGAGCTTAAATTTTACAATGTGCCACCATAAACCAAGTGTTCTTCGCAACTAATTCTTTTCAAGATTTTCAAAAGAATCAATCAACATCCATTCAACCGAGTTTCAGCTATGTATTCTCCGTTTGATTCACTCCATTCAAAAGTTTGTGCTATCGCAGACTAACATACGCAAAAACTTTTTTAATTAATAGTAATCTACAAATATATCTAGATATCCAGTTTCATCACAATAACCAACAAAGAAAACAACATGTTACACCTGACATTATAAAAACCAAATACTGTATAATAAATTAATAAAAACTGATAATATCTTTTTTTATTTATTTATTTATCTTCTTCAAATGAAAAATTATAAAATTATTGCATTTTTTTAATCGGTGACTTTACCTGACATATTTTTATAATTAAAATCGTATTTTTTTAAATCCTTTGTAAAGATGTTTCATTACAAATTTTGTTCGCTTATGCCAGGCCTGAAAACCATCATCAATGCCCTCCTGCACTCCTTTAAGCAGTTAGCGGAGGTCATGACACTCACAATCTTTTGTCTGATGGTATTTGCACTGTTTGCCTTGCAAGTATACAAGGGAGAGCTGCGTAACAAATGCGTGCTCAAAATGGATGATCATAACGCTTCCTATGAAGTCTGGTTCAAGTAAGTATTTTCCTTATTTATTTATCTATTACTCAAAAAGGCCTACAAGGCCTTATTAAATGAATAAAAAGTTTTAGATGCCATTAATTTACATATAATTAATTGTATTGCTCACAGTCCAATACGTGAGATTAATTGAAGTTTCTGATATACTGTCTAACGATCTCTTTAAAAACATTTTATGAAACTGTCCAATCTACGAGGCGTGGCTATTAAATAAAGAGACTGCTTATGAAAAAGAGTTTTATTTTAAAAATTATCAATGTATTATTATTGTGCGTAAAATAAGGAACAAATGTTTGATTAGTTTTAGTAGCATATTGTGTTTACTTTTTTCATAACAGCACAATGAATTTAAATCAAAATTTGTAAGATTATTGTTCCTTAAAAAGTTTTCCAATCTAATAAAACCGACAAAACTTTCCTCCGCATTCGTAATTGAGAAATACGAAGCTAGTTATAATAAATTTATATTGAACGTTTCGATGCCGCAAATGTGCATAACACCCCACAGGGAGTATTCGTTTATTTGATAAATGTAGCCCAAAGGGGATGGCAGAAATAACAGGATGAACCGGTTTCGCCACTTTAATGGCTAATTATTGGATAACCGTAATTTCCTTTATAACAATAAAAATTCAGATTAGTAGTGTGAATTAAAGATCTGAATTGGAAACATTGTTGTAAAGGAAAGGAGGGCAACCCATAATATTTTTTTAATCGTTGTTTCAGTTGGACGCAAGACTCGTCGAATTGGCTAGTGCGAAATTCTACTGGGGATCCATACATCTGCGGTAACGTTACAGGCTCCCGACACTGTCCCCCGACGCACACTTGCCTTTGCACCGGTGGAAATCCCAACCATGGTTACACCAGCTTCGATAATTTCCTATGGTCAATGCTTACCACGTTCCAACTCATCACCCTTGACTATTGGGAAAATGTTTACAACATGGTAAGAGTATTTCGAAAATGTCATTTTTTATGTCGCTATAAACCAAAAGGGCGAATTGTTTTTGACGTATTCTTTTGTGTTTCGACAAGATTGACACACATCGACTGCTTCTTTCGAGCATCTAGTTTTTGAGTACCGTGAAATGTGGTTGAAAATAAAACTAAACTTACATAATCTTTACACATAAAAATAATGAGATTTAACCCAATTCACTTAGATAAAATGTGTCTCCTGTCTGAGTTACAGTGTGTTTTATTTAATAATTTAAAAATGATTTTTCCCCATTACTTTTAAACTGTTTGATTAATCTTTATCATATTTGGTAGGAAGTGTAGACACTACAAACCTTACTTAATTATTGTAAATAAACCTTTCTGGCTACTACGTCACTGGCGGAATCGTCATTTTAGCACAATTTTTCTATTCTCCAATACTTTCTGTGTAAATAACATACCCTACCTTCCATTGTTATTTAATCGTTGTTTTTTAACATCGAAAAAGATGTTTTGACAGGGATGTCTTCGCCATGGCTGTTTAACTTAGGCATAGACGATTGTTTAAAAGATTTGAAAGAGAGTGCGTATCCATTGAAAATGAATGATTTGATCGTCAAATGCCTTCTTTACGTCGATGATAAAGTCATATTAGCTTCATCTGAAGAGGAGTTGCAGGCGATAGTTAATGTTATGCCTGATGCCCTGAAAATTAAAAGGATGAAAATAAATGCAAGCAAAATGAAAGTAATGGTTTTTGAAAGAAAATAAAGCATGACAAACTGTGAAATTCTGATTAAGGAAAAAAGAGTGGAACAAGTAAGTTAATTTGTGTACTTGGGTTCAAAGTTTACGAGAGACGGAAAGTATGACAGTGATATTGAGCGAAGGGTGTTGACAGGAAAACAGATAAATGGGGCACTGCATAGCTTTATGAACAGCCAGAAAGTGTCAAAAAAGGCACGTCTGGCTGTGCATAGAGGTGTATTGGTTCCTATACTTATCAGTATGGTAGTGAATGTTGGCTTTGGCAGAAGAAGCATGAAAATAGGATTAATGCTACGGAGATGAGTAGTCTGAGAAGTATAGCCGAAGTGACTCGATTGGATAAAGTAAAGAATAATGAGATAATAGAACGCTGTGGTGTAAAAGAAGATGTGGTTACAAAGATAGATAAAGGAATGCTTAGATGGTTCGGACACGAAGAAAGGATGGATGAAAGAAGATTGACGAAACAAATTTATAAGGCGAGTGTGAATGGACGGAAGTCCAAAATCACATTTTTTAAGGCTCCTCGTATATTACGTGTGTTTTACTATATTTTTTTGGTGCATGTTTAGTTTTAGGAGATACACAAACATTCACCAAGAATAACTTTTTGTTGAAAAACCTTTAATGGGTTAATAAGTTTTCCATATGGTGCACAAAATTGTAATGACACTATATATTATTAATGCAATAAATAAATAACGAACCTATAAAATATAATATAAAATCATTAATTAATAAATTTAAAAAACAATTTTTTTTTTTCATGAACATCGTTTGGAACTAAACTCCACACCGCTTCCATGTTTTTCACGTTACGCCACACTACCCTCCACTACCAAGGGAATTGGTAGATTATAGTTAACGCTGTTAAAGAATTTTATGGCTTTCTATCCTTCTTTTTACTTTTCTCTTGCACATTTTCCTACTTTTCGAGGATAATAATGGATAAAAACTTTTAAATTAATTGCAATGCAATGCTTTTTATTGTAAAAGAACTTGGTTTATTTTTTTTCATTAAGGGAACCACGCAAAATTTTTAAAATTTTTGTAAATGTACTAGATGTATTGGTTTCCAAATTTCTTTATTTTTATTTTCTTGTTACAAAACCGACATTATTATTATTGTTACAAGAAAAAGACGGGCTGTCGTTTTCTAGAACGGACCAAAATACACTTTCCAGATTTTCAGCGCGCCGAGAATGATATATTTCTCGCGCCACAGCTGAAAAAAAATGTCGAATTCAATGAAATTTTTAAAAATTATTGATTATACAGGGTGATTCATTAAGAATGTCCAATATCTGAATTGTAGATTCTAAAACTCAAAATATAATGATACTCAACATGCCTTATACAAATATTACTAATTTAGTGTGCTAATAGAGGTCGCTAGTTACACTTGGTTGTGTTTAATAAATCAAAGCAAATTTTTTTTTAGGTTGAACTTCGGTTCGGAATTTATTAACTCAAGATTTAGCTGCGCGTCTACAATTTGCCCGATTTTTGAAACATAAACAAAATGTTAACCCAGATTTTCTGGATACAATTCTTTTTACTGATAAGGCAACATTTACCAGACGGGGATTCTAAAACTCCACGTGCTAAGAGAGAAACACATTTTCAGCACGAGTTAAAGTTAATATTTGGTGTGGTGTAATATGTAATTATTTAATAGGTCCTTTTAAACTGCCAACCAATTTAAACAAAACATGTGGTTTTTGCACGACGGAGCACCACCACATTATTCTCTACAAGTTCGTCATTACTTAAGTATTAAACAGTTTCGATCGTGGAAGTAAGTTTGCTTGGCCACCGAGAAGTCCTGATTTCAATCGTTTGGATTTTTCAATTTGCTCGTAAATGAAGGCATTAGTTTACAATAAAAATATTAATTTTCTTCCAGAATTGCGACAAAAAATAGAAAAAGCCGCGAATGTAATTAAAAATAATAGACGAAGGTTATTTGATATTAATGATCATTTTGAACATTTACTTTAAGGTTTTTTATATTTGTTTTGTTAATTCATTGAGCTTTTTAGAAGCAAATAACTCGATAACCGATCGAGTTACGTGAATCAAACAAGTGTTCAGCCGAAAAAATTTTTTTTTTTGATTTACTAAACACAACCAAGTGTAACTAGTGCCCTCTATTATCAATGCTTGATTAGAGTCCTTATGCCAAAAAACTTAAAATTGCTAATTTTTAAATATAAATTGTAAAAACATAAAATATTATTGCAAAAATAAAAATCCATATTTAAAGTTTAAACACCCGGTCTATCGAAAACTAGCAATATTTGTACGAGCCATGTTGGGCAGAATCATCATATTTTGAGGTCTAGAATACAATTCAGAAATTGGACATTCTTAATGAATTACCTTATATATTCAGTTAATTATTGTATCTAATATTTGACACGATAAGTATCATCGCAATTGAAATAAACAGAGAGTTTCATACATTGAAAAAAAGTGTGAATTAAAAAAATAAAATTTTTTTTGCCGATATTTATAGTGCTATGTTTATTTTTTGTATGCTTCTAAGGAGATATCGTTTATTTTTTCAGGTGTTATCGGCTTGTGGACCTATCAGCGTTTCATTTTTTACCGTCGTAGTGTTTTTCGGATCGTTCTACCTTATCAATCTAATGTTGGCTGTGGTGGCACTTAGCTACGAAGAAGAAGCGGAAATTACTCAAGAGGTTAGCAGATTATCATGTACTTATCTGACGAAAATAATGATTTTTTAATCGAATGAAACGTCTGTTATTTCGTCAAAAAAATTATTAAATTAAATTTTCGAATAAAAAATTCGTTTATTCTATGAGACCATTACAGTCTGGGACATGTTTTCCTGGAAAATGTCTCGAAGAAGTCATAATATTTTTTTTATAAATAAAAGACGATCCAAAATTGAATATTCGATTTCGCAAAACATGTGGATTATTCATACAGTGTGCTTCTTTCATTTCAAAACCAGCCACTCCAAATAACTTTTGACTTTGCGTAATTGTAAGAAAAACAACAAAACACGTCGCATTTTAAATCAAGGAGGAGGTTTATAAATGTTAGCCTGCTGTTTCCAGGTGGCACCCCTTTAAAATCCCACACCCTTTCTTTAAAATGTCATATAGTAACTCTTAACCCAAAAAAAATGTAAATCTATCGATTTATTTTGCAGATAACATTAAACATCTCGAAATTACAACAGAAATTAAAATGAAGTTAATTACAAACGGCTCCTTAAATGTTCTTACGGTAACTGTTCAAATTGTGCTCTGTTATTTTGTAGGTAATAATATAACGTATATTCAAATTCTTCTCGAACTCTTTACAAAGTTTCGCTAGTAATTCGTCTACATTCATCAGTTATTCTAAACTTTAGTTCTTTAATGTCTTCGGAAAGAGTTTTATAAAGCAATGTTTTTAAATAGCCTCTCAGAAAAAAATCAAATGTTGTTAGATCTGGAGATCTGGCCGGCCATTATATAAAACCCCTTCTGCCGATTTAATGTTTAGGAAATCGTTCGTCTAGCCATTCTCTTACAGCTAGTGCGTAATGTTGAAGGTATATATTCTGTGTACTAACTCTACGATGGTCTGGTGGCCTATATTTCTATCAGGATGCCTTTCTATTCGTCTTTGCAGAGAATACACCATTTTAAAATAACTCGAGATGCTACAGCTACAAATAATGGCTAATTTAACGTCACGAATTACTAATATTTTTGAAACAAAGAAGCAAAATGACAAAATATGTCAAAAAAGGTGACATGTATTCAGAAGTAAGTTAATTGATCCCTAATTAGACATCTACCTATCCAACATTGGCGAAGGTCGTATTTGTTATGGTCTCATGTTATTTCACATAATTTGTTGTTATCAGCGAAATAAATCGATAAAATAAATTGTTGTTTATATGGCTAATTTGCATTTTTCTTGGGTTTTTATTTGATGTATTACAAGGTAGGGGTTGCTATTTGACATTTTAAGGAAGGAAGGGGTGGGGGATGTTAATTGGGTGCCACTCCGAAACATCAGAATATTATTTTTAAACCTCTTCTTTGATTTAAAATTCGACTTGCTCTTTATTTCTCTTACATTTACGCAAAATCAAAAGTTATTTGAACTGACTGTTTTTGAAATTAAAGCACTGTATGAATAATCCACATGTTTTGCAAAATCGAATATTCAATTTTGGATCTTTTGCACTGTACTATATTCATTCGAAAAATGACGTGCGAAAAACAGCTGTGTTTCGAAAGTTGTTTTTGACTCTTAAATTTTTAATCATTGCATGACGTCTTTGCTATGGAAACGTCTACGTTTAAATCAAATGACCTAGTTGATTCACATAAGAGTACGTGAAGCTTTTAATCGGGAAGGTATTTATTTTAAGAAATTAATTTCCGCACCACTGCTTTTTTGCTTGGGTATAACCAGGAGACATTGATTAAAATGATTGCTGCAAATTGGAAATCCGATATGTCTTTGAAATATTACGATTTATAGCTTCTTGTGGATGATTAAAGGAATAATAAAGGAGAGATGTTTAGGATAAAGTAATTGTGGATAATTCATAATGATCAACCCTGTACATCTTCTTTGTTAGCAAAAATCCAATAAAGCGTGTTTTTTTGTCATTAAAATTTTTATTGAATATCAGAAGAGCACACCTGCAATGCAAATAAAACCAAAAAATCTTTGAATGCAAACTTCGATGACAAATAGCAGCGTTTTTATTCGTTGTTCGAACCTCTCAGACATGGAAACGGGAAGTTCTTTGAACTACAAAACACTTTCGTTTTATAAAATAATTTTTTTCTTACATTTTGAGCGTCCTAATTAAAATTTTAAATTCTAGTCAAGGTTACGGTTGAGTTATGAAATGCGTTAAAATATTAAATGCCCATTCGACGTAAGGACTTTATTTATGAACAACTTCGAAGTTGAATGTTCACTAAGCGAAGTTGGGTGTCGACTACTTTCTAAAGAGCAGATTTTTTACTGTAAATTTTGTGAAATATGCGTATATATCATGATATAGTGCGCGAGATCCGTTTGATCGCCTCTATTGTACTTACATACATACATATAGTCACGCCTTTTTCCCGTAGTGGTAGGCAGAAACTACTTCTTTCCACTTCCGCTACGGTTCTTACACACATATTTTGCTTCCTCCACATTCATCAGTGTTCTCATGTATGCTCGTCGGTTGTTGGTACTGGCTGACAGCTGGCCTTTCTTCAAAACAATGTTGATGTGATCGAGATCGATGTTCGCCGAGCGGTCGCGACCTCTACCGACTTCCGTCCATTCACACTCACCTTATAAATTTGTTTCGTCAATCTTCCTTCATCCATACTTTCTAAGCTATCTAAACCATCTAAGCATTCCTTTATCTATCTTTGTAACCACATCTTCTCTTATCTCACTATTTTTTACTTTATCCAACCGAGTCACTTCGGCTATAAAATTCTCAGACTACTCATCTCCGCAGCATTCATCCTATTTTCATGCTTCCTCTGCCAAACCCAACATTCAATACCATACTGATAAGTGTAGGAACCAGTACACCTCTATGCACAGCCGGACGTGCCTTTTTTGACACATTCTGGCTGTTCATAAAGCTATGCAGTGCCCCATTTATCTGTTTTCCTGCCAACACCCTTCGCTCAATATCACTGCCATACTTTCCGTCTCTCGTAAACTTTGAACCCAAGTACACAAATTAATTTACTTGTTCCACTCTTTCTCGCTCAATCGAAATTTCACAGTGTTTGTCATGCTCTGTTGTAGGAGAGAAAAAAAGAACTCGTAGACCACCGCGAGGATTCCACGTTCAGTTTCGATCCGTCGACTTTGAACGTTAAAAAATTGTCGCGGCAAAAAATCAAGAAAATCGACGCCAGAAAGGGAGTGTTGTTATCGTCTTACTCCAGAAAAAAAACTCGCCGCAGAAAGAGAAACAGATGTTCAACGAACGCCACCAAAACGGGCACGACAGAAAACAACGGCAATAAACAAGAAACAAGCGACTCCAATTTATTCAAGTTGTCACCGAAGAAAAACAGCCGAAGGTAATGTACGCCAACATATTCTTTTTTTATACTAATTTAGTCTCTTCGAAACTCTCCAAAACTCTTCTAAAACACATCCTTAGTAACGGCAAACAAAATTTGGGATCAATTAAAGAAAATCAGTCACTGGCTTCGTAATGTTACATGTTTAAGAGGCCATTAGGATTCAATATGAAACGCATCAAAATAATGCAACAAAATCTGATAATTTGAATTAAAATCTAATGGATTCCGAATTTGTAAATAAGACCATGAGCTAGCCAAACTATTTGACATTAATAATTATTGGCTAATTTTTATAGTCTTTGACAATTTTATTTAGGTAAAGATGAGAGAAATATAATTCTGGCTTTAAAAAAAATTGTAACACCACTTGAGAGTACATGAATTTTAATAAAATGCATGCAGAATTTAAAAAAATATTACGTTCTTAATATCTTATCATTTTATCACTTCTAGTTATTTTTTTATGTATAAATAACATTGATAACAAAGATAATATTTTTTGTTTGCAGTTTTTTTGATGTGTAACATCTTTCGTCTTACTTTTTCTCAATTTGTGGGAGTGATTTTGTGAAATGTAACTGGAAGTGTGTAACAGGAAGCGCGCGCTATTTGATTTGACGAATGAGCGCGCGGTGGTAGAGTTGACCGTCAGATAGCCGTCAACCAATTTTCTGAGAGGTCGATACTGTCATCCATCAGCTGTGCACTTAAGTTACAGTGTTGTGTATAAAGTGTGCTGTTATATGCGTAATCTATATAAATAAATATTTACTGTTGATAATAAGTCTCATTAAAATGCAGATCATTAATAAAAAAATCAAGTAAGTAATAATAAATATTTATTCGAATAAAATATTTCTTTAGCTTTTTTAGTGTCAATTAAATAAAATACAATTTTCTTAAAAAGAATTATTGTTTGTATGAAAAATCATTTCAAATAATACCTGACCCATTTTTTATAGAATATAATTTTAAAATTGCTTATTACTAAGGTGAGATGTCAAATGTTACACATTTTATGCGACTATTGTAAGGATTTTTTATTTAAAATCACGATCAAAGTAACAACAAACAAGCTTAACTAAAAAAGATTTTTTCTTTGAAAAATTTTTCGTTTAATTTTTAAATTTTATTGCGTGCTATCGACAATATAAAACATTAATAAAACTGCAGACGTCTATAATGTTTTTTTTTAATAGTATATTCGAAAATTACTTTTGTCAGAAAATTACCCAGATATTACAAAGAATTGCAATCTGAAAAAAAAATGTAATTTCCGTAGCCACGTTCTTGCCATTTCGAAAACCCATTCTGCAATCCATTATTCAGTTTCAAGTTTTTACATTTTGAACAATCTACAAAAGCGATATGGAAGTGGCACACAAAAATATTACTGATAGCTGGATGGGATGTGCGTATGTATTAATTTGTTGATACGGATCGATCTTGTTCACAAATGACTGTACTAGTTTTTTAGATGGCGGTCTTTGAAAGTATAGGTAGAAAATTGAAAAATAATTGGGGTTACCTTAGTAAAAAACGCCATCCGTAACGCCATCCGTATTCAAGATAAAGGGCGTTGAAGAAAAAAAATGTTTACATATTTATTACGATTTTGCCGAAAGTACTAAAAACATTATAATGGAATTTTATACGAATATGTTTTAGAAGCTGATGCATCCCATTAATTTGTTTTTATATCTGACTCTCATAGAGGGCTCTAGTTACACGGTTCGTACCAAGTAGTATTGAACATAACTTTTTTAATCAAAAATTCAAGTAAACTTGAACATCATTCAATTTTACACCAAAAAGGTACTCTTGATAAAACTCGATACTATTTACCGTTTTCGAAATATTTTGATTTGAAAATTATGAAGTAATAACCAAATTGTTTTTCTTCAACGCCCTTTATCTTGAATACTAGTGGCGTAACGAAAATTTTTTGCAAAGCAAACCCCATTTATTTTTCAGTTTTCTACCTATTTTAGAGACGGGGTCGCCTTTTTTGAAACACCCTGTATGTATATCTACTAAGAAAAATGAATTCTTCTGGAATTTATTAATAGACCCAGTGACCCAAATATAGAAACAATACAAGAATCAGCTACAAACACCGCGTTCACGAGTATATTCTTGTTATAGATCTGTAACGCCAAGCCGCAGTCCCAGTCCGAGACACAGTCAGCATAGTCAACAAAGTCAAGAATCTCCTAGACCTCAAGCGTTGCCTCTACCTCACCCTCTTCCGAAACATGTACAACTCAACGATCCAAAAAAGAACGACACTTTACATCCACACAATACATTGGGTGAGTCAAAATTATTAATTTTATAGTTAATATTACATTTCTTAAGTTCGCTTTTTGTTATAATGGTGTTTTTAATGCTCCTAGAATGCAGTCTTCCCTTCCTTTCTAACAGAAATACCTGAATAAATTTTTACTCGTAGAATTCTGTTACAGGTCCAAATCCCAATAGATTAGGTCTTCAGAGCCGACAGGCGAGTAGCAATAGCGGTGAAGGTAATAACAGAGAATCATCTCTGGACGATTCCGGTGTGGTAGACGATCACGAGCCCGAGGGTGATGCCACATCGGAAGAGGTTACTTCACATCTTACACCCAACAGCAGGGTAAGTATTATGCTGATTCACTTTGCCTGTACCAGTTGTATCATCGGATTTTTATACAAAATAGATTCAAGGTGAAACAACAGCTGCTGAATCTATAAATTAAAAGATTTAGTAACATCCATTTTACACTCCTTGACGATTAAATTTCTTGGAATAAAGTAGTATTTGACACCAAAAATGTTTAAAGGAAGTTACATTTCAAGCAACCTAAATATTACCCTTTAGCAAAACTTTAAGTTTAAAAATAACCTAGCACTTTCTAAAAGCTATGACATCGTTAAAAAACAATTTAACTCTTTCCACTATCGCGTAATTCAATTTTAGACATACGTATTAACTATTACTATTTTTATTTTTTGTAGCTACATATTTAATCCTGGCCTGTTTTATAAACATTTTCTTTCTTTAAATATCACGCTTACATCATAAAGGATTTATTGAATTTTTCAGAGATATTTTACCTCTACTATTTCGCTCGCAAATCTTTCTGCGAAAAAGGTACTTATTTAAATTTCATTATAAGTTTTCCAAGACCCGAATTTTCCGTCGCGAAGTGTTCGTTAAAAAATCATATATCGTTTAAAAAAAGAACATCTTTTGAATTTGCAGAAAATACGTCATTTATTATACCTATCAGAAGATAAAAGGCCGAAATACATACAAAAAGTCACGCCTTTTTCACGTATGGGTAGGCAAAGACTTTCATCAGTGCTTTCATACGGGTACATGTATTTTGGTTCCCAGAGTGAGAAGGGTCAGAAAAAAACTGTAATTGGGTTCCCGAAAAGAAAAATTATTGTAACCAATTGAAACTATTGTTTATTTGAGGCAGTAAAAGTAAAAAAAATAACCTAACCTAACCTAACGGCCTAACCTAACACCAACAGTGTACCTTTATTGAATGCGACTGAGCAAACACGATTTAAAAACACAACTGACTGTCACGAAAGCAAACAAAATGCACAATATCAATTTTTTATACTAAAAATGTCGGGAACCAAATTACACATTTTTTCTGACCCTTCTTTTGTTTTCACACACAGGATTGCATTAACGTGTAGTTACATAGTCACTCGAAAAACTTTTATTCAAAACCAGCAAGTATTCTTGCATATTATTTTAATCGTGTAAATGTTATGCCGTTATTTATATTGCGTGACTTTTTGTTTTGGTAATTTTACAGAAAATCGAAGTGACACCCGTCACGGTGGCTGTGAGTCCTAAAGAAATAAAGGTCATCAAATGCAACGGAGTTGGTAGTTGCAAAAAGAAAGAGATGTACACCCTTCAACCCGATTATCTTTCACATATCGTCGTTATCAGTAAGTATAATTTTTATATAATTTACGGTCTTCTAAAAAGATCCCAACAGCCGAACCCTATGTCACACTTACTTTTTTGTTTATATCTCGATTGTAGAACACAAAAAATATTTTTTATTATGGAAAAAGAAATACTTTTTCCCCCTACTCTTATAGAAAGTGCACACTTTCCTCCCTACTACTATATTCAAAGTACCACAAAAAATTGCAGAATATCTCAAGCTTCCAAATGCCGAACATTACACGGGACGCAGTTTCAGAAGAACTTTAGCTACTCTATACGTAAACGCTGCTGGAGATATTTTAGCTCTAAAACAGCACGGCGGTTGGATATTAACCAAGTACGCAGAAGGTTATGTAGAACAATCTTATGCAAAAATAGAAAAATTTCTGATCAAATTTTAGGAAATAATGTGAAATCTAAACTTGACCATAATCAGTTAAGCACCACTATTCAAACACCATATTCTTCCAATGGTGTTCATATAAGTGCTGCTCAAAACCGCACATTTAATATTAACATAAATAATTCTAAAATATAGATAAATACTTGTGTTTTTAATAATATAGCATACAATAAATTTGTTTAATAAACAATACTTGTGTGGTTAATAATATCACATATATTGATAAATTTGTTATTTGTGCTGTAAATAAATTTCCAAAAAAAAAAAAGAAAGGTTAGGAGGAAACATCATATGTTTTACACGGGAGTAAACCGCCTTTTCCTCCCTTTGATGTTTACTACATCCTGCGGGAGGCAAAGTGGCACTTTCCTCCCTAGTAATACAAATAGCTATTTCTTGCTCCACATACTAAAAGTACGGTTTTTCCGGCCGCATTTCAGTCCCGAAAGAACGACTTTTGTGACCTACTTACTTTTGCTACAGATCTTGTATATTCATTCGGCTAAACGTAATCTTACATCCTAATTAAATCAACAATATCTCACAGATACATTGTTATTAGTGAAAAATAAAACGATACAATAAATAGAAAAAAAAAAGATAAATGAAATAAAAATGGTGCGCGCTACACTCTAATAATTTTAATATTAATTATTTAACTTTACTTTTGGCTTGTGTAGCAAGAAAAATAGAGCGATTACGAAGGTAAGATGAAAATTTTAGCATTGATAATGAATAATCACAAGGAAGTACGACGCTTACTTTGGTAATTAAAGACAAAAATTGCGATAAAAAGATCTGCGAAGAAAAAATGAATATATTATTTCACTCTTCCGCATACGCCATGACCAAAGCTAATGAAGTTAAGATCGAATTGTTTGACCATCCTTCGTATTCAACAGTTCTAACACTCAATAACTATTTCCTGTTTTCCGAACTTAAAGTTTCGTTTAGAGACTTTTATTATTGATATGGTCAATGTATGTTTGACAAAGCAGGACGCTAACAACCATTTGGAAAAGTTAGAGAGGCAGTAAAAGTAAAAGTATACTTTTCCATGATACGCTCGACTTTCTTTAACGAAAACTTGACATTTATTTACTTAAAATAAGTAACATTCCTTATGTTCTGCTCAAGAGTGCAAGATACATTATATTTAACCGGGCCATCTCTATTTTGTGCCACAATAACACAAAAAAAATTAGATACATTTGTTCCAGATCAACAAATTCCAGACAGAAATTGTTCTGGTTGTGAACAATGCTGCATGGACTACGAAGGGTGGTTGCAATTTCAGCAAGGACTTTATCAAATCGTCAAGGACCCTTTATTCGAGCTCGCCATTACAGTATGCATCGTGCTAAACACCATGTTTCTGGCTATGGAGCATCACGGAATGAGCGAATCCGTACTCAGGGCATTGGATATAGGCAATAAGGTCAGCGTGCATTCATTTATGTACCACACATTTTCGTGATAAAATATTGAGTGGATTATAAAAGTTCGTTTACATTTCAGGTTTTTACTTCCATATTTACGTTTGAGTGCTGCTTAAAAATAATGGCGTTAAGTAAAGACTTCTTTCATTGTGGCTGGAACATTTTTGATTTGATTATTGTGTCTGCCAGTTTGTTAGACCTTATTTTTGAACTTGTCGATGGATTGTCAGTTCTAAGAGGTTTACGTTTGGTAAGTATTCTTTTTAAGTCTTAAATTATATTTCTTAATTTCTGACTGGACGAGCTTCCTATTAATAGGTATATATAATGTGATTTAGATTAAAATGAAACTTTTTTGCCTACATTTTGGTATCAGAAGTCACTAGTATAGAACGACAATTATTTCTTTCAGAGTGATTTTCATAAAAACGAGTTTAACCAGCGTGGTAAACCAACTACTGAATTTATGTCTTTTTTACACCAAAACTTTTAATGGCCACTTGGGAGAAGTGGAATTCAATCTAGTTAAGAGCGGCTATCCAGCGTTAGGTATGCGAATCGATATTTACAAAAAGATTAGAGACGAAACATTGGCAAATGGGAAGTGTTTCGGGTTTTGTTGTAATGACAACAAATAATCCCTAATTTATTGAAAAAATTCTGTTTTATAATAAAAAAAATTAGTAGTTCCTTTAGCGGTGCCATTAAATTCATCTTGGTAAACGACTGCAAAACCATGGAGAGAACAGATCATTTAAACAAAAAGCCAAATAAAACTAAAGCTTCAAGAAAAATTTTTAAATATCTATTTGAGACGGCAAGTATGACTGTGATATTTAGCAAAGAGTGTTGACTGGGAAACAAATGAATGGGGCGCTGTATAACTTTATGAGCAGCCAGAACCTGTCAAAAAGGCGCGACTGGCAGTGCTTAGAGGAGTGCTGGTCTCTACACTTTTGTGCGGTAGATGAGTAATCTGAAAAGCATAGCAGGATAATCCGATAAATAAAGTAAGGAATAGTGCGGGAAGAGAACGCTGTAATGTGAAAAAAGATTTGGACGAAACAGATTTATAGGGCGATTGTGAATGGGCGGAGTGTAAGGGCCAGGTCAAGAGTACCAACAACCGACGAGCATGTATGAAAGTAGAAGAAGCGAAAGTGGAAAGAAAAGGTGTCTGTCTACCACTATGGAAAAAAGGCGTGACTATATGTATGTATTTTTTTTTAATTTAGAAAAACTGATAGGTTGGCCCACTGGATTACCAGATGTATAGAAGTTTCTTGACTAGAGTCCAATAGTATGAGACTCCGGGGTGGCTTTTATCCTTTAATATAAAAACGTCGTATATTACGTACAACATATGAACGGTTTTCTGATACTGTCGAGAGTATATATATATATTTCTGATTTCACTGCTAAATATTATTGTTTAAGTTTAAGTTTATATTATTATTATAATTTACAATAACATTAAATGATTATCAACATAGTGGATTGACTGGATTTAATTAAAAACCCGTGCTTATGGCACTACACAAACGTCACATAGCTAACATATTTTGTGTGTCTTTACTGCGGATAATAATCTGTGAGTTGCAAAGTAAAAATTTCACACCAAATAAATTATAGTTTAAAAAAAAATAAAAACACGCTTCTATAGTTAATCGAACGAAAAGGTAAAAAATAATTCTTAATATAATAAAATGATTAACAAGAAAATTAACGTCATTTTTTTCTTCCCTCTCCGGAAGGAGATCGTTAATCCTAATGATCCTAATCAGGACAATGAAACAAAATTATTAAATTATTGTATTGTTAACGATCCTTGACAAATGCGCAAAATTTTGAATTAATCTGGCCTTTTAAAGTGGGTAAAAATCGAGATCAAAGATTCCATTATACAGGTGAAGGTAATAAAAGCGTGTTAAAAAAGAACACATTGTGGCTAATATTATTTTGTTGTTTCAGTTGCGAGTGTTAAAGTTAGCGCAATCGTGGATTACGATGAAGGTGCTTCTCAGCATAATCATAAGTACCATCGGTGCTTTAGGAAACTTGACGTTAGTGTTAGCCATAGTGATTTACATATTTGCCGTTATCGGAATGCAGTTATTCGCCAAAGACTATACAGAGGAGAAGTTTTTTCCCGATCCAGTACCAAGGTAAAGTTTTAAATATAATAATTAATATTTTTTTCTACGCCCATGTCAGTAAACGTCAAAAATCGCACCGTCGACAATCCTTGTGAGTGGCATTTAACGATAACATGCACGTAAGTCGCCTTCGAGGAGACCTTATTTTAACATTTAGAATTGTAAAATATAATCTGGGAGACTTTTACGTGCTTAATAATGATGACCGACTGAGAGGACACCGTTACAAATTAAAAATGGGAACATTCAAATGCAGTTCTAGAAAAATATATTTATAATAAGGTGTAAATAATTGCGATTTCATCCATTTAATAAAAGAAAATAGATGGGCGTAGAAAAATTATAGTACGTTACACGAGCTGTAGACCCATTACGTGAAATGTACATTGCGTAATGGGTTACTTACAACTCTCGTTACGTAATATACTATTATGCAAATATTAATTTGACGTGTTTGATTGTTTCAGGTGGAATTTTACAGATTTTTTTCATTCTTTTATGATGATTTTTCGTATATTGTGTGGAGAATGGATCGAACCACTATGGGATTGTATGAGAGCGGAACGTGCGGAGGTAAATACACATCAAATTAATTCCTCGCTATACACTGTCTCAGTTTTAAAAATAACGTCTGACGTTTTGGTCATTTAACTTCACCTCACTACTCAAGCAAAATTCACCTGTTACGTATTTGGGCACACTTTGTTTCGAGTTGTGGGTGTATTCGATTTCTTTGATAATTGAATAATGGTGCAAATGCCATGCATTGTATAAAAACGTATTAAGACTTAGAGTTACGTTATTGAAAACATTACATTTTCAGGGTTCGGGGACGTGCCTAGCAGTTTTTCTTCCGACTTTGGTGATGGGCAATTTTATGGTGTTGAACTTGTTCTTGGCCTTGCTGCTCAACAGCTTCAATTCGGAGGAGCTCAAGACCCGAAAGGAGGTATTTGATATTTTTGTTCGTTCTTTATGTGAGCATGTTTAGTTTCGATTTCTCTATGTATTTCATCTACTAATTTTTGATTTTAAACCTAACTAACCGAAGTTAAAGCATTCTTATGACAGTGGCTTCGCGTGAGGATTTTTTTAAGACGGTATGTACTAATAGACATTCGTTGCTAAAATTCAAGGAAATTTTACAACAAATTTGGCATTTTCTATAAACAGCTCCATATCACAGCAGGATAATATAATAAATTTTCCTAAAAGCTTTTACAATTATATAAGAACAAACACAAACTGTTGTATAACTAATATAAAAAAGGTTAATTACAGACAATATTTAAAAGTATACTCTATTTCGAAATGATACGGAGTGATAAATCATACTTATAAATTCAAAACGCTAACAGAGTGGTCAAACAAACTTTTGTGATTTCTAAATGGTCCGCAAAAGCTATTATAGGATGGATTATTATATTTTACTCGAGCCACCCTGTTTTTATTTGGAAGCCTCCTGCCGCAAACAAAAGGTTTTACCAGCAAAAGGGTCATTTCCTACCTGCAATGGTGTAACTATTGGTATTATCATAAAAATTTAACAATATTATTAACTTCCCAGCGGGAAATTGTAGTAATGGGTCTGATTTTGCGAATCCCGAATATTGACATATTTCCACATTTCAAGGTCCCCAGAGTCGAATACAATAGTTTTTAAGTGTACGTCTGTGTGTATGTACGTTTGTGCGTGTGTTCGTATGTGCGTTCGGAATTATTTTTCGTCTCGATTATCTCGAGAACAAAAAATGATATCGACGTAGGACCAATTGCATTCGACGCATAATTACGCGACTTAGAACTGATTAGATTTTCAGCAATATCGGTCGAGGTGTTTTTTATGGAAAATAAAAAAACTGAAAAAAATGGTAAACTACTTGAATTTTGCAATTTATAAATTATACTATTTTTAATACAGAATTTTAAGATCTTTTGAATAATATGATTATTGCATTTTAAAAATATTTGTATGAAAAATATTCCATAAAAAGAGATAGTTTTAGAAAACAAAAATAGGAATTGAATAATTTTAAACTTTTGTCAGTATTGAGAGAATAGCATTGTAGACGCTATAACAGTAAAAAATTATTGTTAGTAATAATCAAGCATTGTTTATAATAATTGAATATTGTTACTAATAAATGATTATTGATCATAATAATTAAAAAAAAAATTCAATTGTTATAAATAATTGAAAATAGATCCCGCTTATGAAATGATAAAAAAGATTTTTGAAGAATACGGTTGACATAAACAGAATATTGGTAATGATAATTATAATTTGTTATAAACAATTTGAAATCATACTTTATAATAATAATAATTGTAATAACAAAACATGGTATTTTTTCATTCTTTCCACTGGGAAGTTAGTCGTGTTGACATCTCGGGTCGCACCCACACCACTGATATTTTCTTCTGAAATTACATGCTTAACACACACTTGCGCCATTTTTGGAGAGAATTATCTATGCCTATGTAACAGCCCTCCGTACTCCGTACCATTTAGAAATAAAGTATAATTTACTGTTATTTCAAGTTTTTGGTCTCGTTACTTTTTCACTTTTCTTCGATTATCTTGATAACACATTTGTCTTTCATTTACTGTTGTAGTTATTCTTTGTTGTCTTTTTAACTATTGAATGTTTTTGTCAACTGATTTAGTGATTAATTTTTGCACTGTTTCTAGCTTTCGTTTCTCTTGTAATTCTTTTAAGTAAATCTTTCCTGGTATTTCACATTTTTAATTATATATTTCTTAATCAACCCAACTTACTTTTTGTCATTTTTTTATTTAATTAACTTTTTTCATGTATAACTTTAAGTGCACAAATTTTTGCTTTAGGTGTCTTAAACATTGTTTGTAACTACAAATACAGGGTTTTCTAAATTCATGCGAAAAAATTCAGGAGATGATTTCCCGTATGAAATTATGATGGATCTTTCCTACAACAAAATTTCCTCAGCCCACCCTCTTCCGAGATATCACTCCTGTAAGGTGGTGAGTAAATTTATGTTTAAATTTTTTTCTCAAATTTAAGTAAAAGTAAAATTTTTGTAATTTCCGAGCACTCGCAGCAAAGTACTAACCACCGGTATCTCAACCATTGGGTTGGTCGAGAAGGGCCGCAACAATGGCTTCCTCGATCGCTAGAATTAAATTCATGTGATTTCTGGTTCTGGAATTACCTTAAATCAATACTTTACAACAACGATTTGAAGAATCGTAATTTTTAAATAGTCTGTAATAATATAAGAAATACATAAGTACTTTCATGTATTTTTGCTGGGGGTGGTCATTTCCAACATTTATTATTAATCGTATTTTATTCTTGCATTTTCCATCTTTACTGTTTTCCACTCTCAATAAGTAGTCTATTATTTAATAAAGAACAAAAATCATGATATTTTATTTTATTTTTTTTTTGCCGAATCTATTGGTTCTACGAAAAAACTTTTTACATTAAAAAATATTTTTAAATAAACAGGAATTTTAAGTAATATTTTTATTTTACAATAAGTACTAAATCTCGAAAAAAAATTTAATATTAAATAAGTTAGTCCTTTGCGAGTGCACGGAAATTACAAAATTTTAAGTTTCTATCTTTTTACTCAAATTTGAGAAAAAAATTAAAACTTAATTTTACTCGCCACCTTTTAGGGGTGATATCTCGGAAGGGGGATTGCTGAGGAAATTTTGTTGTAGAAAAGATCGCATCATAATCTCATACGGGCAATCACCTTCTGAATTTTTTCGCATACATTTAGAAACACACTGTATAAATATTTTTTATTTTGCAAGATATAATATTCTATCTAATTGCATGAAAGTAGTCATTTTATCCAGGACAAAATAGAGATCCTGCGAGAAAATAGATGATTTCATAATATTTTATTTTAGACATAAAATAAATGGAAAACTACAAAATATAAATTTTACAAATAATATTATTTCTAAAAATAAAAATATTCCATAAAAAGTATGTTCGTTGTATGTAACAACTAATGTTAACCAAATAAATCAACGTAATTAGGGAGACAATCCGGTATCGGGAACAAAAATTAACACCAATTTTCAATTACCATAATATTGGAATAAGTATTCCGCATGCAACCATATGGCGTGACACTACATTTCCAAATATTCAAATAGCTATGGACAAGTGAAGAGAATGGCAATGGAAACTACCTACCCCTGATCTGCATAATTATTTGATTTTTATACTGATACAGTATTTATTAGCTGAACGTTTAAATTAAATTTGAATAGTGGGAAAACGATTTTCCCATGTCCAAATTTTCTTTGAAAATATCGTACTTATACATTGCCTTTGAATATACTCGTATTGATTGTAGCCACTGTCTTATTATCTGGCCGAGGCGGTGTATCGTCAACACAAAGACGCATATTCCATTCAGCGGCATCAAAACGCCCCACATTTTAGCGAAGGATTTATAGCCGCAGGCGTAATTGAAGGCCGCTTAATATATCTAGATAGGTCGTTCAATTTCGGGACAATTTCTATAGAGAAATCGTTTTGTCGGGAACGTTGGATTACACTTATATAAGAAAATCTCGGGCCGAAGTGTTTAATTAATTAGAACGTGATAAAATTTTAAAAAGATTGTAAAGTTTTGTAAATATCTTAGTGATTTATAAAGTAGGAATTTATTTTATAGAAAGATTAGAATAAATTGTTTAGTTTTTGTACTGAGTATTTAAAACTAACGAACCCAATAATCAATATCGTAACAATATATGTGTATTTAGGATATAAGCTATCCACTGCAAGTCCACTTTACTGTTGTCCGAAACAATTTTAAGGATTTTTAAACTTTTCTCATGTAATAATCCCTTTTGAAGGTCCCCGTTTAAGTTCAGGATACCAACGATCAGTGATTGTTTTTAAAGGGGTAGATTTATTCTAATACTTCTTAAATCAGCTGATCTTTTACGGTAGTCTTTCCCATTAAAAAACAGTGTCTCTAATTAACACATAAAATTCAGTTTTTTTATTATTTTAAAGTTTGCACTAAAACCACATTAACGCAATGACCAATGCAATGTCACGAAACTATGACACGGATCTTTTAAAGGTTGGTATTAAAATGGTTTTTTTTACGTAATTTCCGGTACTTTCGTGACCGATGTAATATTTTACCGAATCTACCCCGTGTAACATAGCGAATAATTTTATGTTTCTCTAAAATTAGGAAGTCGGCGATGAATCCAAGCTGGCTCAGAGCTTCCAGCGGATCAGAGATCTAGTCAGAAATCGACGAATGGCGGAACAAAAAGAGAACCACAACAACTCCAGGTTGGAAGAGATCGTAAGGGAAGTTATGCAACGGCATGTTGAAGAAGAAGCACTAAGAGCTGGTAAATATGATTATTTCATTTAATTTAAATCGGTACATACCCTTCCGGTCTTATTTTTCTATACCTACGCTTAGACGTCTTTTCTAAAAAATTTCATAGTTTATGAAACCGTTGTTATGAAAAAGAAGAACATTATATTCGTCCTACTATTACCTTATCAATTTTAGTCTGTTTTTATTACCCATTCAAACACACATATATATATATGTCGTAAACAATTTTTGCAATAGAATGCCTTCAGCGAAAACGTGATTTCCGTCGCAAGTGAGAGAAATTCTCATAGCTTTCGTCTCTAGTGATTAAAGTTGCAATCATTTCTCGCCCTCGTATATAATGTTTTGACGACTTTAAATTATTAATAAACAAAGAGAGGAATCATTTCTATGATTATAATGCATTTTATTGCTTCTTCTTCTTCTTCTGTTGCCCTATCCGTTTCGGACGTTGGCTATTAACAAGGCTATTCTAATTTTAAGCACGGCATTTCTAAACAGATCTACAGACGACAATCCAAATCACTGGCGCAGGATGTGCATCCATGAATGTCGTCTCCTTCCTGGTCTCCTCTTACCATTTACCTTGCCCTGCACAATCAGCTGCAGCAGACGGTACACCCACATCTCGAAGGATTCCAGTTCCGTTAGGGTGGCCTCTCTTGTGGTCCAAGCCTCCACCCCGTAGAACAAAACAGAAAAGACATAACACCTTGCTAGCCTTAGTTTTAGTTGTAGAGAAATATGCCTGGTTCCATTTCGCGTTAACCGTGGTGCCGAGATATGATTCACCAGATATATGTCCTGACCATTTATCGTCAGATTCATTGGAGGATGATTTTATTTACTTTTGTTTAATTAAAAAGCAAAATATAATCGTAAAAATACCGTCAGATTTAAAAACAACAAAAACGCTGTCCGATTACGACGCATCTTCATTTGGAGTGACATCGGCTAACAACATAACAGATGTGGCATCGTTCACCTCAATAAATAAAAATCTTCTACAATTTTGAAAAACTGCTCGAATGTAACAATTTACCAATATTTAAATAATAAGTAATGTTTAAAGAAATTCTGCTATTTTTAATTTAAAATAAAATATTTATTCATTGTTCTTTTTTAGTATATCATTATGATACAAACAGAGAGCAGTATTTTATATGGACGGCTCTAAACTAGAGGGGAGAGTAGGTTGCGATGTCTTTTCAAAAGACCCTTCACTTAGCCTGCCGTTTCGTTTGCCTGATTACTGTAGTGTGTATCAAGCCGAAATGACAGCCATTACCGAGGCAGCTGTCTGGACACTCCGCAACGAAGAAAAGTTTACCGAGATATCCATTCTTTGCCACAGCCAGGCTGCTATCGAATCACTAAACTCAATATACTTGACCTTTAGGGCAGCGGTGCAATGCCGAGCCGCCCTGAATGAGCTAGCAGCTAAGTTTAGAGTTCACATTGTCTGGGTATCCGGACACAGGGACATACCAGGCAACCGTAAGGCAAGGAGTACCGATTGCAAACTGCCGGTTTCTCCTGCATAGCAAAGTAGTTTAAAAAGCCAACTTGGCGTGGCAAAAGGAACCCACATGCACGAATCATCGAAACAGATTTGTGCTAAACTAGATCTACGTCGAACTAATGATGTTTTAACTCTATCCAGGGAGTCCATTGGAAATGCGATCGCGGCCATAACAGGACAATGAAAAGGTGGATCCCATGCACGGCGCATGGGAATCGCAAAGCTTCGACACGACTTCTGTAGAACCTAACATGGTTGTAGAAAAAGTATAGTGTTTTACTCGTCGAAATCATTTTTTTGAAGCTATTAAACATTACCAGCCGAGGCTGGTAAATCGTTCTCTCGCTTCAAAAAATGTTACTTTCGTCACTCGTAAAATAATATACTATTTTTAACAGTGTTTGGTTTCTTATTTAAAAAACGCAGAGTATCCACTTATTTAGAGTAATTAACCGAAAATAAATTCGCAGAATTCGCAGATGCAGTTAACGATTAAAAAAGATTAATTATTTCAGCGGAAAAATCTTCTAAACCATGCCAACAAACGATCATGGGATTCCCAAGGGATAAACGTAGCTATCAGGAAGCCATGAATAGGCCCATTTCGATAATTAGCTACGATCCTCCGGAATACCAGGTAAATATTAAACGAAAGTTTTTTTTGTGATAATTAGGATAAAATAAAAGTGCCTTGCTTGTTACATAAAAGGAAAAAATTCCGGATGGAGAAAGGAGCAATAGAAGTTCTAAAATGTACTTTGCCTTGGCAAATACGTCGGAGGAAAGAGGAATGCCACCTAACAGCGAAAAGAAAAAGCAAGAAGCCAAGCTTTTACAAAATATGTCATCCGGTCTGGGCACCACCAATAACAGTAAAGGTTAATATGTTATATTTATTATTTATTTATAATAATAAACCACTTGATGTCCCATTTACAATAGACAACGACTATTATAGAATTTAGAAAATAATTGATTCTGAAAATTAAAAGTTTTACTGTCTAAAATTTCCATAATTGTTCTTCTTTCCTTTAATCAAATATTTTCACTTAGTCACAGCTGAATCCATCGGTGTGAATTTCCAATTTAGGAAACATTTAAATCGATTAAACTAAATCTATTTCGAACGGAAAATTAATTTTCTTCCGGTGTGTTTTTCTACGTTTAAAGTTTCTCAGTTCCTTGTTAAACTTTTAGCTTTCCCAATAAATGATATAAAACGATTAAGTTTAAATCTAAAATCCAAAATTTTACCTATCGGAGAGAACGAAAATTTTCTTGATCGTGAATTAAAAAATTTCATTATTATGGAATTTTTTATATCATTTATTTTAAATTCAACGAAAACCAAAATTATTTGATTAATTAAAGGAGCCCACAAACTTGAGGGACTTACTACATTTTAAACTTTTAGAACTGCGAACTTTCAGATTTTTTTTTTATCCAGTTTGGTCGCTTTTAGTACGTTAGAATATCAACAATGTTCGCTTGATAAACTGCGTGTTTAACTTGCTTTTTTTTCAGTAACTTTGTAACGATTTAAACAGTACTTGTTTTATTTAATAGAAGAAACGAGCTTGATTGGCCCGTGCAGCAACAACCAATGCACCTCGATAGACTCTGAAAGTGGGGAGACGCGCACACCAAGACAGAAAAACAGCAATAATCTTTTCGATGAAGGCGATAAACCATGGCAAACTTTGGTATCTTATGTCGACGAAATAACAGTAGGAGGTAGACGAAATTCCAAAGGGCAATACATCGACGGGATGGGAAATTTTCCTGGATTCGGAAAAAAGAAGCCGCCGCGTGTAGCACCAGACTGTTTTCCTAGCAATTTTTATGAAAGGTCAGGTGGTTATTTTTCTTATTAATCGACTATATTTTTTATTAAAATAATTTCAAGTATAACTGCAAGCTCTTTATTCTGAAATAATCACTGTTTAACACAAAACAATATTATTAAAAAACATATTTTTAAATAAAAAAATTAATCTCTTTGGTTTAAATAAAATCAAATTTGTCTGAACATACAAAAATATGAAAATTTAAAAGTTTTTTTTTCGATTTTTTTAAATATTTTTACAAAACCATACGAATTGATGGTTATATTATTATGCTACACTAGGGGTGGCCTGTGCGAATACTTCGCACCGATAGTGGTCAATTACGTAATATAATAAAGTAAAAATAAATAAATCAGTCTTATATTAACATTATTATCCTGGATGGTACCCGCGACTTAGACTGCGTAAGATTAGTACTTCGTGTAGCTCATTTTCTTTTCCAAGGAATTCATCCATCTATCTTTATACCAAAATTTAATACTCATTACGCTGACAAAAAAAACTTAAAACTGATAGGTGTCAATTTAATTTGGTTTATTTCTTCTTCTTCTTCTTAATGTGCCATCTCCATCAGTGGAGGTTGGATATCACAGTCGCAAATACTTCTTGATCTTCGGCTGTTCTTATAAGTTCTTGTAAGTCCAGGCCAGTCCATTGACGTATGTTTCTCAGCCGTGACATTTTCTTTCTTCCGAGGCCACGTTTGCCTTCGATTTTTCCCTTAACAATAAGCTGAGCGTACCGGGGTATTTAGGGTTTCTCGGAATGTGAGCTAGATGCGCTGTTTTCCGTATCTTTACGAGTTTAAACAGCTCACGCTCTATCCCCAGCCTGCGAAGAACCTCTTCATTAGTGGTGCGCGACGTCCATGTTATTTTGAGCATTCTACGGTACGTCCATCAAAGTCTTCTAATTTATTGATGGTTTGTGCTTTAAGTGTCCATGTTTAGTTTAGTTTATTGCTAATTTTAAATTGACTAATGTCAATTGGAAATTTATGTAGCTAATTTGATTTTAACTAATGTTATTTTGATTCTGATTGCTGCCAACATCCATACATTTATACTCACAAACTTGCGCGTTTATAATAGTAGTAGGATTTAGTTAAACAAAAAAGTTAACTTGAAAAATTTATAGATACTGTCCATAAAGTTTATTACTTCTTCAGAAAGATAATAAAAATAAGTCTCTAATATAAAGATAAAATAAATGTACGTTGATGGTGAATAAAAACTTTGGCGATAAAGAAAATTTTATCCAACGATGTTTGCTGCAAAATTTCGACTACGTTTTAAAGTTTCACGTACACGCCGCACCAGTTCACAAAGCATTGTTATCCACTATTTAAATATCTTAGTTTTAAAGTGATCGAAAAACTTTGGGGCCGTATTGTAATGCTCTATTACTTTTTGTTTATTTCTTTCACTAGTACTCTTTCTGATGCTTGAATTACTATCGGAAATATTTCCGAGAGCACACCAAAGTAATATATAAGAAGATGTTTTTAGGATTTTATTAGTATAAAATAAACATTCGGTCGTCTAAAATAATGTATTCTATTAGCTATCAACCAAAATCTGTATTATTACAGTGAACGAAAAGCTGAATTTTTATAATTTTTGTTTGTTAGGTTACATGAAATAATTAAAAATGAATTAACAGAACTTTAAAGTGTTTATTTTAATTTAAATTCTACAACTAAAGTTTGCTAAAAATATCATCTTTTATATACTTTTTAATTATACTAAGTGAAGAAAGACAACAAAAAATGTATTAATAGCATTATTCCTTTGTAAAAATAGACAGATAAAAGTAGCAATAATTATTAAATAAGCGTATAAAAGGCTGTGCATTTGACAGAAAAATTATCAGTAGTAATAACCCAAGGACATTGATAATTGTCGAAACAATTTTATAACAGATTTCGAAAGCTTGTTGCTTGGAAACAGACCGACGCCGTAGGCTTGAGATAGATGTTATAAAATTTTTGAGCATTCATCAATGTTCGAGGGTTATTCGGATAGAAATTTTTTTGCTGATTATGGAAATAAAATATTTTCTTACATCACAAAAGTCCATGAACGCTTTCCACACAAAATTTTTATTGTGAACAGTATTCTTCGGTATATTCGATGCTATAATTTCATCAATATTATCTTGAGTATCGCATTGTTGCCTATAAGCAACAAGCTTGAGATAGATGTTATAAAATTTTTGAGCATTCATCAATGTTCGAGGGTTATTCGGATAGAAAAATTTTTGCTGATCGTAACATTGAAATATTTGAATTGTCAAAATCGAATTAAAAGGAAATGTAGGTATGTATCCATAGCAACATGACATGATTTAGTGAAAAGAACCCGTGGGCTCTTTTCAGTATAATTTTGTTTTGATTGGTTGTGTTCGATCAGACGACCACAAATTGACTGATTTTATTGGATATCAACTTGAGCAAAAATTTTTCGCTGTAATCACGCCATAATCACTTCCACTAAAATACAAACATTGTCATGGTGATCTGTCAAAAACACCCAATTTGATTGGTGTGGAATTTTTTCAAAATTACGAATATCCTTTTTTGTTTCAGGTGTGTGTGTTTGAACAAGTGCGCTAATACGAAAGTTGGCATAAAATGGATAAATTTGAGAAAATACGTATTGAGAATTGTCGACACAGCAGCCTTCGAATGGTTCATTTTAGTTTTGATTTTCGCCTCCAGTGTGACGCTGTGTTTCGAAGATATTCACCTGGACGAAAATCCTGACCTTAAGTTAGTTTTGTACTGGACGAATCTTGCATTTTCCATTATTTTTATCATCGAAATGTTTCTTAAATGGATAGCCTTGGGTTTCCATAAATATTTTACAAGTTTTTGGACGTTGTTGGATTTTTTGATAGTTTTCGTAAGTACTACCATGAAATTTAATCTTTTTAAAAATTTGGTGGATTCGTTCGATTTGTTGCCTCGCCCACCCACCATTTTAAAAACTCCACTATTATCTAATAATTGATTTGTAGGTATCGTTATTTAGTTTGTTGATAGAAGAAAACGAAAATCTCAAAGTACTGAGATCGTTACGAACATTAAGAGCGTTAAGGCCTTTAAGAGCCATAAGTAGATGGCAAGGAATGAGAATCGTAGTCAACGCCTTAATGTATGCCATACCCAGCATTTTCAACGTACTATTAGTGTGCTTAGTGTTTTGGTTGATTTTTTCAATAATGGGCGTACAGTTTTTCAGTGGAAAATTTTACAAATGTGTAGACGATGAAGGAGAAAGATTGGACACATCTGTTAGTAATTTTCACACCGTTTTATATGATATTTAAAAATTAATTACATAAATTAATACTCTTTTATCATTATTTTCAAAAAATATTTTAGATTGTGGACACAAAATGGGATTGTTTAGAGCAAAATTTTACGTGGATGAATTCGAAAATATCATTTGACCATGTCGGAATAGCCTACTTGGCTTTATTTCAAGTGGTAAGTACTACAATGTTTTTAAAATATTTTGAACGCAATACAAAAATTTGCGAGTATTATGTATAAATTATAAATGGTGTTTATTTTAAAAATTACAAATAATAAATATGAGAGTATACACAAATGTAATTGCACAATCGTACAGCGGTTTGAACTTATTTATGAAGGTGGGAACTGATCCCCCTAATCGTATAGCAATTTAAAGAAGTAATTAGAAAGTTGGACTAATACCTAATACTAGAATTGAATGCTTAATTCATGCTTTTAATTTTAAAAAGGTATGTTTTCGACTTTTCGACCACACAAAGTGTCGAAAAACCTCGTTATCAAGTACCTTTTTTCCAACATACTTCACATTAATTTATTTTAACAGTATGAAGTGGCGCGAACATATATAATGGTAAATAGTCACCAGGCTTACTGTCAACGGTTTCTATCTAAACATTTTGTAGGAATCCGGGTGTCGTAATATCCCTTTTTCGTACACAGGAGGAATTATACTCCACTTAGATATCGCGAATGGAGGGGAAATAGTTTATAGCTGTTTGTGATTTTATAGTGTATTGCTAATTTATATACGTTGGCGCTCATGGACGGCTCGAGAATAATTTTAATGAAAATAAACGAAGTATTTTAATCGACTGATTCCAACACATTTTGTGAACCCTTTAGTCATGTGTATTCATCACAAGAAAAAATTATTTTAGTAGGCATATTAATTTGGGGGTTTGGGGGGTTGTGAACTATGATTGAAAAACGTCTAATTTTTTCTTTCTATTAAGTTATTAAATTGAAGCGTACATTTGAATCATTTTCGTTTTTCGCAGGCTACATTTGAAGGATGGATGGAGGTGATGGCAGATGCAGTAGACGCGAGAGGCGTCGACTTGCAACCTCAAAGAGAAGCAAACCTCTATTCTTATATTTATTTCGTAATTTTTATAGTGTGCGGATCTTTCTTCACGCTTAATCTTTTCATCGGAGTAATTATTGATAATTTTAATATGCTCAAGAAAAAAGTAAGTCGTTTTGCGCTTTTTATACACCAATAAATCATTCAAAATGAAAGCTTTTGGATATTTACCCGCGTCACTGATAGATAGGTAATTAATTTTTTTTTTATAGTACGAAGGTGGGGTATTAGAAATGTTTTTGACCGAAAGTCAGAAGCATTATTACACGGCAATGAAGAAACTCGGAAGAAAGAAACCTCAAAAAGTAATAAAAAGGCCGATGAATCAATGCTTGGCCATGTTTTATGATCTTTCAAATTCTCGCCGATTCGAAATAGCAATATTTGTATTAATTTTTTTAAATATGCTCAGTATGGGCATCGAACATTACGGCCAACCGCATGCCGTGTTCTTTGTATTAGAAGTAAGCAATGCGTTTTTTACGACTGTTTTTGGATTAGGTAAGATAACTCGATGGGATCGTTTTCAGTCTGTAGGAATAATATCACCTTGTAACTTTTTTTGTGGGGCTTAATCACCATCTAAACATGTTTTTAAATTTTAACTACAGCTACAATAAAATTTTATAGCAGGATTTTTTGGATTCATTAAAATTTGCTGATTTAGGTAAGCGACTTTCAAAAATATTACGCCATTTTGTTTCCGAAAAATCTTAGTAAGTACTTTTATTTATATGTACGGGTGGGCGAAACTCGTTGTCTCAGCTCTATTACAAGATAAGTAAAGAACGATAGAAAAAATCCGAAGAGATCTTCTTAAACGGGATTGAGTAAGGTCCATTTTAAGCCTAATTTGCATATTTATTCATATTTCAAAAGACAACAATTCGTGAACTATCCTCGTACCACAGAAAGAAACAAAGTATGTTGAATCACTACAACAAATTTTCAATGCAACCACCTTCTACTTCTAAACACATGCAATCTCTGCCTTCTCTCACTGAAGCATTCGTAACATTTTTCTAGATAGTTCAACGAAAGCAATTCCGATTTTTTCTTTTAAATGTTTCAGGTTAACAGATTGTGTTCTGTAAACTTTATTTTTCAAAGTTCCCCGCAAGATGAAGTCTAGTGGGATCAAGTCCGGTGATTTAGGCGACCACTGTATCGGTCCATTTATACCTATCCAATTTTCTCCGTACGTTTTATTTAAATATTGTTGGACAATTCTTGCTTAATGCGGTGGAGCTTAATCATGCTGGAAACACATGCTTGCTCGCAGCTGTAATGGCACATTTTTGAGAAGCACGGGAAGTTGCTAATATCGTTCTCTATGTAAAATCTCTTTATAAAAATATGGACCAATCAAATGCCCATTAATAATACCACATCAAACGTTAATTCCGAAGTGTCCTTGGTTTTCAATAAGATTGACAAAATGTGGATTTTCAGTAGCCCAAAAATGTTCATTTATTCTATTGGGCTTACCGTACTCAATTTTAAATTCAACTCTCTTGGGTATTCAAAATACTGCAAAACAGTATTGACTCTTTTAACAATTTTTATTCCCTTTTTTCAAAGTCAAATCACAACAAAACATTATTTGTCAACCAGTAGTTTAATTATTGACAGATGTGACTTTGCTATTTTCCAAAGGCAACTTTTTTAAATCGTGACTATTGCGAATTTTTAATAATACTTTCTTTACAAATATGCTTATAATTCTATAACGGAAAAAGGTAGCAAACTTTTTTCTTTACAAAATTTGTTTAGAAAAATTTACTCGTTTTTAAATTTGCAAAAATATAGGTATGACGTTGACGTCATTACTTCAGTTTCCAAATAAGGTTAAATATGTAAATGAGGCTTAAAATGGATTACTCAATCCCATTTAAGAACATTGTTTCAGATTTTTTTATCGCTTTTTTTTTTATAATAGAGCTAAGACATCGAGTTCTGCTCACCCTGTACAAAACAGAACAACTTTTAGTGGCAACAAGGTGACATTACGCCTTGAGATTTTTGTTTAATTATCTAATGTTATTGATTGCCAAAAATATGGTTTAAAAACGGAGATCTGAAAGATTAATTAAATATTTGTTAATAATTACATACTTTTTTTTCTCGTTTCAGAAGCAATAGTGAAAATAATAGGTTTAAGGTATCACTATTTTACTGTTCCATGGAATGTTTTCGATTTTCTATTAGTTCTGGCTTCCATTCTTGGCATTCTTATGGAAGATATAATGATAGACTTCCCTGTTTCTCCAACTCTTCTTAGAGTAGTTAGAGTTTTTAGGATAGGAAGAATTTTACGATTGATAAAAGTAAGTATATTAGCAAGTATATACATATACATATAATTTATATATATAATAATAAAAACGTGTTTTATTAAATTAATGAATATATTTATTTATGTTTAGTCATTATAACGAGTGTACAGGGTGGTGTTTCTAATTAGTGACAGTTTCGATTTAACTGGCGTTTAACATTAATAACAAATTATTTTGTTGGTATTTCATTAGAAAAACGAACAAAGTTAAGAATTTATTATTTTGTTTGTTTAATGTTAATAAAGCATTTTAAATTTTTTTATTGCAATGTGGAATAATTAATATAATATTAAACATCAGGTACCTACTTATTCAAATTTAGTTTTCAATATTAAAATTTGGTGGTAATTATGATAGGGTTCCCACAATTTTGTGTTAAACTATACACGGTGATTCATTAAGAACGTCCATTCTCTGAATTGCAGATTCTAAACCTCAAATGTGATGATTCTGCCCGAGTTACCGGATGTTTAAAGTTTAAATATGGATTTTTATTTTCGCAATAATTTTTCATGTTTTCACAATTTCTATTTGAAAATTGGCAATTTTACGTTTTTTAGCATGACGATTGCCAATTTTGACTCTAAATTAGCATTGCTAATAGAGGGCGCTAGTTACACTTGGTTGTGTTTAGTAAATCAAAGCAAATTTCTTTTTTTTTTGGCTGAAGTATGAGTAACATAATAAAAAAAAAATTACTCTTGTTTGATTCATGTAACTTTTTTTGTAGAATCTAACGCTTTTTAATATTTTTTTATTGTGTTACTCATACTTCAGCCAAAAAAAAAAATTCGCTTTGATTTACTAAACACATCTAAGTGTAACTGGCGCCCTCTATTAGCAATGCTAAGTAGAGTCCAAATTGGTAATCCTCGTGCCAAAAAACGTACAATAGCCAATTTTCAAATGGAAGTTGTAAAAGCATGATAAATTATTGCGAAAATCAAAATCCATATTCAAACTTTAAACACTCGGTAGGTATCTCGGAAACTAACGATATTTGTATGAGGCATGTTGGGCAGAATCATCATATTTTGAGGTCTAGAATCTACAATTTAGAGATCGGACATTCTTAATGAACCACCCTGTATATTAAGTCTTAAAAAAATTAAAAGAAATTTTTTGTTCAAAAATGGTACCTCTCCAAAAAAATAATTAATAAAAATTACACACCCTTTATTCTCGTACGTTTTAATAAAAACTTTGTTTGATTATCATTTAATGATAAAATTAAGTTGTTTATCCAACAAAAACAAATACACGAAAATTAAAAAGTTAATTTATTTACTAAACAATTCTTCATAACTTTGCTCGCTGGGCTACACTATTGTAAATTGTAAGTATTATTACATTAGGTTTATCACCCCCGAGCTGTGGTCAGTATACATTATATTTATTGTTTATTCATTGTTGTGATGTACCCCCTTCGTTCGGAGTTGTTGATGTCGTATTTGTTGTTAATAATAGTATATTATTAAACAAAGTACCGTCCCTAACTATCCGAAATTTTTTTCAACCTATATTTTGATCCACCCCCTATTTTTATAGCATTAAATAGAAAAAACCGAAATTCCAAATTGTGATTGTCATTTTTTTTATCTGCCATATACTTAAAGTTTCCTCCCAAAACTGTAAAACAAAAAAGATAATAACAAATATACAAGGACTAAAAATAAACATCGGAAATACAAAATTTATGACGAACCTCGTCCCTAGCAACAACCCAATTATTGAAAACTCTGAGGAAGAATGGAAAGATAAATACACATATTTAGACCACGATATAAGCAAATCCAAAGCCAACCAAACATGCGAGATAAACAGAAGAGCTATACTCTCCTAGGCAGCTTACGGCAAACTTAGAGACGTTTTCAAAAGTGACCTTCCAATATACTCGAAAAGAAAAATTTTCAACCAATGTGTTCTACCGGTTATGACCTGCGACGCCGAAACACTTACCCCTACCAACGCTTCTGCTTAGAAACTAAAAGTAACACAGCGCAAAATGGAGAGATCGATGCTTGGTGATGTGGTCGTACATGTAGCAAAACTCAAATGAAAGTGGACGGGACATGTGGCTCGCATGCAAGATGGCAGATGGACAAAACGATTGCTTGAATGGAGACCCAAATCCAATAAAAGAAATAGAGGAAGACCACCAACTCGCTGGACAGACGACATCACAAAAATTACAAAAAACTGGATTCGTAGCGCTCAAGACAGAAAAGAATGGACTCAACTAGGGAAGGCCTATGTCCGGCAGTGGACGCAGAGGGCTGATTGATGATAATGATGTTGATGATGACCTATAGTTAATAATATTAATTTAGAAGTAATGTTGCGAATAAAAATGAAAACCATTTTTTTTACTTTTTTTTTTTATTTTTGCATTTTAATTTTAACTAGAAACATTGATTGTTTTTTGTAGCTCTGATTTATCCTTTTACTTTTAAATTAAACGTAATACACTGTTTTGTAAGAAAATAAGGCTCGAGATGATGCATGATTCAATGTACTGAGATATCAATTATTTTTATTAAAAATAAGTAGCATAACGGTGCACTTGCTTTTCTTTTATTTCTACATTTTCCCTCTTGAAGTTTGGAGGTTTATTAGATCGACAAATAGAGCCGATCTACATTTGCATCTATTTTTAAATATTCTTAAAAAAGTGTCTAAAATTTACAAACCCTTTTTTTACAGAACAGCGTATCTACCCCCTACAACATTAGAAAAAACCTAATTTTTTTTAATTTTTTAATTACGAATTAAAAAAATATTGCCATAGATAAAAATTTATATACACGTATTGATCTTAATTTTAGTTTTAAAGGATATAATAACATTGAAATTAACGTAAATACCAAATAAAATGATTTATGATCGTAAATTTTATTGTTATTAATGGTTTAAATATTCTTTAAAGCTAATAAATGTAAGATTTTAAAAGTTTTGTTAATTTAAATTAAAAAAATGCGATTTTTTGCAGGCTGCCAAAGGTATAAGAAAGCTCCTTTTTGCTCTAATAGTGTCTCTTCCTGCCTTATTTAATATAGGGGCTCTGTTGGCTCTTATTACTTTCATTTACGCCATCATTGGCATGTTTCTCTTCGGCCATGTGCGCCAACAGGGGGCGCTAGACGATATGGTAAACTTCGAAACATTTGGACGATCTATGCACCTCCTCTTCAGGCTGATTACTTCGGCAGGTAACAGCATTTCAAAAAAAAAAACTAGTAATATGTACGAGTAAAATAAATGTTTCTTCATTTTAGGTTGGAATGACGTATTAGAATCTTTAATGATCGAATACCCAGACTGTGATCCACATTATAGAAATCAGAGCAACGGTGATTGTGGTTATCCACTACTAGCAATAATATATTTTACCAGTTTTATTATTATAAATTATATGATAGTTATTAACATGTACATTGCTATTATTCTCGAAAATTTCAATCAAGCTCATCAGGAGGAAGAAATCGGCATTGTAGAAGATGATTTGGAGATGTTCTACATTAGATGGAGCAAGTAAGTTTTTTTTGGTTAAAAAAACATCGCGACGCTTGATAAAGCTAGGACAAATGTGTCGTCACCATTTTCTATAAACAAAATTTCTTGGATTGTGTCCATAAGAACGACAACAAGTTCTGATTGAATGCACACTATTATCTGTATAGTTTGTGCACTTGGAACTTGTTCCTTAAACTGAAATGGTCATTTGTGGACAGGACCTCCAATTTGTAGAAGTTCTTCTTTTTGAGACTGCTTGAAATTCTGATCCACAACCGTTTTGTGTGACGGAAATTGGTGGGGGTAGACACTGTGTTGGGCAGAGTGGAAGCAGTGTCTCGCTTACCTTCGGGTGTCGGAGAAGAGTGAGACATACGCTCTTGTATACGCGTGTTGTATTTGTATATTTTCGGGAATTTTATCTGTCAAAGTGACAATGTAAATATTGTTCGCGAAAAAGTGTATACATTTTTGAAGAACGTCAAGCTAACCTATTTTTCATTGAGGTAGTTATTCGCGAGTAAAATTGTAAAGGCAATTTTTCGCGAATAAAATAAAATAATATTTTAACACACACTAATAACAATTTTTAAAATTGATAATTTTATTTTTCGAACAAATCTTAATTCTAAATACAATCTCAATTTTTTTGATATCTATTTGTCACGTAAACATATGTCAAATTTTGAAAAATTTATTTATAATAACGTTTCTATAAATAAATACCTAATTTTGATAACCTCCAAAATAAATGTTAAATTAACTAATAAATTTTTACTGAATTTTAATTTAACACACATATCTGCTATTTTAAAATAATATATGCTCTTTAAAAAAATATATTATATTTCCCACAACTTTTCATTACATACGTTTTTTTCGCTCTCTTTCTGTCAAAGAGACAATTTTAAATATTGTTCGCGAAAAAGTGTATACATTTTTGAAGAACGTCAAGCTAACTTATCTTTCACCGAGTGAATTTTTATTTGCATGGAATAGATTAATAAATAAAATTCAACTGTTTTCTTTGCTCTGTTTTCTGAAGTTTCACTTTTACTGCGTGTGAACTACACATACACTTTTTCGTGGGGTTGTTCCTTTTTGGATTTTGTCAATAGGAACGACAAGAAGTTCTCTGTCGTAAACTATCCACAGTGCACCTATAGTACTTATTTCTTCACAAAACTGGAGGATGAGAAAGTCAATTTTGTGTGAATTTTTTTTTATTAGAAAACTTATCAAGACCAACATATGTTGATATGAAAAATGTTGACAAAAATAATTAATTACAGATATGATCCACACGCTACACAGTTCATCCGATTCTCTCAGCTATCGGACTTCATAGCGTCACTGGACCCTCCGTTGGGCATATCAAAGCCAAATACGGTGGCCTTAGTAAGTTTTAACTTACCAATAGCGAAAGGCAATAAAATTCATTGTTTGGACATATTACACGCGTTAGTAAAACACGTACTAGGACACGTGGAAGAAACTGAGAATTTTCGACAATTGCAAGAGCAGATGAGTATCAAGTTTAAAAAACAATTTCCGACGAGAAAGGAACTGGAAATCGTCTCTTCTACGAGAATATGGAAGAGGCAAGATAAAGCCGCGAGACTCATACAGAGGACGTACAAAAATTATCAAAAGTAAGTAAAAATAATATAAAGTGTACCCGATCTACTTTTCTTCGTTCTCATACATAAAAAAATGTTGTATTTTTTTTTCAGACGTAAAAAAGAACGCGAGCGTGAACAAGAAGACGAAACGACGCAAACTTCGTCACCAGGAACGGGATGGCAAGGGCGGTTGTCGGCCTTTTTGCACGTGCATCGAGGGAGTCGCGCTTCCTCTCGCAAGTCCTCTAGGGCGTCCGACGCTAGCGATCTCAGCGAACTTGGCGGCCCTTGGCTGAATTTACCATTGCTGTTGCTCTCCAGCGCCACCAACATGTCCCCCGAGGAATTGGATTTGACGCGCGACACCGCCGATGTCAGCATCAAGGTTAGCGAGCCAACACCGGAGGCTGGTAAGAACTTCACTAGATAAAACTATATTTTTTAAAAATGAATCTTTTATTGTGCTACTACTTTACTTTTTAATTATTTATCTGCGAATATTGCGAATTTTGGTTATGCAGTCATTACTGAATAAATAAGTCATTAAAATAAAAAATAATGTATTTTTTGTGACTAAAAAGCTTTATAAACCAGCAGTTATATGGGAGAGGATTGTTTGGAAGCACCAGTGTTAAATAATAATGATGCAAAGACGAAAACTTTGCCATAAAGATCTAAGGCTCTTAGAGCCGGTTTTTCAATGCTCGGTGCTAACTAACAATAGCTGACTATAGGCTAAGCTAACCATCAGCTAAAGTTCTAACTAACAACTATTGCGTTTCTCCATGGAATGTTCGTCTGTAGGCCAGCAAACCGTCAGTTTTTATGAACGTTGGCAGTACTGATGTTTTAGGGAGCACTTCTGATCGGTCCTTCCCCTTTGCACTTGAAACTCCTAATCCTAACCTCATCAGCATCAGCTAAATTTAAAATTGTGTCCCGGAGGAAATGTGAACTGATAGAGATTGAAAAAGAAATTGTCATAGAGAGAAAACAACAAAATTAAAAAGAACACGAAATAAGAGTGAGCCTGCTAAAACTTCAAAAATCAAAAAGAGGAACAAACAATGAAGAATGAATTACTTAGTATAATCTGAACAATATTAAGACTGCGGACTGCTTTCAACGTTCCACGTAGGTCCACTATCCTAATAAAACTATTTGTTACACCATATCACTCGATAAAAGTAGTATTATATTAGCTTAATTTGTTATATAATTTATTGTTTGCAAAATTGAGGTTTCTCATATACAAATAAATAAATATTTTGCTATCATTCACGAATTTTGATCACGAATAAAATAACTTTGAAAATAACATGCATTTTATTTACTGTGTGGATCAAGCGTTTTCATTTAATATTATTGAAAAATAGTTGTCTAGTATGTCTTCTATGAAATTTATGTCCCTTATATGATGGGAGATACGGAATGGTTTCTGAAATGAGAAAGTTAGTGGTCGTACTGAAATTTATGGAGATTGAAATATTTTACCTATCTGTTATTCAATTTTTTTCAATTATATTCACAACAGTTTCTTTTCTGAACCTAAATCTTGGGAAAAAATCCAGTAGGTACATCAAAATCGTCAAATGGATTACTTTTTTCTCTGACCACGTATGACCTTCTTTGGTAATCAATGAAGGTTATTCTTCATCGTCATCACTTTAAAAATCAAATGTTTTCATTTTTCTTAGCAAAAATAAAATAGAAAGTGAGGTTACGAGTTACGGACTGTTCGGAATAGTTAACTTACGGAGCGTATGCGTCGTGAAGATAGCCATTTGACAAGGACTTACAGATGAGAGTTACTCTATTGCCGATAGAATAGCCGTAGGTTAGCGCAAGATGAGGAGGTGGAAATACGGTTTAGCTAAAGGTTGTCGGTTAGCCGAAAGCTAAATCACTTTAACCGAGCATTGAAAAACCGGGCCTTAACATTATTATCTGTATAATTTAAGATCTGCACAAAATGGTCAAAAACCGGTTTAGGTACATTTACCTATATTTTCACTAAACGCTTTGTGTGTAGTATATATGACGTAAATACTATAAACTCTATAATTATAAATGTTAAAAACTTGATGTCCGTTGTCTTCTTTCATATTTATTTTATATTCTAGTAGATACACCGTACACGTCTTCAAGATTAGTAACTAGTAGTAGATATTTTACACGAGTGTAAGAATTTTCACTTCTGTGAGTATGTGTCTATATATTTATATACATTTCCACACGCAATAATAGTATATTCACATTAGTGAACGATGGTAGAAAAAAAAACACGCGCTGAACTTTCACAATAGCTTCCTTCCATGACCTCCACTATGATACTTTAGGTACATAATTGATTCCTTGAATATACCTACTTGTAATGCAACCAATTTCGACTCTACTACCATTAGCGACTTTTAGTCGCGGTGACCAGAATCGTTGTCGCAGACAATCTACAATGTGCACCCATTGTGATAGATAAAATTAAATTAAAACAGTTTTCATTGGATATAATCGAAATTAATACAGTCCGCAATCAGTTATTAAATCGAGAAGAAAAAATACTAGTGGAAATCTAGTCATTGACCATACAAGTTATTTGAAGATTCATGTGAGCTCCTCGACAAGTTTTTCCAGTATTATCGAATGACGAAAAGTATTTTTGACAAATTGTTGGTCCATCAGTAACATGTTACGTTCTCCCCTAGGGATACGGGGAAAATAGAATAGATCCCAGGTATGGTTTGCCTGTCGTAAAAGGCGACTAAAAGACTCCCAATCGAAAGTGTTATGCGACCCGTGCTGATGGATGCATGGCGGTGGGGAAGCACCGTCGCTAATGGAGCCAACAGGAAACCGGGTGAAATCTTGTAGTGGACAGCCATACTCGTTGACTGCAAAGAAGAACTGAGAACGCTGGTAGACCGTAACTGATACGGGTTCCAGGACGCCAGGAAGTTGCAGGTAATGAGGAAGTAGACGAACTTGCAAGAAGAGGTTCGGAAAAACACAAAATCTACTGGAAACGTATACCAGGAAAAAAAACACGGGAAATAATACATCAAAGGACGGCAGAACTGTTACCGATGAACAGGAATCAGCTAAGACTGTATAATGGAGGCCTGGCCTGCGGGTTGTGCGTGGTTCTAGGTCCCGGGAACTTCCTGTCTTTTTCGGACCAGTGCCTCGCGGCGGCGCAGTGTGTATTTTGCTGTTTTTGGGTCCTTGCCGGGTGGTCCGCTGGTCGAGTCTCCATTGTACAATGATACCAAAACACATAGGCAAGATACAATGGGCCACCAGGCCCAAGTGTCACCGGAGGCAATAGCCAGACGGACCTAAATAGGGGTGGAGTTTTTAACATGTTACGTTCATCATATATTTTAAATAAAGTTAAATTATTCGTATTCGAAACAATGATTTATAGGTATATTTTTGCGACTGAAAAATCTCGCGACCAGAAATCGCTAATGGAGGCTAAGTCTTAGGTAGCTACAGTTTCCTTTTATGGCGATCGTTCAATTTTTGATTCACTCGTTCGACTCGATGCTTATAGACATACACACACAAATATAGATTTTGCCTTTGTCCTTTCATACCTAACACTATTCGTGCTGAAGAATTGATTGGTTGCATTGAGATCCGACCACACATCCATAGATTCTACAATAATTATAACTCCTTAAAACACTAGTCGTTTCTATTTGTCAATTCTTAAGCCATTTATGGTGCGAAGACCTTTTTACGAAGAATCTCGAGCTTGGAAAAATTCCAATATGAACACTATTTGCGATGCATCTCTCGCTTTGGATTTACCTACCTCAAAACAATTATTTGGAGTGCGTTATCTTTAAAATTTGGACCAGTATTGAAAACTTCTATTGCCTAAAATACAGACATGCTGTACTGCTTTTATAGTAAATTACGTCTTTTCAGGTACAACTCCAGTAACCCCAACACCTCTGTCCCAACCCCGTCGTAGAAGCGTATACAGTTTTCCTTTTTTCCTGCGTCATCAAGACGCCGTGGAAAAAAACGACGAAAAGACATCGCCCCTTCTTGGTCACACAGAATTGAAAACTTCCCAAACGCTTCATCCGTGTCCCGTCGAAGAAACGAAACCTAGAAGAGGTAGCATCGTCAGAAGAAAGCGAGCCGGTTCGGTAAAATCTCGACCCACGTCGATGGTAGCGGGCGGCTGCCACAGAACCCAATCGGAAAAATGTACCAGGTACGAAATATTTTAGGAAACTTTCCCGATCGGTGTTACAAATTTCTTCTCGAATTCAGTTTCAGCACAGACGTGAGCATCCTCGTGACGGAAGCTTCGCCAGAAAGCCTTTTGATGAGACCTCCATTAAATAGACAGAACAGCGAGTCGACTGTAGTACAGGTGTTGGTGCACAGAGAGAGTGAGGAATACAATAATGACGAAGATGAAGAGAATAGTTGCCCGATGATTGTCGAGGATACCGATTCGCAGGCGAACCAGGAGGAATCGACTGATGTAGTTGTAGACTTAAACGAAGAAAAATCGCATAGCTGATCTTTACTAAACGAATATAAAACATCGGAATGTTAAATTTGAAAATAAAATACCCAATACATGCGTAACTTTCATCGATCCGGCGATAGCCACGTTCTGTGGCAGGCATTTACAAACACAATAGGTATCACTCATTTTTGTGTTAACATAAATACACCGAGTCGGAGCAATCATACAAAGCATGGGGGGAATCGCAAAAAATGCCAGTAGCGAAGTTTAAAAAAAAACAACGTTCCCAAATAATTAACGTCATGAAACTTTATCCGGATTTATGAATGTTAAAACTGCAACAGAGATTTGTAAAATTCTTGAAAGATACGGTATATGAGTTTATTGTAGATACCTTTCAAAACTCTGGTGCAGCGTACAATAAGTTTAAGGTGTTTTCGAGAGATGTCCGATAAAAAATATGTGTAATATAGGTACCCAATTAGTTAAGTCAAGAGCATATTGTATAACTGCAGAAATGTTTTAAAATGACAATCAGTATAAATAGTAAAATATAGGTAGAGATGAATTTTTAACGAAAAGGACATGTCAAGTGTCCCAACCATTTTCCAAATTGGGTATCAGTGGCGTATCGTAAATATTTTGTATCGGTTACCAAATATTTATATAGCGCGAAAATGTATTATTAAAATTGATAGTAAATAAAAAAACAAATAAATTAATAATTTCGAGATCATTAGGGTTTGCTCTTTTCGCCAATAACGGAATAAACAATTACTGTCCTGCTTCCTTAATTATTAACACTTTATATCGTCACTGCTCAGCGAAAACCACGGGGAGGTAAGAGCTTATCCTTCGCCATGGGAACGGGATAAGTAATGTTAGTAAGGAAGAATAGGAGATCGATTGTATATCAAATATACTTTTGTTGTTATCGAACAATATGTCTTCATTACAGGACAATTCATTATCTTCTGCGTTTTCGTCAGTCTCCTGTACCTACTATAAAAATAACACGCCGACCCACATCTTCTTTTTTATCTAGTACCTATATGTTCTCTTTCAATCAACTCAATATTATATTTTTGAGCACCTTTACATACGTGTGGCACTCTCTGTGGTAATTTTAACAATTTTTTCTGAAAAGAACGGCCTTTCGTTAGATGTTTTCGGAGATTAAATACAAGATTGCTTAGGGTCATGTCTTTACTCTTTCAGCCTCATTGTGGAATCTATAAAACACATTTCTCGATATTCCTGTCGCAACCACAATACCCTTGCACGATAATTTTCAATTGGATCTTGCAAGCCAAGTATTGCCTAATTTTTTATAAATTTAATTACATTAGCAATTATCTCTTCTGTTTTCGCAGAGTAGGTAGTTCTTCTTATTTTGCGGTCTACCCATTTTAACAACAGTAACAAAAAACACCTACGAGGTGTGGCGCAGAATGCGTCCTAGAGGGTAGGGGGGAAACTAATGCAGCGTTGGATAGCTGGAAGTGTCAACTATTTTATCACGAAAACACGCTTTTGTCGCTCTAGTAGTATTTTTTCTGTAGAGGTTAGAAACGAACGTGTTTTTTTCTCGTGCCGATAACAATATGTGACGAAAAACAAAAGCAACGGATCGATTAAAAAAAAACTGCGACTGAGTGCTACAAGTTGTTAAAAGAGGCCTCTATGGTGAGAATGCTCTATCTCGTGAGCGTGTGTTCTGAAGGCCGAAAGAGCACCGAAGATTACTAACGTCCAGGTCGACATCAACGGCATCGTAATGACTGAATAGGTTTCAGTGGGTGAAACTGTAAACAAAACTTGAGTTGTGGAAAAACAGGTCGTGGATCTAACACCAGGACAACGCACCTGCCCATAACGCGCTGTACGTGAAGCGTTATTTAGTCGCTGGAGGCACTCCAGTACTCGAACACGCGCCTTACTCGCCTGATTTATCACCCTGTGACTTTAAAATAACACTCTTTTTCATAAGCAGCCTCGTTATTTAATAGCCACACCTCGATACACCCACGCACTTACAGAACTACTAAAATATAAAACTAAACCACATTACATGATTACATATTCCCGCTTGAAAATATCCGCGCGTACTTTTTTTGTTTACCTTCAAGCAGGGATATTCGGCATTTCTTCCTACTCCGACTGACATCACTGAAAGCTGTCCTTATCAATAAAAATTCATCTCTAGGTACTGTTCTGGTATAAGGTTTTATTTTTTAATTTAAATGTTTGATACTTACAAATTACTAGCTACTTAATACATTTTTGAAAATATATTTACTCTCAAAAATTAATCTTTTACGGAGTTAGTTAAAAGCATCTTGTAATACTATATACACTACTTTGGGTCCAAATATGAAATCATGTTCTTGCTTTTATTGTCGTTTTATACCTTCCTTATTATGTGATATATACGATACGAGATTATTAATAAAAATATACAAATCGTATTGCTGTTTAGAACTGTAGATATATCTAAAATAATTAGATTTTCACACAAAAAAAAAGCAATAAATAGTTATACTGTCTTTAGGTGTGTTTGATGGTATCAGTAACTAGGTACATGTAAAGATGCGTACTATACCAAAAATACGTTTTTTCCAATTTAATTTTTTAAAGACCACCTCACCAAAACACTTATCACCGTATTATATTCTGTCTCCATTAGTCTCTTCTCTGTCGTCCATTAGTTTGCTTTTAAAATCGCGCCATAGTACTTTTAATTACATAATTTTCCTTAAATATCATAATAAAAGTGCCATTCGCTCCATTTTTCTTGGGAGCAAGGTTAGATAACTTGTTACCCATTCTAGCAGTTCTTTTACTTCGCCGCCCAATTTTGAAACGTTTATTATTAAGGGAATTGTAGTCATCACATGTGAGTTCTTTTTCTTTCTTTCTTCTTTCATTCAATTATGTTTTTTAAATCAGATAACTGTTTTTATTACACAGGGTGTTTCTAAACTCATGCGAAAAATTCAGGAAATGATTGCCCGTATGAAATTATGTTGGATCTTTCCTACAACAAAATTTCCTCGGCCCACCCCCTTCCGAGATATATCACCCCTTAAAGGTGGTGGGTAAAATTAAGTTTTAATTTTTTTCTCAGATTTAAGTAAATATGAAACTTGGAATTTTGTAATTTCCGTGCATTCGCAAAGGACCAATCACCGGTAGTATTTTTTCAACATTCCTGTTACATTAGAAGCGGGTGAAATTAGCATCCATAATCTTATTAAATATCATTTTTTTTTCGAGATTTAGTTGTGTAAAATAAAAATATTACTTAAAATCCGTTTATTTAAAAACATTCTTAATCTAAAAGTTTTTTCCTAGAACCAATAGATTTGGTGAAAAAAAATTAAATACAATATCATGATTTTTTATTTATTATTAAATACTACGTATTGCGAGTAAAAAACAGTAAAGATGGAAAATGCAAGAATAAAATACGTTTTATAATAAATGTTGAAAATGACCACCCCTTTGCCGAAATTCCGTCTCATCGATCGTCGAACAGGTCAGGCTTACCTATTTCTTAAAGTATCACACGCTATTTGAATACGATTCTTTAAATCGTTGATGTCAAATATCGGTGTGTTGTAAAGTAATGATTTAAGGTAACCTCAGAACCAGAAATCACATGGGTTTAATTCTGGAGATCGAGGAGGCTTGCGTTGCGGTCCTCCTCGACCATTCCAACGGTTGGGATAAGTTGCATCTAAGTATCGCCTAGAAATCTGACTAAAGTGTACCAAAAACCACATTTCCTGTCTAATATTAAGTGGGATGTCCTCAAGTAGTTCAGTTTCGTGTAAGCATCTCTATTTAATGGCTGAGACAGAATATGTGGCCCAATTAAGTTGTTCGCTATAATTTCAATCCATACATTAAGTGAAAACACATTTTGAAAACGGTGCGGGTTTTCGTCTGCCCTTGATTATTATAAAAATAGATCACACAGGATATTGCATTTTATTTTTTTTTCGCCGAATCTATCGGTCCTAAACTTTAATATTAAGTATAATGTTTTTAAATAAACAGGGATTTTAAATAATATTTTTATTTTACAAAACTAAATCTAGAAACAAATATTTGATATTAAATAAGGTGATGCTAATGTCACCCCCTCATAAGGTAACAGGAAAATGTTGGAAAAGTACCGGTAGTTAGTCCTTTTCGAGTGCACAGAAATTACAAAATTTCCAGTTCCTTTCTTTACTTAAATTTGAGAAAAAAATTAAAAATTAAACTTTACTCGTCGACTTTTAGGGGTGATATCTCGGAATGGGGTGGGCTGAGAAAATTTTGTTATAGGAAATATCCATCGTAGTTTCATTACGGCAATCACCTCCTGAATTTTTTCGTATGTATTTAGAAATACCCTGTTTGTTTAATTTTGCCTAATAATTATAAATTCCCCCCAACTACTACACACTTTGGTAGTAAGTTTTGACCCTTCTACTATCTGTTATATTCTACTCAAAAAAGCTCAGTTATGGCAAGCTTCTTTTACTTCCACAAGTTTTCTTGGATATGAAAGTTTACATTTCAGCAGTGGCGGATTTACCAGCAGGCTTAGTAGGCTTGAGCCTAGGGCGGCAGATTTTAGGGGCGGCAAATATTTGGGAACCGATTTTTTTAAAAGGTTTTGTTATAAACTTTCATAACTTTATTGCAAGCGTAATAACTACGTTTAACAAATTTACGTTATTGTGTAAGTAGCATATAATATTTCTTGTGCAATTTTAACCAAATTTTTGGAATGTAAAAGTAATCTAGGAACCAGTGGTGGCTCCCGGTATTTTTAACAGAGGAGGCATAAAAATGTATACCTAATTTAACTTGAAATTGACTTTATGAGTACAATTAGCACATTTCCTCAATAACCTTGATGTAATGCAAAGGCGCGTTACTTTTTGGTTTGTTCGCCAGTAATAAATGAAATTTAATAAGATAAGAATATTTTTAAGACACGTATGCCGGGTAGGTACATGTTTTTCTTAAAATTGAAGAGGAGCCTCCCCTACCTCTCCTGATGAGCCGCCACTGCTAGGAACTGACATTTGTAGAGGTTAGTGCGGCAAAAATGTAACAGCCTACACTTGGGAAATGTGTAAATCCGCCACTGCATTTCAGTACTCTACTGTATACAATTTTTTTTGTAAATTTAATTTTTTATTGATGTACCCACACTTGCACATAATTATTCTTCCATTTTATAAGATAACATTAAAATCGTTCTGTAGTACGCGTAACGAGTTTTATTATTTGAGATATTAGGTAGGTAATTTATTAGTACGGTCGACGCGTGTCATAAAGCGTGTGTATGTGTGTCGTACCAATATAAATTTTTTTATTATTTAACTCTCGATAGATTATATCCGCTTGCAGCTTTTTATAGTGAGAGTACCTAAAATCAACTTCCAGGTAGCAGTATAATGTGTGATACAATATGCTCCATTAATGATAAAAAAATAATAGAAGTAGGCGATTTTGATTTTTACGTTTTACAAAAAAAAATGAGTCGTGTTCGCGAGAAATTAAGTTTCAATAATTTTTAAAAGATCCTCCTCCTACTCATATAGGTAATAAATATATTCCAAGAATTGTCGACGGAATACAATAATCGTCAGCGTTATTATTAATAGATAGTAAATCGATAGTCTCGGCGAACACGACGACATAGGTACATTTTTAATTTATTTGTATAAAGCTGTAGGTTAAATTCTAAAAAGTATAAAAATGCCGGACGATGCATTTAAAGTTTATATATAAATAATGTATAGTGAAAGTTTTAAATCGTTAATAGTTGATAATTCATATTTTATTAGTTGTTTATATTAATTTCGTGTTGTTGAATATATCATATAGACATACAGGTTACTATAAGGTCAATTATTATTAAAAAGAAATAAATTAATAAATGATACTGTTAATTTATATGAAATAAAAAAAAAAGTTTTAGAATAGATATATTAAAATACTTTAAATGATAATAGTATTTTAATTTTTCTTGTCTTTTAACCGTTGAAAGATACATATTATAAATAGTGAGCTTCGTTTTTTACTGTTTTATTGTTTTATCTATAATATATAATGAAAAGGACAAATAAAATTATAGTTAATTATATGTGTGTCATTTTATTTATAGAAAAACCCAAAAGAGACTAAGCCAGACAATAAATCTTAGAGCAGGAAACCGGATTGGACATTTAAAGATTTTGGAAAATATTTCCCTAGAATCCATGTCTAAGCCGACAGATATTATGCCAATTAGGTACGACTTCGAAATGCAGTTTGAAGTGGTCATAAACAACCACCAAGCTTGCACAGAGAACGGACCTCAAATAGAAAGGAATGCTTTAGTATGGTACACTGATGGATCCAAGATGGATGAAAGGGTTGAGAACAGGCAGCAAACAATCAGATTACTCTGATGTGGGTTCCAGGTCACAAGGGACTTAAAGGCAACAAAGAAGCAGACTGCCTTGCCAAATAAGGGGCAAATACACAATTTTCTGGCCCAGAACCCTTCTGTGGACTTTCCAAAGCCATCTTGAAAGAAGAGGTTCGAAGCTGTGAAACAGATACAATGAAATCTTATTGGCATAAAGAGCCAGGACAAAAACAAGCGAAAAGGCTAGTAAGCCTTTCGCCAAGGAAAGCTCAACAGCTTGTCGAGTTGGACAAGAAAGACTTGAAACTGGTGACGGGGCTCCTTACTGGACACTGCCCTCTAAGGTATCACCTGAAAAAAATGGACAAAACAGAGAGTGATAGTTGCCGATACTGCGAGAAATTCGCTGCAACTGCAGAACAGCACTTTTCAAGATGCTCAGTTTCTGGAAGGGGCCTTCCTAAAGCCCTTCGATGTCAAAAACTTAGCCCCCAGGAAACTGGTAAACTTTGCACGAAGTCTCGGAATCCCGTACCTCGAATAGATTAAGGGTTATGCACAAAAGATCTGATAGATCGAGGTGCTTGACAGGCTGCATAGCCTTTACGAGCTCCCCCACAATCTACAATGTAGCTTAGCTATTTTAACGTCTAACGGCCGGTATTCACCAATCCCAAAGTTATCACTCTAACATTTATCTGACCGTCAAGTAAAAGTGATATTCACCATTACAAATGCGTTGATAGTTAGCACGCAGCAAACAGACAAATAAAAATCTCTAGATTTCTGCCCCTGTCATCCTGAATGGCTAACTTCATGCCAAATATTTTCTAACCTATTTTGTTATTTACAAGTTGTGGAAGTATTTTGATGTGAAACATCTAATGGCGCGCTTGGGGGGGTAACAACGACTGTTGATGCCGTGTTGCGAAAGCTTCGGGCAGCCCCGTAACTACTCTGCTCGCTCTGTCGCTCGAGTCCCAATTACACCTACCGAGTGCTCGGCCGAGACAGCGCACTCGGCCCAGTAAGCCACAATGTAATCGGCCGAGTACTGTCTCGGACGAGTAATTTTGAGCAAGTCAGTGAATAAAACCGTGTTCTATTTTCTCGGCCGAGTAGGGACCCCCCACCACTAATCCACTCGATCGTTTGCCTCTCGCCTTCCTACTTGGCCAGTGTAATCACGTTGGCGGCTGGTAAGTGCCCGTCTTCTATTGCAACTTTCACCATTATCAGTCAACCAGTCAATTATTATCCCTAGTTCGTTTCCAATTCGTTTTGAAAATGTCCAAGTACCGGAAAAAACCTGGTTTATGAATCTGGTATATAATCACTGATAATTGTTATTTTATTGAGTTGTTTAAAGTCAAAATAGGTAATTACATTATTATTATTTATTCAATTTTTTAAGTTTTTGAATTCATAAGGTACTTAATAGACCCTTCGGGGTCCCTCCAGAGTCGGCGAAATAGTCAGCATACCTGTCTCGCAGCTCTCTTGCTTACCTTGATGAATGATTTTCAACGCTGTTGCAGTTCCTCCTTTCATGTCTCTTTTCAATTGCCACGGTCTTGCCCATATTAGTTTTCTTTCATATCCATATCCTGTTCAATTTCTTCCAATAACGCAGGTATAGGCAAATTACGGTTTCTCTTATTACTTTGCGGGGACATGTTAACATCGTAGAACACACCTGATAACTGTCTCGCCCTGACCAGCTGGAATGTAATCACCTACTCGGTAGGTAGAAATGTGCCTTCAGGCTCCGCCTATTTTACAAGTGGCGCTTTCGTTGCTTAAATATTACAGAAATAACTGATGATACTGAATTGTAAATTTTATTTGGATTATTTATATTTTTATGTAAATAACATTGAATTTTAGTTTCACGATCTTAGTAGCTATTTATTCCCTACACCTAAATCCAAAAACTTTTGATATAATTCATTTCCTTAGTTAAAACATAACACTACTTAATTGTTTTTTCCAAATAAAACATAAAAAAGTATTTTCCCCATTTCGTTTGGTTCATAGTGAAGAGCTGTGCGTAAGTACTCCCGTTACAATTAACCGGCCCAAAGCATGCGCGTTACGACAAAGACAACTTTTTTAATTTATATTAATATTAAATTAAATTGACCAAATGACGACGATCGCGCATAGGTGCAATTTTTTATTTTTTTCGGGAAAATTTCTCGATGACCTTGAAAAACTTTAATCCTTAATAAACAATTTTCTAATGCTGACCAATTATTAAAACCAACTAACCTTTTATGACCAATTTCCGACCTTTTAGATAATACAATTGGTCAATCGGAATACTACACATGAGGTGTTAAAATCGCGGAATTTCGAAAAATTCTTACAAATATTAGGATTCTGTATCAGGATAGCAGAAACGCGAGGAGATGTTTGCCTTAGACACAATTATTGTAAATTAGTTTCGAACAAAAATTTAAGTTGGCAAGCCTAAACTTTTAGAAAACTTGTATTACTTGTTAATAGATGGCGTTGATGCGTAAATAAATGTTCGCGATTTTAATTTTTGAAAATAAATATTTTTCGTTGCTGTCAGTTCTGCAGCGTAGATATTTATTGATGCTTAATTCTGCTATCCTGATAAAAACGTCCAAAATTGTTTCTAAAACTTCCTACAATTTTAAAGCTAAATTTCAGCTTTTCATCAGGATAGCAGAAACGCGAGGAGATGTTTGTCTTAAACGCAATTATTGTTAATTAGTTTCGGACAAAAATTTAAGTTGGCAAGCCCAAACTTCTAGAAAACTTGTAATACTTGTTAATAGATGGCGTTGATACGCGAATAAATGGTCGCCATTTTCAAACTTGGAAATAAATATTTTTCGTTGCTGCCAGTGCTGCCGCGTAGATATTTAGTGATGTACCAAAAAAATTGTCGAAAATGTACTAAATGCAAGGTTACTGTTAAAAATGTGCTATAAATGTTGCCTAACTTTAGGATAGGGGGCATTATTTGTCCATTCCAAGTTGATTTTAAAGTAGGGAGAAAATAAAATGTACATTACATGTATTAAATTTAGATTTTTAATAACAAGGTCAGAAATACATTACAGTCAAAAATAAAAAATTGTCGATAACACTTTTTTAAAATTATTGGTCGTCGAATCTCATTCTTGCAAGTAATTAATAGTAATGCTATGAGTATAATTCATCTACCATGATATTTTTATAAAGATCATGTGCCATTTTAATTAAGTGTAATTATGTTAAGCATAAGCAGTGACTATACGTAAAGTAATTAACAAATATTGTATACAATGATTCTTGTAATATTTCAAAAAAACTCAATGGCTTGCCTGCTCTTTGTGGGTATCACTACCACACTCAGCGACCCCGAAAACTTTGAATTCGACACAAATATCGGCAATTTTTGATAGTTTTATACATCATCCACTTCACACCCCTTTTGTTAATACACTCGCTACCAAACTTCTTAGGAACACCCGCTGGGCTAATCTGAAGATTGCCTAAAGATTTTATTAAAATCGGTCCAGCCGTTTTGGAGTCCATAGAGGACAACCATAATTACATCAATTTTTTTAAATATAGATCGGCATCTCTTTTTTGGAAAAATGTTTAATTCGGATATCTCCTTGCTTTCCTGCTACAATTATAAATCTAAAAAAATTTTAATCTTTACACCTTCTCGCATTTCTGCTATCCTGATTAAAACTTTCGTCCAGAAACGCGAAGTTAATTTCGAGAAAGATTTAAAAATAGTTGAAAATTTTAGGATTCTGTATCAGGATAGCAGAAACGCGAGGAGATGTTTGGTTCAAACACAATTATTGGAAATTAGTTTTAAACAAGAATTTAAGTTGGCAAGCCTGAACTTTTATAATACTTGTATTACTAGTTAATAGATGGCGTTGATACGCAAAAAAATGTTCACAATTTTAAAATTTGGAAATAAATATTTTTCGTTGCTGCCAGTGCTGCTGCGAAGATATTTATTTATTGATGCATTTATTCTCCTATCCTGTTTAAAACGTCCGAAATTGTTTGAAAACTTCCTACAATTTCAAAGCTAAAATTCAGCTTTTTATTAGGATAGCAGAAACGCGAGGAGATGTTTGCCTTAAACACAATTAATGTAAATTAGTTTCGAACAAAAATTTAAGTTGGCAAGCCTAAACTTTTAGAAAACTTGTATAACTTGTTAATAGATGGCGTTGATACGTAAATAAATGTTCGCGATTTAAAAATTTGGAAATAAACATTTTTTTTTTCTGACAGTGCTGCCGCGTAGATATTTATAGATGCATTTATTCTGCTATCCGGATAAAAACGTCCGAAATTGTTTCTAAAACTTCCTACAATTTCAAAGCTAAATTTTAGCTTTTTATTAGGATAGCAGAAACCCGAGGAGATGTTTTTCTTAAACACAATTAATGTAAATTAGTTTCGAACAAAAATTTAAGTTGGCAAGCCTGAACTTTTAGAAAACTTGTATTACTTGTTAATAGATGGCGTTGATACGCAAATAAATGTGCGCGATTTTAATTTTTGGAAATAAATATTTTTCGGTGCTGTCAGTGCTGCCGCGTAGATATTTATAGATGCATTTATCCTGCTATCTATCCTTTTTAATATCTACGTCCAGACAAGCGAAGAGATATTTTGTTAATTTCGAGTAAGTTTCGAAAATACTTGAAAATTTTAGGATTCTGTATCAGGATACCAGAAACGCGAGGAGATGTTTGCATTAAACACAATTAATGTAAATAAGTTTTGAACAAAAATTTAAGTTGGCAAGCCTGAACTTTTAGAAAACTTGTAATACTTGTTAATAGATGGCGTTGATGCGTAAATAAATGTTCGCGATTTTAAAATTTGGAAATAAATATTTTTTGTTGCTGTCAGTGCTTCCGCGTAGATATTTATTGATGCTGTTATTCTGTTATCCTGATAAAAACGACCGAAATTGTTTCTAAAACCTCTTACAAAAAGCTAATTTTTAGCTTTTTATCAGGATAGCAGAAACGCGAGGAGATGTTTGGTATAAACACAATTATTGCAAATTGGTTTCGAACAAAAATTTATGTTGGCAAGCCTGAACTTTGATAAAACTTTTATTAATACGCAATAAATGTTTGCCATTTTAAAACTTTGAAATAAATATTTTGCTAGTGCGTAAATATTTATTGATGTATTAAAAAAATTGTCGAAAATGTACTAAATGCAAGGTTACTGTTAAAAATGTGCTATAAATGTTGCCTAACTTTAGGATAGGGGGCCATTTTTTGTCCATTTCAATTTGATTTTAAGGTAGGGAGAAAATAAAGTGTATATTACATGTATTAAATTTAGTCTTTTAATAAAAAGGTCAGAAATACATTACAGTCAAATATAAAAGCAATACATTACATTCAAATATAAAAAATTGTCGATAAAAACTTTTTTAAAAATTATTGGTATGTTGTCAAATCTAATTCTTGCATGTGATTAATAGTAATGTTATAACTATAATTCATCTTTATAAAACTATTATGGTAATGTTGCTGTTACAGAAGACTTTTGAGCAATATTACAACTCGGTAAAGATAAACTGTGTTAACTTGTTTTTTTATTAAACTTTTAGAAGAGAAACTGTTATGCACTAACCAAGCAAAATCTATCTTGACAGGCTGATAGAAGCGTGACAAAATTTATCAGCGGATGGTGAATCAGGCGGTAAATCCCCAACAGGTAATTTACTAAAACTTGTTTTTACAATCATAAATCCCAATATTTGGTTTTAGAGTTTAATACACAATTCATCGTCGCTGCCGGCTTTTATCGACCAAAGAAGAATGTTCATTAGTCCATTTCCCCTGATACACCGCGACAGTGTCACAAAGAAATATATGATTCTCGTCACGTTGTCACATTTATTTCTAAACTAAATAAAAATCGATGAGACGTTTTATTAAATGCAACTTTATTTTACATAAAAACTTTAATTTAAAATGGTGTACTAGGCAATAACGTATAGCATAGGGAGTGGTTTTAAAAACACTCTATAAAAATTTCTAAATAGTGTATACTTTTGTATACATTGCATGATTTATAAAGATATTAAAAATATATTTTAACGTCAATTCACTTATACATAAAAATCTTATAAATATATTTAATTATTACAGATGTGGTTTGACTAAAAAAGACTTACTTTGTTCAAATCTTTGATTCAATCAAAAAATGGCGAATAATGTTGCCTTCTTACTAGTTACACTAAAAGTTATGTAGGTATTAACAAACACAACAGTATCTTGGAGGCATAGTATTTTAAATCGACTGACTGAAATATTGGGCAACAAGTTTTCAATTGTTAAATATAAAATTACCAAACCAAACTTAGAATAAATGATATTAAAAACTATTTATTTATATGTAATAACCAAAAATATTAAACTATTATGTGTAGCTGAATGGTGTTGTTAAAACACTTCTTCTTTGGGTGCCATCTCCTATCGGAGGTTGGATATCATCAGTTCTATTCTTACTTTATTTGCTGCCACCCTGAAAAGTTCTATTGGGCTACAGTTAAACCAATCCCTTAAATTTATCAACCATGAAATTCTCCTTCTACCAATGCTTCTTCTTTCCTTGCATAATTAGTCTAAGCATCTCATACCCCGCTGTCCTCTCATTATATGTCCTAGATATTGTAACTTTCTTGCCTTTATGGTGTTAATTACTTCATATTCTCTACCCATTTCTCGAAATATTTCCATGTTTGTTTTTCTTTCTGTCCTTGATATCCTGAGCATTCTTTTATAACACCACATTTCAAACGACTGCAGTTTGTTTATGTGTTCTTGTTTAAGTGTCCAGTTTTCCAGTACATAATATGTATAGTATTGAAAACATATAGCACCTTAATGTTCTCACTCTTAGTTCTATCGTGAGGTCTCTGGAACAGAGGATCGTTTTCAATTTTACAAACGCATTTTATTTCATTTCAGTAAATTTATGTTTGGCATGTTTGTTATTACCATATTTTTAGTCTATTTATTTTTAATCCATACTGTTCACAAAATGTACCGGTTCTATTTAATAGTCTTTGAAGTTCTTCCGCGGAGCTTGCCATAATCACTGTGTCATCCGCAAATCTAATATTGTTTATTACTTTTCCGTTTATTATTAATCCTTCCTCCTTAGTTAGTAGTGCCTCTTTAAAAATGGATTCAATGTATACATTGAAGAGTAGGGGGGGGAGACATAACACATTCCTGTCTCTCCCTTCTCCTTATTTCTATTTCTGGGCTTTGTTTATTGTCCACTATTATTTGTTTTGACTAGGCTTTTTCGAAGTCAACGTAACAGACATGCATATCTATATTCATGTCTAGACACCTCTGTGCTAACAACACATTCAGTGCAAACAACGCCTCTATGGTACCTAGTGTCCGTTTCTGAACCCAAATTGACTGTCGTCTATCCCTTTTTCTAGTTTTTTATTAATGCGTCCATGTATTCTTTCAAAAATATCTTGAGTGCATGACTTATTAAGGATATTGTTCCGTATTCACAACAGTCTTTTGCGTTTGTGGTTTTTGGGATAGCGCAGAAGGTGGATAGTAAACATTGTTCCGGTATATGTCCTGTTTTGTATACTTCGTTAAATAAATCTAGTAGTGTATATCCAAGGTATCGTCGTTCATGCATTTTAATGTTTCAACTGGGTTCTGATCTGGGCCTACGCTTTCCCATTTTTGCTGTGTTTGTTAGAACCGTCTTTATTTCTGTTTTTAATATTTTTAGAAACTCGTTATCTTCTACTTCAGTATCCATTTGTCCTGTTTTATTGTCTCCAAACAACTTATTGATATATTTTGTCAATTTTTTTAATTTCTGATTTGTATCCAAGATTAGCTTTCTGTTTGCATCTTCGAGTATTACTGGTTTTCTTTTTCTGTTAATATGTCATCTCTTTTATTTCTTTGTGGGTGTTAAAACTGTCATTTTTTTTCTGGTACTCCCCTCTATCTTTTCACATTGTTCTTTTAGCCATTTTTCCTTTGCTTGTTTAATTTTATGTTTTATTTGTTTAACTTCACTTTATCCAAACTAGAAGAAATGCAGAAGTTGTCTAGAAAATTTCAGTACCTATATTTCTTTCAAAACACTAATTAACATCTCCATTAATAAATCATTATTTTTGTTTTTTACCAAGCAAATAAATCAAAAAGAGGGCTTAATATTAATCGATTTAAATTTAAAAAGTAATTTGTTCGTGTAAAAAAAATATGAATAACTATTAAAGTTTCAACACTTCAGTTCAAGATTTAATATTTTATACCTCCCGAACGCCTAACATTTATTATACTGGGTGATTCAAAATTCGATGCAGATATTTTATGTAAGAGTTGCTGGGATCAAAACGAGACTCTGATTTGGGTGATCCACACTTTTATGTTTAAAAAACAACAAATCTAAAATTTAGTCTCCTAACTAACAAAACATTTATAATTAAACAATAATTAATCTTACAACAAATTTTTTATGTTATATAGATCGAATCTTGAATCATCCTATATGATAAAAAAAATGAACAGTAATGTGCAACAATAATTTGACTATCACAGTTAGGAAATAAATGCTTAAAGACATGGATTAAAAAATAATCAATTCTTTAAAAACTGATCGACTACCTAATAATTTTTACGCACAAAAAGCGATTAGAAATATACACAGAATCCAACGTACCTATATTATATTAAATTAATTTTTGTTAACACTAATAAAGCAACAGCGATTAAAATTATAATACATTCGCCGTTATCTTTCGCATATGTTTTTTAACGAAAATTTGACATAACTCACGAAAATTAATTAAGAGTGATCAGTAGGTGACGATTTCGCCAAAAATAAAAGACTAAGTTAATAATATCATCATAAATCGAAAAAGAACAATTGAATCTACACTGACCCCGGCACGGAAAACGGGCCACCTGAAATAAGCGCAAAATTTCAGTTTTTAAAAATAAATACTCAAACTATTGTATAGAAATAAATAAATAACTTGTTTAAATTTATTTTAAAGATTAATAACTATTTATTTAGGGTAAAGAACTACCGCCAAGACAAAATAAACCAAAAGTCAAAAATTAGCTGAATTATTGAATTTGTGCAAGTTATTAAGTTGGCGTATTCCATTGTTTCTACTGTATTGTTTACAAACCTAATTTCGAATGTCAAAGTAAATCTCAGAGTATTTTTTAACTTTCACAATTATGATAAATCGTGATACAGCAGCTGTCATTGTTACATTACTTCGAGATGGAAAAAGTCAGCAGTATGTGGCTTTGCAATATGGAGTATCCAGATGAACTGTGCAAAGAATTCATTTACGTTATTTGGAAACTCATGTCTACACCAGGCGATTCTTCAAAATTTTGTTGTTCCATATGATCCTTTTGTTGGAAATAACTTTCTCTTAATGCATGATAACGCAAGACCTCACACCGCATTAATTAGTCGACAATATTTTGACGAAGTTAATATCCCCATTATGGAGTGACCAGCAATAAGTCCAGATGCCAATCCAATTGAACATGTTTAATCGAAAAATTCTAAGTCGTGTTCCTGCTCCATTGACTTTAAACGAGTTGCGGCAAGCACTTTTGGAGAAATGAAAACTTTTTCCTCAGGAATCCATTGCAAACTTAATTTTTGGGATGACAGGAAGAATGCAAGCAATGCACGTGGAGGCAATACGAGATACTGAAAAACTTTTCCTGATTGTTGGCATAACAATTGTTTTGTGTTTTGTTGTTTAAACATTTTCTTGTTACTGGAGCAAAATGTCGTTGTTTTAGACTTTTCGTTTATTTCGCCTCGGCAGCAGTTTGTAACTTTAAATAAACAGTTATTAATCTTTAAAATAAATTTAAACAAGTTATTTATTTATTTCTATACAATAGTTTGAGTATTTATTTTTGAAAACTGAAATTTTGCGCTTTTCTTAGGTTGCCCGTTTTCCATGCCGATCAGTGTAGGTGTAAAAATACTAATGTCATAATTTTAAACGAATCGGTTCTCACAGTCCATTATCAGTATGATCGTTAAAAGTAGATCGAAAAATAATTGTTAATAAGAAAATTCTAACAAAATGGAAATTAAACTAAAAACTCTTTGAATAATTGTGGAAAAACAAACGATATCGGTGATCTAACGCTATTAATAAAGTTTTAACAAGTAAAATAAAATGGATATACATATATCTCTTTGGGGTACAACAAACATTCATATATCATAATATACTGCGAATTATTTCCTCTACAAAATAAAAACAGTAACGTTAATAATAAAAATAAACAATTTAGTTGTTCGAATTCGGAATATAAATAGTAAAATTTTATTTTTCACTCTTTCTCACCAATGGAGTTGACACAGTCCAGCAGTGCAACTTAAATCTTTGTGAAATTCGGTATATTCTACTCTAAGAGAACAAATTTTACCCACTGTAAATATATTGTAGAAAGTTTAAATTTAATAAATAAATGTAAAAGTTATAAAATTATTATGTGCCACAGTATTACGAATTGTAAAAAAAATTAACGTGGTATTTTAATTTGAGCTCAAAATACTCATCGAATGTCAATTAGTTAACAAACTTTTTATAAATATCTCATTCTCTCAATGTACTGCATTGTATTGCAAGCGTTTTGGAATGTCTATCACAAAAAAGTGATTCTTTCTTTTATTAAATTATTTTTATTTCTGAGTAAAACATTCTTAATAAACAAAAAAACTTTAAAAGGGTAAACAATTATTTATAATCAAATAAATATCACGAATTAAAGTCAATTATCATCTTATTTATCACTACGGTAGTCTTTTATATCGCTATCTTTCAAATAACCTTATTTTTTTTATTTCAATATACTCTGATAGTACCTACTAGTTTTACCATATTGAATCGTCGAAATATACAGAGTGTCTCTGAAAATAGTGCGTTCCTTAAAAGGAGGTGTAAAATGAATAATTAGGAACAAAAAATTCTCATTAATTTTTCCAAGTCATCCGTTTTCCCAAATAATGAGAACAAAAAATTTGATTTAAATGTAGGTTTGGCAACCATGCGTTCTACTTTAGTACACATAAAAGTACCACCGATAAATATAATTAGTAATTAAAAACGTGTTACTCGCAAGAAAACAACGGTCGTAATTTTTGTTAAAATGCCTGCGTTTTTGACTCGCGAATATCACGACATGTTATTTACATACGAAAAGGATGCTTACAGTATTATATCTTATGTCTAATGAAACGCACTATTTTCGGGGACAGCCCGTGTAAATTTGACGAATTCATTAAAAGCATACCCCCGTAAAAAAAGAGCCAAAACAGAATTTTTTAATATTTTCCCTGTGTGCAATACAAAAATACTGGTAAAACTAAAATACTGTTGTATCCTGTACTCAATTAGAGATTCCCTGAGACGGCCACTGAGAAAGATTACAGCAGGTGAGTGGTCAATTTGTTTTAAAAGAAATCTCCAATCAAACGTAATTTTTATAATTATACATTATCAATTATACAGCTTACTGCTTCTTTCTCGTCCATTTCGGATATTACATTATCTTTCGAATGTTTAACACTAAATTTAAATATTCACAGGATAAATGTCATTTAATATGTTTGTTGTCCAACCACAAAACTCAACAATTTGAAGGTTTAGAAATAGAAAATTACGTTCACTTTAATATAATATATCATTGTTTAAAAAGATTAAGTCGGCCATTCACCCCGATCGGTCCATACGTCCAAATGGAACGGTGTCACTCCAAAAACTGACCGTGAATGAGAAAAACCAAATGGATGATGTGGAGTGACAGGATGAGTTGGATATCCAATCGGTCCAAAATCCAGTTCTATCGCGTCATTCAACCAATCATAATCTGATTGTGAATGGGGAAATTCAAGTGAAACGATACCAAGCCATATGATCGTTAGACTTTAAATTATTTTCATTCATTTTGAAGTTATACTTCTTTTGGCACGTTAGTTGATAGTAAAATTGAAAGCTACGCGCGCACACCGTTACGATAAATCCGACAGTATGAAGTTGGCCGTCAAATATAATTAGTCACAAGTTAACTCATATACAGACTAGACTACGTAAAGTATCCAAAAAAACACGATTTTATTTTTGAAATCGATAGAAAAGCCAGTTTATGTAAAACATTTCATTCATATTAATACTTAATTATGAATAGTTATATTATTTATCAATTTTTCTTAGATTGTGCTATAAAAAAATTTTCAGTGATAAAAATTATATAAAATATTTGAGGTTAATTTTTTGTAAGTATTATTCTTAAGTATATTTTACAATTAAAATTTATTTTAATAATTAATAAGAAACAATTTGAATTATTTTTAATAAATAAATAAAAAAAAATTTCTTAAATTATATTTTACAATTATTAATTGTAATTATTGATAACTAGCAACTCTAAAATTTATTTATTTACTTAAACGTCATAATATTGAAAAAAATTCTCTATTTTTTTTCTCACGCCAAAGTATAACTTCTAACGCGCGTACATAAGTACACACATTTTTTTTGTTTCCTTATTTTTCAATACAAGGCAACAAAGGCAACATAAAGAAGTAAATCTTCATCCATTTAAGACAATTTAACCGGATTTTAAATCAAAACTAACCTAAAAATGAGGTGAATGAGATCAATTATTTGAATGAACGGATTTGGATATCGTCCATCCGGAGCGATCGTGAATGGCCGCCTTTATATACCGAATCTGATAGTAAAAACGGTGGTTTTATCATTTTTGTTAATCATGACCCACACTCTACCATTCTGTAATAAAAAAAAATAATTTGAGTACAGTTTACAGGCGTATCTCGAGGCGCTTTTTTGTTTAATTATCAGTCTAAACACTTGCACCAACAAGTACTTCTAACTGGATTGGTGGTGATCCCACTAAAGAAAACTGTTTTGTCCCTTTTTCACGGTAAACGCTAGACTACGGTTGGAATGTCAGAACGACGGGAGTAGGTAACTTTTATTCCCGCGTTTAAAGTATAACTTCAGGAACGAATGTATTGGGTTTGGGTAGTATTATTATCAAAGCAACAGCCATAAGAATGTGCCACAAACTGTGCAAATACTTATAATTATCTTCAGTCTGCAAAAAGGCGTAACAAACTAGGCCTATTGTCACGACGACGATACCGATTGGTATTTGGTAATACAAGTACCTCCTGTTCGCAAATCTTTGTTTGACAGTACGAAATTTTTTAACCCAACTAACAATTATTATCAACAGACCGGTAGCTACGGGCAACGCAAACACCCACAACGAAGTTTTATTGATCGTCGTACAAAACGCCAATATTATCGCTCCTACCATGTGGCACATGGAAGTTAATAGCTGCGATATGTCCGCTATGGCTATGAGCGTTACCCATATGGCTAGTATGGCGCAAAAAAAGTCTCCAAACTGTAGGGCCGACAGACGAACCAGGCAAAAATTGATTAAATTTTCGCCGGCATCGCAAGCGTGATAGAACGTTGAAAATACGCATATAAAAAAATACGTTATGGCTTCGACGTAGTATCTTCTTTTGTAGGCCACGTAAACGGCAGGCAAAAACATTAGGTTGCTAAACACTAACAGCAACAACTCAATAACTACCATGTAATAAGGAGTTGCCTGTGAACTGTCGGAACAGTCCCAACCTAAAACGTAAAACATATATTAAATTAAAAAACTAATCCATTGTAACAGACAAAATTCACTTTTTCATTAAAAATTTAATTTGACCATCGCGATTAAATTTTACGAAAGCCCCTTTTAACTTTCCCTCCCACAAAATTAACAGAAAATATAAGAGAGAGGGGCTTAAAAAATTGAATACATTCCATACAAACATACATACAGTCACGTCTTTTCCACTTCCGCTACGATTCTTACACACATCTTTCGCTGCTTCTACTTTCATCATTGCTTTCGTGCATGCTCATCGGTTGATGGTACTCTTGACCAGGCCTTTGTTTAAAGCAGCGTCGATCTAATCGAGATATTATGTTCGCCGAGATCGACCTCTACCGACTTGTCCATTCACACAATCTGATTCGTCAACTTCTTTCTTTCTACGAGTCCAAACAATGTAAGCATTCCCTTATCTCACTATTCTTCAATATTTCCAACCGAGTCACTCTGGCTATACAATTCTCAGAATACTCATCTCCGCAGCATTAATCCTATTTTCATGCTTCTTTTGCCAAACCCAGCACTCCTCTATACACAGCTAGTAGTGTCTTTTTTGCCACGTTCTGGCTGCTCATAAAGTTATGTAGGCTTTTTGGCTCTACTTGAGGAATTGTTAGAATGTAGTGAGACATTCGTAATGACTTGGTCTTTGACCCCTCGATGACTGTCGGTAAGTAATTATAAATCATAACTCATATCATAACCCCCTCGATATGCCGACAGCCATCGTTGAGTCCCCCATTGGTGTTACACCTTGACGTGGTGCGCGGGGGCTTGATAACCAAGTAACACACAAAGAACAACTTTGGTCTGACAAAGCTTAATATCTCTTTTGTTCCACCGCTACTTCCAAGTTCTAACTGAACCCTACTCTACACCGAACCGGATCAGTTCAATACGCCACCTCTTCTTCTTTCCGTTTATCCTAGCACAAGCAATGATTTCAGTGCTCGTATCAAATTACCGCTCACCCCATACATGAACAATGTCAACCACAATTCATTCTTCATCACTCTGTCACAGGCTTTTTCCAAGTCTACGAAAGCGCAGTAGAGCTTTTGATTTCTAGACAAGAATTGCTCGACAATGCATACAGTTTGTTGATGATGCTAAGTAAACTGTGTCTTAAAGAAAATATTTATCAAAGTTAATAGAAAAGTAAAAATCACAGATATTAAATAAGAACTAATCCATTTCAATATTACTCTACAGATGTTATTTTCGTATTGTTTTTGAATTATTTTTGATTATGGATGGAAAGACAATCAGTTTGTAATCTTGGAACCATTATGGTCGTAGGTAAGATACTTTTATTTTATTTCTTAACTTACCTCTATATTTATTCATGCAGGTACAAGTGGAGAACACCACTCCATCAGAAACGACAAACATGCATCTACCATTCCTGGAACACTGTCCAAATATACAGGGATGCGACCCAATGTCAAAAATAAGGCTGGTATTGCAAGTGGAACTGTCATTTTTCAAACAAGGTCCGTCGCAATCACATCCTTTGCATTCATCAGTAGCTATGATAGTAGTACTGCAATTGGTAGTACATTGTTGACACTGCGTAGATCCGTCACAAGATAATTCGCATTTAATGACGCATTCTTTGTAACTCTCTTGACAATTTTCAGAACAATCGCAAGGCACGCAATCGCCGCAGAAGAGTTTAAAAGTAGCAAACCAAATGCCGTTTTCGGGATAAGGTACTAATATAGTAGAATTTTCTACGGTTTTGTTTAAAATCATCTGCGAGGTAGACTCGATGCCATTGTAAATACACTTATTAGGCCAAGTGGGCACTTCGATGGCTCCTCTCCGGAGACAAGCTACGATCACATGATTTTCTGGTTCATTTTCAAAGACTAATTGTCGCCCTTTCATCACCCTCGGCTTGAAGGCTAATATAAACTGCAAGGTACCTCCGACATCGGTACCCTCTCTGACTCGAAATTTCATCAACGAAAAATGAGAGTCGGTCAAGTTTATTGGAACTGCCATTTTCGAATCCAGTTCTTGTTCCAACTCGAAAGAAAATAAAAACGTCTCAGAGGAGGCTTCTCTAATCAGCTCGTAATGTTTGTAAGGAACCAAATCAGTTATTTTGTAGTTATGAAATGTTTTCGTGAACGAATTATTAAACAACGTTTCGTTATGTAAAAGTTCGTAATAAGGAGATTCTTCGGGCAATTCATTGGAAATATATTTTAGCGTGAAAGTAAAATTCCCATTAAGACTATCATCATTGTCCCCTTCGAATTTGTATTCGATGTAGTGCCAAGCATCAGGATAAGTCGAGAAGAATATCGTTTTAAACGTTTCGTTATTATTGACTATTTCTTGTTTATAATGGACTTGCAGAGACGGAGGCTTATTTGCCTCTATTCGAACTATTAATCTATTGGCATTTTCCGGGAAAATTATGTTTTTTATATTCAACACCGCCTGATCGTTGACGATAGGTACAAAAAATTTGAAATATCTACTCTCATTCGGATGGCCGATTAATTCGAATAAGTTATCTTCTGTAATTATCAACGAATTATCAATTTTATTGACAAAAAGTGTTGCTTCTACATTGGAATAACAATCTGCACGTAACCCTAAAAAAGTACATTCTATGAAGACTACAATTTAAAACATCAAATTTTATACAAATAATATTAAAAATATAGATAGGTACCTCTGTAAAACTGAATCTGGGATATGGAGAGAGGATAGGAACAGGTTTGGTAACAGACTTGTCTAGGAGGATCTAAAACTAAATAATATAATTATTAAATTAATACAGTACTCTTTTCTGCAAACATTCGAAAAAAAATGTTTTTGGATTTAGTAGAAGACGATTTAGTAGAAATCGTCACATAACGAAATGGGATCCTCTACAGATAATTTTCTTGCTAAATGGAATAGTTTACTGACGAGAAAATTAATGTAACTGTTTTAAGCGTGGGGTACTTTGTATGACAAACAGAACAGAGACATTAATTTTCTCGTCAGTAATTTTATTCTTATGCTAAAAATTATATTTTACTTTTTAGTTTGATTAACTCCAAAAGCGTGTTTTTTCGTTTTTTTAAACTATAATTTATTATTATATAACCTCAACACAGGGATGTACAGACATGTGGAAATTTTTTGAAAACGCATTTGTTATTTGTGCTAAATTATACGTGAATATTGTTTTATTATTGCAATTAAGTTTTGAAAAATGGAAACTGGAGCAAATGTGTGTAATACAGATTTAGAAAAGTAAGTTGATAAAATTGTATAACTTGATACAAGTATTTACTGTTTACATTTGTTTATTGTACATGTAAATTGAGTGTTTACTATTTAAATTATAGGGAGACAATAGTAAAATCATATGTTCAGAGTACAAGAGAGTATGGAAAGCATAAACGTCAGAGTGCAAATAAAATACCGAAAACCAATGCTCAACGCCAACAACAATTCCGGCAAAATAAAAAAAAGATACAAAAAAGTGAAACTTTGAATTCGAATCTTGTCCTGTATTATATATCTTTTGTATAATAAAAAATAAAAATTGAAATATACTGATTTCATTTCGAATTACATTTGGAGTTAAAGAAAAAACGTAAGGAGCAAGAGACCGCAGAATTTTTTTTTTTTAAATGTGGGAGACCTCACTTCCAAATATTTAACTATTAAGACTATTACAAAAAACTCTACAAGCTCTACAGCTTTAAAATTTCTTATTCAAAAACCCTTTGTACTTACCCTGTTGGCTGATAGCATTGTACTTAGGATCTTGGTAAGGTAGAAATGCAACAATATAATAAGATCCTGGATCTGGTGAGGTTATATTAATGAATTTTTCCCTTTTATCTGTTTGTAGTACAGTACTATATGTAGGACTTCTTGTTATGTTCTTGAAATACTTTGGAAAAGGGGAACTGTCTGGATTAACAACTGGGGGAGATCCATGCTTCATGTGTATTGAGACATTTCTAGTCTTACATGCTACAATGCAAAGTTTCAACATTAATTACCTATACTACACTATCTATAATGTAATCTCTTTTTAAATAGAAGAAAAATATTTATATATATATATATATATATATATATATATATATATATATATATATATATATATATATAGTGTTCCTACATTATTACTAATCAAAAAGCACAGGTAGTTAAAGTGTGATTAAAAACTTACCAAAAATTGACATCCTTGTTTCCTCCGCTGTAAACTTAAATGAGGCAAACAATGTATCTTGAGGAATTTTTAAGTGGATCATTATTATGTCTTTATATGATTTATATTGCTCCAAATAAGATGTAACTGCTCTTGATGTAATAGTAACATTTGTACTACTTGCCGTTTTATAAATAAAAAATGTTAAAAAACAGCAGATGAAAAACCTGTCCATCATTGCAAATCTAGAAAAGATAAATATCTTATTTGTTAATGTAAATTACTTACATCCTATGTTTCTCAATTGAAAAATAATTTGGGAAAAAATGTTTGTTACCTTTTATAACATTTTAATACTCCAACAACACGAACTTCAAAAAAATTATTCTATACCTTACATCATACATACTATAATAAAATATAATAATCTGACTATTAATCACTTAAAAAACCCAATTTCTTTGAATTGCTGTGGGTGATTGTCAGAGAGTAATATAGCAGCTGATCTAAATGTCAGCATTGCTAGCCGATTAGCAGCGCCCTCTGGAAATTGGGTTAAGTACCACTTAAGATTTTTCTGCTATCTTTTTCTTTTTTAGATTTTAATTTTGAAACTAGTAACATCATTTTGTAAAGAATACATAGTAGCATTGTCTAATGTATTTTTTTAGACAATGATAGTATTTTCATTCCTGTGTATCAAAAGTTGGAGACGATTCTTAACGCCATCTGCCAGGAACCTAAGGAAAATATGAATTTTTTTGGTAGTGACCCCTACATGGTTTTCATTCTTCTTGCTGTTATTGTTGTAAATGTTATCGAGACAGAAACGGATTTAGGGGTTGAATATATTCACTTTCAGTTTTAGTTCCAAAATTCGAAAAACCATGTTCGGCAAAAATATTTGAACGCAATCGAAAAATCTCTGTTCTTTTGTGGGATTTCTTCCAACTTAAAAAAATGTTACTGCTGTTGTATTAACGTCGCCGTCTATTAAAAAAATATGAACTCATTAACCTTCAAGAGACATTATTTTACAAAAATTCTTCGGTAAAAATCTACTGGACATATTTTCTTTTTCTTGTCACGATGTTTACAAACAAAATAGATATTCTACAATCTGTTTATCGCAGAATAACCTAACCTACATCAACCTTGAAATAAACATTTTTTTTCCGTTTAAGTGCATTCCAATAAGGATTCATTGTATTTAATTTAAAATTTCCGATATTGAGTTGAAATTACCCCACATAGCGAACCAATCACCTACCGCTTGCACATGCGCCGAACATCTTTTCTTGCCACATCGTTGCCAAGTTCTTTTTTTTCTTGGTATTTTTCATATGAAGTTAGGAATAGAATATGTGCTATTAGGGCAAGTAATTAGGAAAAATCGTGAAACTCTGGCAATACCGCCGCAGAAGCATACATGACTATAAAGAAGCAAAGAAAAGAAGAGTCGTATTCGGGTTTAATTAGTTGTTGATATCTGTTTTTCTGCTTGCTTTCGGAAAATCGCTTGCATTAGTGTTCCGTTTTTTGTGTTTCCTCGTTATTTTTATAAACATTGTGTATTTTTGACATTCCTGTAGTTCAGTTTTTACTTAAGTTCATTTTAGTAGTATTTCAAATGTTTGGACAAATTCTAGACACAATAAAATGCATGGTTCCCAAGTCCTGTCTGGTGCCTATGTTTTGATGTGTCAATATTTATCATACTCTCATAACAAAAAATACCTAATTTATTGATTTAATAGCATAAATGTTAACTAAGACTTTTTTTTCAAAGACAGTGTAAATATCGAAAATAACCATGAATGATAATATGCCTGAATACTCCACCTAAATGCCTTTCCAATGATGTGCCGCACATGGTGCAATCACTATTTTTAAATTATAGGGTTTGGGAAGTGAAAGGGTTGACAAATGACAGATATCTGTATTGTAAAAATGTGTCCCCCTTGGAACAAAAATCGATGTGTTTTAACATTTCCTTAAATTTATATAAATACTGCCAAATATCGGGGTGGGCTGTTTTCTGTGACCCACTCTGTACATTTGATCAGGAAGATTTTGAATCCATTACTTACACTTACAGAATAACGTAGGTCAAACCAATTAAATTATTTACTATTATTGAATGCAGTATAGAAAGACCTTTCAGATGAAGTGACATAACCTCTTCAGAATATACATTCACAAATCAGCATTTAAAAATAAAAAACGACCTCTTTCAGGATTTTAGTCATAAGTACATTACTTGTAATAAATATTTGTTCCATAATTAAGCCCCCACAGTATAATTGGCAACATATTTAAACTTTTTATTAGTATCTACTATGGGGAATTATAAGATGTTTGCAGAGATGAGCGTAGAGTGAAAATACAATTAACTATTTCTTTTTACTGAACCCTTAAATTTATGATTCCATATCCACCAAACCACTTGTCGGAAAGCAAATATTTAATTTGAAAAAGATGTGCAATTGTGAAAAAAACCACTTTTAATTTTAAATAAGAAAGAAAACAATTTAAGAACAAAATCTTATTATTTATTTTACTTAAAAATATACAAATCAAGCAATACTGCTTGCATTTGATGCAATTCTGGGCCATAAATCTGCACATTCTTTAGCTACTGGTCCAGTAATGGCAGACCCTTTCATTTCACCTTTATTGTTGACAATGACTCCAGCATTATCTTCAAAATAAATGAAGACACCATCCTTCCTTCTGAATGGTTTTCTCTGCCTGATGACTACTGCAGGCATGACCTTCTTTCTGAGTTCTGGTTTACCTTTTTTGACAGTAGCAACAATCATGTCTCCAGAACCTGCAGCTGGTAAACGGTTGAGACGTCCACCAATTCCTTGTACGGCGATAACATACAAGTTTTTGGCCCCTGACAAGAAAAATTTTTTGATTTACTTGGGAATTGTAAGTATCACAGAATATGTACCCCTTTAAAAACAAAAGGCCCCCTTATGATATTTCACTACATACTTTCAACGTTACAAACAAAAGTTAAAATGTACTTTAAGTTATTCATGTACAGCAATTTATATTATTTAAATTGTAACATTTACCTGTATTGTCTGCACAATTAATTACTGCTCCAACGGGAAGAGCGAGGGAGATCCTAAACTTGGCTCCAGCGGAACCACCACGTCCTAAAAAACATTAACAATTTACATAACCTACATTAGAATTAAAAAATTCAGTACACCATCGATAAAATAATACATTTTTTGAAAAGAGATTTATTTGTATTAATTGATTTATTGGAAATATTTTACACGAACATTACGATGACTTATATTTTTGTAGATAAATACATTAAAATAAAAACATACCTCTCTTAGACATTTTGTGTTTTTAAAAGAATGTAACTAGTCAAATGTCAAACTGAAGAGAAGTTCGTACGTTTCTTTTTACAGAGACTTCGTCAATATAAGTGTGCAGCTACAGAATCAGCAAGTGCCAGTATGTTCTACGAAATAAGAAGAATCTTTTTGACAGATTGTTCATGTTTAACTGTCTAAACATAGTATACATTAGGCTGGTGTATTCTGTGGTCTAAATTTAAACGTTTCTTTAAAAAACACTGTGTTAGAGACGTTGGGTTTAAAGAGTATATTTGTTGGAGATGACTCTTAGAAGGTAGAAAAATGAAAAATAAATCGCTGACGCCATCAAAATTTCAACCTCTACTACGTAATGTAAACATAAAATTTATTATGAAAAGTATTTTTATTTCTGTTTTTTAGTTCCACAAAGTCCTGTAGCAAATTCTCCAAATAAGAATTTAACAGGATCTGCTCGGGTAGTAAGAGATATAGCAGCTGATATTTACAACAATGTCCAAAGCTGGAATGGTTTTCATATAAAAGGTGCACAATTAATCAAACAAATTGCAGTTTTAAAAGCTGAAAATATAGATGAATATTCAGCAGAACTTGAAGAGTGTACTAGTAGTTTATATACAGCGGTTCAAAGTTTAATAACATGCCGAGATAGGTTTAATACATATAACAACCAATTACTAGCTATGCAAAAAGTTGAAAGAAAAATTGAACCCTTATTCTTATCCTTAACCGTGGAAGAAATAGTGAAACTAGTAGAAGCTATACTTGGTGCTTATATAGAGGAATGCATTGTAGATTGTATAAAATCACATTTGATAAATGTATTATTTTTGTGTTGTTGTAGGTGAAAGAGATGGTATTGGAGAACATTGCACATGCTAAAACAAAAGATGAAGTAATGTTTTTTGCTGCTAGTTGGATGCTTCAACCTTACATTACTACCGAAATTAATCTTAAAGTAGAAGTATTATTAGTAGAGACAGGACACAGAAAACCCTGTTAAAAAGTTTTTGTTTTAAATTGGTTAGAGAAGGAGCTACAGCATTTGTCCTTAAAACGGTAATTAACACTTATTTTTAAAATTTGGTTGTAATAAAATGTGTTAAAAAAATAATATTTATTTACAATTTAACAATTAAAGATTTATCAAATCAACACTTATATATAAAATTCTGTCTAAAATACCCATTTTTTTGTTATTATAACAATAGGATCGCTATAATCTTTAACCTTTTTAAGTTATGTTATTATTTATATAACTAAAAATACCGTAATCACCACTTTTTATCACATTTTTAAGTCAAATTTAATTTAACTTTAAAAAGTCAACTTAAATAGAATTTTGTACATTCTTTTTGAACTCTTAATATAATAAATTTTGAGTGAAATATTTGCATAATAAGGTACTACTGTTTGATCAAACTAGATTTAAGATAACAATTGACACATACAGAGTATATAAAATATAGTACCAAGTTGGTTTTTTGTTATAAATTGCTATCAAGAAAAGGCAAAAAATATAACTATAATGGGAACAAGTACAACAAAAACCGCATAAATAGCTCCTCTAGGCTCACATTCTGAAAGAACTATAAATTCTTCATTCCAGAGTGCCTCATTGTTAATTAACGGTATTTCCATTACTAGTTTTTGGGATGAGAAGAAATTTAAATCCACAGCACATGATGTGGAAGCATTGATACACACTGACATCGGATTAGACACATTGTAAACTGTTTTTTCAATGTCAAATTTGACTCTTACATAGTTGGTTTGAACTTCATTTTCACTGTTAAAGACAAAAAAGTAGTAACCATTTAGTGGTACTCTAAAAATAAAAAACAAATAATTAAGTAGAAGGATCAATTTTATAAATCAAAAACCAAAATTACCCAAAATGATTCATCTCAAATGCCATATAATTAAAATGTAAATAATGTAGAAAACTTTATTATTATTTTGGTCAGCGAATAAGCATGAAAATGTATAAACCTGATTTTTAAAAACCAGCCAATTTTGGAGCATGATACCTATACATATGGGCATAAAGGCAACTATATATCAGAAAACAACTACTTTCCTGGCAGTGTGCCTCAACGAACATTGAATTACCCATTTTGGGTGATATGCAGACAGAGGATTGTCTCTTCGAAAGGCAAACGTGAGTTTGCAAGACCTACCCTTTGATAATGAGTGGCAACACCTCGAAACTGGTCCATAGGTGGTCACTTATAGTGGATTATTTTAATAATTCCTTCTTTTACTTAACAAGCATCTGCATATCACCCAAAATGGGATTATGCACGATTATGTATCAGATATAATTCAATGTTTGTTGAGGCACATTGCCAGGAAAGTAGTTGTTTTCTGATATATAGTCGACCCACGTATGCCTATATGTATAGGTATCATGCGGCGAAATTAGCTGGTTTTTAAAAATCAGATTTATACATTTTCAATTGCCATATTTTAATATTGTAGGTATCAAGAAGATAGAATACTTACTTGTAAGTTATGGTATTATCTTTGGAACTTTCTTCATCTAGGCTGTCTTGTACACATTTTTTGTGAGGCAAGAGAGGTAGACTCAAAATTAATCCAGCACAATTTAATAAGGCTTCTTCTGAACTGGAAAATGAGGACCAAAATTCACTGTTACTCATATCGTTCAGTGTAGTTTCATTGATAGTTCCTCTTTGATCAGCTATTCCATCAGGGTGAAAATCCTACAAATATTTTTATACCATTACTTTGTGGTTTTGATTCTTGAGGCTGACATCGAGTTTTATACATTTTTTAACTATAAAAATTGTTACCTCTTCAATACCCAAATCATGTTCCTCATCATCATCATTATTAGCGAGAGCTTGTGAAAGGATTAAGTCTCTTTTTCGTCTCATTTGATCAATATCTTCTCCAAATTTCACGATTGGTTTTGCATAATGTCTTGCTTTCATATCTATGACGGGATCTTTAGGATTATTACTTTTAACTTTATATTTTACATTTACTTTTTCTAAAACTTGATGTCCCTTTTCTCCCATTTTGGCTAATTTTGTCAAAATATCGTCGAGCGCTTCTTCGGACGAGGTTTGATTTTTGGGTTTGTTGAACTTAAAATTTGCTTGTTCTCCATTGGCGACGGTAGAGTTTCGATGGACGTGTTTGTTATTTTGGGATAATTTACTTTTGTACGTTTTGGTTTTTTCTTGAAGAGCTGAAATAATCAAAATTATTTAGTCAGGTAGGGGTAATCAATCAATAGATACCTACCTAAAAGTTAATATACGAATAATGTGTTGCCCTTGAAAAAAGGAGTTCTTATATCTCAGTGTTAACAAAAGTAAATTTAAATTATTATAAAAATAGAGTCAATCAGTTAAAATATTATAAGGGGAATATTTGATAAGTAAGCCAAAACTAATAAAAAAAAATAGAAGCATAAATTGGTTAACAAAAAATGTTTAAGCTGATATTGAAATTCAACTTTCAAGTTATCATGTTCGATTTTGAAAATAGTGAAATACTTTACCAACCTAAAAGAATTTGCCTCATGTCTTTTAGATCCGTAATTTCTACATTATCGTTATTTTGATCCAACGCTTGACTGAAATTTTGCTGAAGAGGACTGTGAAATTTCACTTCGGGTCTATGTCTTTTCATTTCTTCGGGATTATTTACGCGTTGATCATCTTTTTTTTCGTCAGATTCTATAAAAGCTTTTTCACGAATCGCTTCCATTTGTTCTTCTAACTCTTCCGAGGAATTATCTCCTATGTAAGCGCACTCGTGAAGATGTTTGTGCCCTCGTATTATTATTAGTGACGCTCCCGGCCACCTAAAATCCAGTAACATTATTAAATAACTAATACTTTGTACCCTACTAACCCTGATTCTTACGTAATTATGCACAAGAGAGAAAAAAATTGTATGTAATTAAAAACATTTTTAAAGTGACTTCTTTTTGAAGTGATAACTTTGTATGGCACGCTGTGAACTTTTCGGGCGCGTGGTCGCGTTCCCAAAAGCGTTACGATATTTTAATAGTTTAAAAAAAGTTTGATGCTCGGGGATTTGAACCTGAATACATTGAGGTGCTAAACAGATCCACCCACCACCTCTTACTTCAAACGTCCAAGATTAGATATACAAATTATATAATTGTGACGTCATGTTTGTTGGCTATAAAAGTATTTACGTTAAATACGCGTTCAATATTTAATAGTTTCTACGCGAATCATTTGACGTTATCACTTCTGTCGTGCGTCCCGAGAGGCAAACCCTTTTTTTCTGGAAGTATATCACTTTTATGCATATTATTGAAAATAATAAATATATTATTATTATTATATTAATTGCTTATGATGGGAATAAAACGGTAGAATGTTCTAATGTTCTTTCTGCGTAGGTAATCATTATTGTAATTAAGATATTTTTTATAATTTGTATCGTTTAACTGGCATTAGGAAGTGTTAAAATTTGTGCTGTATAAAAATATTGACCTTACACAGGTAGATACAGTAACAGAAGTTCCTTTGAGTAGATAAAATCCCCAATATTCCTTGGTATCATCTTCTAAATATAATTCTCTCGTCATAGTCATCGGTTTTTTGTTTTGTGATATTTGTGGCGTTGTCGACAGTAGAAATGCGTTAAAAGTTGCGTTGACGCTGACCCGTTGTTTCTAAAATGTGAAACGAATGAATAAAAGATAATTATAAAGTAAATTGTTCGATTATACTTGACACCATATTGTCGAAACTTTGTTATCTATCATTCTCATGTCTGACATTGCTAATGGATACATTTGATTATTATATACGCGATATCTTAAGTAAAGTGGAATGGTGATGAGTAAACATGGCACTAATATTCCTAAAACGAATAGTTTGATCACTTTCAAAGGAAGTATCCATGGATTCTTCAACGACCCTCTTTGGTAGAGACTCGAATTTTGTAAAGTTGGAAAATCTGGAAATATGTAATAGTTAATTTTTGTCATTAACTTTGATATAATAGGTATTTTCATTTACAAGATTAAACCAAGATTACCAAAAGCATATTTCAATTAATATTTTTTCGATTACGATAACGGTAATAAACTGATCTTTCTCTCTTTTCTAAAGATACCTCCACATATGTTAAGTATAGGTGTACTTAGTTCCGCAGAGTCTCAGAGTTAGATTGTGGTACTCAATTCAGATTCGCCTTTTTTTAATTACAGTGAGAGTGAGACATAGGTACGCTATTCATGCTTTCCGTCTTTTTCGTTGTCCGTGGTTGCGTGTGTACTGCGTTCAGACGGCGTGTTGTATTTGTATATTTTCGGAAATTTTATCTGTGTCAAAGAGACGGGGTGTAAATATTGTTCGCGAAAAAGTGTATACATTTTTAAAGCAAGTCAAGCTAACCCATCTTTCATTGAAGTAGTTTTAATAAATAAAATTCGGCTATTTTCACAATAAATGTTGCCGTATTTGCTCTGTTTTCTGAAGTTTCACTTCTACTGCGAATGAACTGCACGCACACACATTTTTTTTTTAATTTGGGTAGGTACCTATCTCTACCTATATGTATCCTTCTCGATAACATTTTGTCTTGGTTATAAGGATATACTGTTTTATTGTTGCCAGCGAACCGCTTTTTTATTGTTCCAAGATAAATTGCTAATTGTGTTTGATGTGTGACTGTTGTAAAAAAGTTTTATGTAAGTATCTAGTTATATGCAGTGCAACAGAAGTAGCTTTGCGGGCGACTAGCCTCTAAAGTAACAAATATTCGGCTGAATATACTTCACGTTCGTAAACTTGTTCCTCCGATTGTACTTGAGACTCTCACGATTAGTGAAAATTTCGTCGTCGCCGCCGATCGGATCGTTATTCGAATGTTTTCGTTGTGCGCAGATTTGTGTGTTCTTCGCCCGCCAAGCTACTTCTGTTGCACCGTACCTGTACCTATATATTTGAAGTAAATCACTATTAGTTAATGTACCGCGTATCGAAAAATCGAAAGGGTGTTGTGTAACAAAAAAATTGTATTTTCAAAAATATCTTACCTGCAGCCATGAGGAATTTCTGTTACTTATTATTTGTTTAAAAATTAATTTTAGTGAATAATTTTTATATCTCAACAGTTCAAAGTGTAATGCGGTCGCTAAACAATTCGACGAACGACATTTTCGAATAAACTTAATAATAATAATAATAATTAAGTACCTACTGCAACCGCCGGTCGTTCGTATTCGTACACTGTTCCAAGTCACAGACACATTGCACGCGACCTTTGCGATAACACACACACACACACCAATTTGTTTAAATGATCAACGTTTTGTTTACTATTTTAAAAATATAAATATAAATAAGGTTTGTTCGCTTACCATAAATATTTTGTTCTCTCATTTCATTAGATTGTTGTATAATTGTATCGTGACCTCTGTTAACCTTAAATGATAAAAAAAATATAAATGTCACGTTAAATTACACGTAAATTTATTCTAATGATATTTCTAAAGCTTAATCAGACTGTCTCGGTTCATTAACACTCTCTGTTGGTACCTAAATGTTTAAAGTTTGCTCTCATCTTATCGATGACGAATCAAACGGTATTTTTCACAACGACATTGTTACACATCTCAATTCAGAAAAAGAGAAAATGGAGCCTGATTCATGATCCATCATGGTCCTGCTTCAATGGTCCTGTTTTATTTCTCTCTTTTATAAATACTTTTATGGATTATTCTCCTTCACTATGAATGTATTGATAAGGACGACGAATGGTTCTGATTGTATGCGCATCTTATTTAAATCGGAATAAACGGGGCTATTGGTTGTGAAACTCACTTCCAGATAATATTTTGCAGTTCTATCGAGACTCGTATAAATAGTCGCATCCATATTTAGACACGTGCAATAAAAAATCTGGCTTACAAAGTCGATCAACAACGGAGCTAACATAATATACTTATTATATAGATAAAGAACGCTGATTTTACCGAAAGCTTTTGTACGTAATTTCGCTTAGGTAATAAAAGTGATGTGCTAATTTGATCTGTATTTTAAACAAACTCCGTTTATTTACTAATAATTATTAGATATCTGTTTGGTCAATGGGTAGATTTCCACTCATATTTTCTCTTCTCGATTTGATGGACTGATTGTGGACTGTGAAAACTTACTTCGATGTAAATACATTAAGATTTCACTTTAAATAAAACTAAAAATCTTTTTGCGATATGTAAGTAACTTAAAAAAATACCTTCTATGTAAGTTAGTACCTTTTTGAATAAAAAAAAAACAAAGTTACGTTACTGATATATGTTTAATAGTGAAAACTTGAATGTATATAAATATAATTGAGACCGTTCGAGACCGACTTATGTATCGTTCTCCGACAAGGCCGTAGCCAGGGGGGGGGGAACAAGAGGGATTAATTTTTCCCTCCCCCGAAATATAAAGACTAATTCTTTTCTGAGATCAGTCATTTCAAGTGATTTTGTTGTAAGCTTATGTTGTTCCCATACACTCTGACACTATGCAAAATACTTCAATCTCCCCTTTGCGATCTAGCAGCAGATTTACAACATGTCGACTATATTAAAGATGTTCACCAAAATATTGATTCAAAATTAGATTAACTTTTCAAGAATGTTTAGAATTTGCTCTGTACTGGAAACGAGGAAATTAAAATTCCGCGAATAAAAAAAAGAGCCAAGAGCAGAGGACAAACTACAACACAAAAGATCTCGAAACTTATTTTAGAATTACTATAATGATTCGACTTTTGGATGATTTCAGTGATCTGCTTCAGTCGAAATTTCAAAATTATAAAGCACTTGGGCACTTTTAAAAAATATTTAAAATGAGACTTTGGAAAAGCTGAATTAGACATGTGGTGGATAAAATAGGATAAAATGGCTGGGAAGAATCTGAACTGGATCGACCGACATGTGCTATTGAAGCTCTCTGAGAATTTCAAAACATTCACAAACTTTTAAAGATCTTGGCGACACTGTCTGTTTCCACATGTACCCCTGAGACAACTGTCTATTCTCTGAAACGCCTCAAAACTTATTTAAGAAACTTCACAAGTCAGGAAAGACTAAACGGTGTGGCGTTAATGTCAATCCACCGCCAGAATTGACATCGATTCGATTTGTTCGCTGCAAAGAAAGCTAGAAGACTAAATTTAATTTTGTAATAAGGTGTTAATATTTCTGTTATGGTTTTCTAATAAATAAACACCATTTTCTTTCTTTTATTAAAACAATTTTATGTTTTTCTACTGTTCCGCCAAACCAAGTCCTCAATTGCGACGTTTTGGTCTTAAAGTTAACCATTAGTTGTTCGTTTTTTATGGTACATGATGTAAACTACTGGCCGTAAAAAGCGCCACCTTTCATATTAAGAACCGAACAATATCGATCATATCAGTCGTGGTAATAGTTTTAAATATTATGTATGTTGGAGTTTTGATAAAAATTTTGGTATTTAAAGAAGAAAAGTTTATATAAATTTTTTCAGAAATTTATTGTGTGTGTGTGTGTGTGTGTGTGTGTTCGTGTGTGTGTGTGTGTGTGTGTTCGTGTGTGTGTTCGTGTGTGTGTGTGTGTGTGTGTGTGTTCGTGTGTGTGTGTGTGTGTGTGTGTGTGTGTGTGCACATAACAAACCTTGCAAATTGTTGGTATCGATATCGCCAATAAGCTCACAAAATGACAACAGCAATTATCGTAAATTACACTGTCTACACACTTGAACGAAATTAAAATGTTCCCTGTCGAGCCGAAATATATGAACTAATTTAGATAACAATGTACATTTATCTGTTTATTCTAACCTTTGATTTGTGTATATTGAAATGATATGGTAAGACTAAACGCATACGGAATGTTTCATTAGGAATAATTTTTCATAATAATTATAGTAAATAACTGAAAAAGCCTTTGCACAAAATATAAATAATTAACCAGGTAATAAATACATTTTAATAAACTATTCCTTCTTATTAAGACACGGGTGTTTTACATACATATCCGAAAATGTTTTAGCCCAGTGTTTTTATTAGGTATTCCCAATATTTTTTGGTCAAATTTGGTAAAGAGTTTACGTTTAATATTTTTAAATAGTGGTAGGTACCTATATGATAGATTTCTGCGTGTGGGGGTGGGAGGGACGGTAGTGAGTCTCATTTCTTATCCTTCATTCAAAGTCATTGTCGTAATCATTTTAGCATGTTTTTTTGATTCTTTATTATTTTCTGCGTATCTACCTACCTAAATATTCCTCTTGTCTCATTGCGAAAGAGTAAGTAGTATTTAAGTGATTTGCATTTGTTAGAATTTTTTTTGTTTCTAATTGAATTAGTCTTGAGCCGCTCCTGAGCGCCAACGCCGTAAACCTTAGACCTCGAGGCGAGTTCTGAGAACCCTCTCCCCTCGTCACCCCGCTACGGCCAGTAGTAATCGTCGCACATCGATATAGTATCTCCCAAACGTCCGCTAAAGACGGTTGATAAATTCATTTCACAGCGATCGATTTTCCTGAATTTATCCATGACATTCGAATTATTTCGATGTTTGTTTTCTTCCATTTCATCCAGTTAAGAAGGGTGAATTTACGTAAAAAGGCAATTAATTAGGGGTACAAGTGCATAGTGTATTTGAAGAGAGAAATATTTCATGTCGAATAAAACTTTTAAAAAACAGCGACCTATGATTTAAACCAGTTCACTGTTATCGAAGTAGAGTATAATTTCCCCGTGTACGGATTTAAGAATTTAAAACCCCCCTCCTGCTCCGTACAACGTTTGAATGTAAAGAATTCCTAAATAATTTTCGAAGTAATTTACTGCTACATGTAATCAATTTTGTGATCAAATTAGTGAAATTATTGAAACTTATTAATTAAATTAAAATTTGGGTACAAAAAATATTGGAAGGTTACGAAAACAATGGGATAAAATCTCTTTAAAATTTTTAAATAAAACGGTAAGAAAGAATATTTTATTTATGGTTAGATACCTACTGTCAGGTAAATTAAATAGGTAATTTTTCTCCAGTTACTATAGTAAGTCCATATATGGACAATTCTTAATAAAATACCTCGTATAAGTGTACCTACCTATACGCGTATAGGTGAAATTAAACTTTCTTTATTCGCTTCAATAACTTTTATGGGTGTAGATACTTGAGTATCCAAGTTTCTTTATCAGTTATCGCAAATTCATCATATTTGAGTAGCTAATCTGGTGTATAAACAATCGTAAATTTTGATTAAAATTGTGCTATTGTCAAAAGTTTTTTAAAGTTAAAACAATTTAAATATTAGGAATGCAAATTGAAACTAAAAAATAAATTTACCTTTATACTTACATACCCATGGGAACTTTTATTGTACATCATTCAGTTTCGAGGTGGACATTAAGACAGTTGAGGGTACATAATATGATTACACCATCCTTAATTCTTTTAGAATGTTTTTTTTACTTTATTCGATTGTAAGCAGGTACTTATCTTGAATTTTTTGTCTTGCGCAAAAGTAGTCGCAGAATCTTTTCTTATTAGGCTTCGTAATCCATCCAGGAAAAAAAAAGGTTTTCATATCTATTTATCTGATTTAAATTCTGCTGCTTGATGCCACAAAATATCTAACGTGAGTGTTGTGGAATACTCGGTTGGAACGAAGTTCCTTTTGTAGTACATATATTATTATTGATAAACGTACTATATTTTTTCTCACGCTTGTTTTTGCATTTTTCGGCATTGTCGCCTTTTTTTGATGTTTTTTTTTTTTTTAGTCAATTTGTCAGCTAAGAGTCGTAATATAAAAATTTTAGGTTAAAAATAAATTATTCACATATTGTTGCACTTTACTTGGCGTCATTTTTGTTATATTCTAAGCCACTATCACAATGCATTATTGATGTATATTAACCAATAACAAGAGTTATTATCAACCAACAAAAGTGTTTACAAACAATTCGCAAAGAGGTTACGCAGCACGTGTTTTCTTGAAAATAAACATAAGTATACAAGTACAAGTAGTGTAGACGGTTATCTATAGCGTGATGCTGTTGGATGTGCCCAGTCATAGGCGCGCGCTTATTGGTTCAAGCAGCCAATAAGTTCGCACCGGCTGCGCAGGTATAGTTGCTACAGGACATACGCGTAAGCTTTTCCGTGTTTCGTGACGAAAAAATCTTTCACTTTCTTTCGTCTAGCCCCCATCCGCCAAGCCCGTACCGTGCGATAAGAAACTTCGTTCCAAAACTGAAGAAAGAGTAAATAGCAAGAAAATAAACAGATATAAGACACCTTACCTCAAAAATAGAAACTTATTAACTATTGCTCGAAGGTGACTGAAAAATTGCTAAAAAGCGACAGAAAAATGGAAATAAATATAGAAAAATAGGATTAAAACTTACCGTAAAAATCATTGTTTCTTAACAATTTGAAAACGTCATAACATTTTGAATTCTGAACGTACATTTAAATTTTGACGTTTATTTGTCATTTAATAATTTGTTAGTTTTACGGATAATATACTCGATTAAATTTAGGAAAATATTATATGTGATAAGTGTTAGGGAAAGGATGAACAAGTCGAATTACTATTAACTACGTGTATTTATGGGAAAGAAAGAAAAACTTGGCAAGTTAGGCGATGTGCGTCAGTGTCGAAGTTCGTCGAGAGACTGTTGGAGTTCGTTGGAAGACTGACTATCGGAAACTGACCAACTGACGGTGTACCTCTGCCCGTCCTTTTTATCTTCGTCCCCCAGGTCGTTAGTTTTATGACGGTTTGTAGGTGATGCTTAGCTTGGCGGAAAGGAATTTTAGAGTCATACAGATTAACATTGCTAGTGCGAGTGTACGCGAGTAGTTGAAAAGGAAAGAAGCTCTTCTGGTCATAAAGGTTAGGCTCGTATACGTGTGTTATTGAAAATATTGAACTGAGTGTCGGTATTTACTTTTTGTTTAAAAACAGTGTCCTATATGTCCTTTACTATATTCTTGAAAAGATGTATACAAAATTTAATGATGATCCGTGATAGCGTTACAAACAAACTCACGTTCGCATTTATAATATTAGTTAGGATACCCCGTGTTATGGCAGTGTTATAAAATTTCCATCCCCAACGTTTGTTCAATTAAAAATAATTTGTTGCGCGGCCTCCTCGACAATTATTTGATTCCTAATTACCAGGAAGTGAAACTTGAAAAACGATAATTAAAGAAAATACTCGAATGACAGAAAGAAGAAGGGCCCCCCCCCGGTTCTTAAGGAGACAAATTAAAAAGTTCTTAATTGAACATTCTTTCCGTTTGCAAACGGGGAAGTTGGCGAGGGCGGAAATGCGGAAAAATACGCAATTAAACTCAATTAATCACTCGGAAAATCCGTAGTTTACTCACGAGCCCCGCTCGAATAGACCCTTCAAGTTTTATTGGCGCGACTTTTTCCAGCGAAAATAAAGCCAGCGTTTCTCTCTCCTCTTGAAACACTTGAAGCGCCTTTCCTCTCCCTTTTATTTACAGACCGAACTGACTTTTAGATGGCTTGTTATTTGTTTTATTAGGATTATTCTCTCCTTAATGATTGTTTTACCTCTTTTTTCCAGGATTTTTTTTTAGAAACATATGCGTAAAAAAAGGAATTTCTATGGTAGCTGATTTGCAAACAACAAATTACGTATTGAAATTTTTGATTACGAAATATCTATTATCCCAAGTACCTAAATCTGAATGTTTATCGAGAATTTTGCCTCGTGGTTCCATCTATGTTTTATTAGAAATATTACTCTATTAAATTCGTAGGATTGGGGTATCCCGTCCAACTAAAGTAGATTTCTAGTTTATCCGAATACACAAAATCGCGTCGATGTTATTTTTACAGTTATTATAACTGTTTATAGATGTCGCCACTAAAATTACTCATCTTCAAAGTTTAAATAGATAGGTACCAATTAATATGAAGATTTCATTCCTCCGAAAGTATTTTTTAGGACAGCGATTAATGACAAATCACTAAATATATTTTTTTTTAAATTGTGCACCTTCTGATATTAAATACGAGTAGGCCTCTGCTTACTTTTTTAAAACAATCAGGGCCGCAAAGATTGGGTTTTTTTTTTATTAAATTCTCATTTTTTTTCTTCTACCATACGCAACGTCGATTTTCTTGACGTACCAATTGTTCTAATCATAGCTAAGTGCCTATTTTTAATTTATTTTTGCCCGCCTTCCATTTTTTTTAATAATAATTTAAAAAAAAAAATATTTCTCTTCATATTCCGAATTTAACAAATATCCTGAAAAAATTGGTTTTATTCATGAAATATTAAAAAAAAATGGGACATTTTTCATTTTAAAGGCTTCCGATCACTTTGTTAGTGACTTGTACAGCATTCTCAAAAAATTATCAAGTTTTTTGGGTGTAATAAAAAACGTGGTTTTCCTAAAAAAAAGAAAAAATTAAACACGACACAACGGGGGCCGCCGAATTCAAGTCGAATATTATCCGGTTAACGAATGTCCAATTATGAACGAACACTCCGTATATAATCAACTGAGTATATCCCTATTGAGAAGGATCATTAGTGATGTTCTCCCCCACCGCGTCTCAAATTGTTAAATTGGCAACAGAAAATGTAATAAAGATCTGAAGACCACACACGTCGCTGCAGTGATTGGTTCTGTGGCTCCTCCTCGTAAAGAGGAGGCGCCTCTTCGTCGGGGCGGAGCTAGCGCTCGGTAGGGGGTGAGAGGACTAGGAGAACGGATCGAAGGGGCGGAGCGCATCGGCGTAAGGGAGGGAGGTGTCAATTTGGTGAGTTAGTGGACATGATTTATTAGGAATGCTGGCCTAGAAATTGATATATCGCTCTTTCTTTGTAGTTTACGACTTAGTTCTGTTTCGATTTGTTACGGATTAAATCGGTGGGTATGGTAAATGCTATACGACCAGATGTGGTTGCGGTATTAACATAAATATGTCCAACCGATCTGGTAACGTCTGCGTTTATATCTTGTATATATTCAATGTAGTATATATAGGTAACGTCGACTGTTTTTTTTTTTTTTTTTTTTTTTTTCGTTTAGTCTTATCCTCTGATTTCGTTTCGTGAGTATTCGTATTTGGGTCAGACTGATCTTAAATGTTTGTACCTACTGGTCATTAGGTACGTCAATTTTTTCTTATTAACCATTTTTGTCTACGAATTATTTAAAGAGTTGCAAATCAAAAAGTAGGGGTAATGGAAGACGAGAATAATTTTTGGACAGGTATTTATTTTCTGGAGTAGGTACCTCTTATAAACGACATCAGTATCAATTACCTATTACATTATTATAGCAATATTTGCAGGATAGGTAGATACGATATGAAAAATCGCGTAACGCGAGATGGCGCTGTCAATGACAACATGTCGGTGTGACATGTGAACAACAAATATTCCGTCATTTGATCACTGGTAAAACCAAAGTTTTTATTGAAGGGAATTTTAGTTATCTCGGAGATTTCAGTTAATTTTTCGAGTTAAACTATTGTATTGAAGCTGGATTTAGGGTTTGTTTCCGACGTTTCAGTTTTATTGTCGCTGGATTCTCGTTAAAGGCCAGTAAAGACCAGGTATCAATTTTGGTTTGTTTTCGAAGTTTTTAAGTTCTGTCGTCGTTAAAATTCTTGTTGCAATGCCAATGAAATCGAAATATTAGTTTCGGACATATTGTGGGTGAACGCGTTCGACCAATTAAGGAAGGCGAAGAAGTTTTTAAGGTTGGCCACATCGTTTTATGTGGAACTGACGGTCTCAATGAAAAAATCATCAAAAGTTTATGCGCGAGATCCGTTTCTGAGCTGCCTTAGAATTTGAAGGTAATTTATGCAAAGATATAATCGAATTGCCCTACGCAAGTGGATACGAAATGGAAAATACTTTCTTCCGTGCTGTATCCTACGCTGACGACACCGAAACAAAAGAGCTAAACATGCTCATCAAAACCGAGTAGACGTAAGCTGGAAATCGACTCCAAAATCGTCGAACGAGTAAACCATTTCGAATATTTGGGAGCAGATATAACGAGCCATGGAAATCTACTTCCCGAAGTAAGAGAGCAAACAAAAGAAAGCAGTTCGAGTTTCGGGATGTTCGAGAGGGAAATCGTCTCGAAGAACAAATACCTAAATACGAAAAGCAAAGTCAAGATATATAAAACGTCAGTAAGACCTATTATAACATACGCAGCAGAAACAAGACCGGATACAAACAGAACTCGACAAATGATGAGCAACAGCTGGAATGAAGAAGTAAAAGATTTTGCTTCAATTCGTATTTACAATCTCTATCTTTCCTTGCAAGGAAATGCTTCGGATAAATAAAGTAAAAGGTACAGCGATTTGAGACTTGCAGTGTGAGCAATCGACGCGTATGTGTTCCGAGTTTATTTGTTTCATACTCAAAACCTGTTCGCAAGTGAATTGAGTTAAAGTTGATTGATCATTCTAATAAATTTGTGCACTGTCGACAGTTAAAAAATTTAAAATATCTGACACATAATGAAAGTGAACAGGGGAAGGTAGCAAGATGTGACAACTAAGAGTCAAAGCATATCCGGCGATTCTCGAGAAATCTCAAGTTACAGCGATGAAAAAGAAGAAAACTGCTACATTAACTGAAATCGTTAAGGAATATGTGACTCTGTTTGGTAAAGCGATGGAAATTAAAGCTTTCAAATCTAAATAATGTTTTGAAATTTAATTCACGAGGTGTATGTAAGTACGTCTTGGTTTCAGCACCGAGGCATTCTCTTCGTCTTCTAGATTCCATTCAGAAAAAGACCAATCGGTTGATAAACAGCTTAACTCTCACAGATACCCTTCACCCATTACAACATAGAAGAAGAGTTGCAGACCAGTCATTGCTCCATAGATATTTCCATGGCAGATGCTCCAGAGAAATAAAAACTCTTGTACCACCATTGGCCACATTCGGCCGAAGAACTCGTCACGCTGATCAGTCACACCCATTTTATCTTAACATTGACACAACAAGGACCAATCTTCATCGAGAATCCTTCTTTTACAGGGCTGCTACGGAATGGAATAAGCTTCTAAAATCAGTTTTTCCAGAGAACTATGACCTGCAACTTTTTAAAAAGCGTGTCCACAATCATTTCCTTTCTATAATCCCTTCCCCTTCTAATAGTCGCAGTGCGGTACGTCCGCGGCCCACACGATAGGTCTACCCTTTTTGCGACTATTTTCAGTTAAAAAAAAACGTAAATGCACCATATCAGTTATAACAGATTACTGAGACCACACAACAAAAATCACATAGGATCAGATCCTCCTTTTCAACGAGAAAACACTCCACTCCTCACATTACAAAAAAAATATGTTGCAAGCTATGTGATGGCTGGGCAATTACTGAAAAAAGTAACAAATGTTGTGCTTCTTTTTATTAATACGCCGACAAACATAAAACCTTTTACTTTAAAGCAAATCCCTCGAAGCAAAATCTTTTCCGTCACTTTTTTTTATGCATATACATAAGTACCTAGCAGAAATTGCTTTATTTTTTGAATGTAAAAGATAATCTTCCTTTTATAAATACGGGCTATTAACTTTGAAGTTTGATTCTGAGTAAGAAAGTCTCTGGTAATTTCTTTATCTTCAGTCTTTTATTTTCGAAACAGTTGTTACCCCCCACTCTTGGTATAGATTTCTGGACTCGTTTAGCAAACCATTTTGATTTCTTATTTTCACGTCGTGGCCCTTGTACCTATCTATCAGTTTGTGTAATACACATACCTAATTGAAAATTGTTTTGTTGATGTTTACCTAGTATCTATTATTTTGAAAATTTAAAATATTCTTGGTATACCCCACCTATAGAAAAATCGGTAATTAAAACGTCGAATACGTCTCTGTACGAATCGAGGAATCAATCTCGGAAGTACATTATCAATATTAAATAAAAGTATAAGTATCACATTAAGACCACATTAATAGCCATGATTTCTCAATATCCCATAAACCAGCAACGGTAATGTGCGTTCGCGTATACACACACACACACACACATTTAATACATCGCGTCTTATTTAATTATTTATTGCTGCATCGCCTGTTGCGGTGAAACTTCTCAGAATCGTATAAGATTATAAGAATATCATCATCGCGAAATAATAGCTTCCTCGAAGTTGTTCAAACAAATTGAAAAGATTCCTTTCACATCAGCTGCGTAGTTCTGTATAAAGATGACTTATATTCTATACGAGGTGCAATATCAACTTTGTAGGTATATCGTAACGCCGTCGCGTTCTTGGATTCAGTATTATTTAAAAAACAGATATCAAATAACCAAATTTAACAATTCAACATCGGATCCGGAATATAACAATATTGGTGTTCCACAAGGTAGTGTTCTTGGGCCCCTACTTTTCATATTACATATATAAATGACTTGGGCAATGTACCTACTAGAGAAATGTAAAATCCATCTTTTTGCGGATGACACCCTCATTTACCATTACGGGGATAATTTTGTTGAAGTAGTAGAAACAGTCAATTCGGAATTGAAAAAAATATCTGACATATTTAAGATCAATAATCTAAAAGTAAATGAATCCGAATCTAAATTTATGTTCATTGGTGGTTCTGTTTTGCGTGCTAAATTTTTAAACCTTAATTTGAGTGTTAAGATAAATGATCAGGACCTGGAGAGTGTACATGAAATAAAATATTTAGGTTTTATGACGGACCATGAAGTAAAATTTAACAGTCACATAGATTACATAGGTAAAAAGATTGGAAAAAAAATTGGTTTTTTGAGAAGAATTTCACCATTTATGTCAATGCATACTAAGCTTATGGTTTGCAATACATTAATTCTACCACATTTTTATTACTGTTGTTCACTAATTTATACAGGTTGTTCTAGAGCTAGTTATGAACGATTACAAATTATTCAAAACAAGGCGATGAGAGTAATTCTGGGATGCAATAGGGGTATACTTACTAGTGTGGAGTTGATGACTAATTGTTTAAATTTGTTTAAAAATTGACAAGTTTCTGTATGTACAAACAATGATTTTCATCTTCAAAATTATCGATAATCTCTTACCGCAATATTTACATAGTAAACTCTGGTGCCAATCTCACAGATACATGATAAAAACACGAGATCAGCAAATTCAATTAATTTTTATGTGAAAACAACCATTAGGGGAAGTTCAATGAAAAATTTATTTCACAAAGGTGTTGTACAATTTAATAACTTACCACACTACATAAAAGTAAGTCAAAATGTAAAAATATTTAAAAAATTATTGATTATATACATTAAAAGTAATCCTACAGAAATCTAGTGGTTCATATTTATATTCATATTCATATTAAAAGTCATATTTATTTTTAACAATATACATTTCTTATAATATTTTATATCTTAATTTTATATGTAATTGCTTACTTAGTACTTTTTATATTTTATTTCATATTTTACTAGTATTATACTTTAAATTATTTTATGGTTACTTAATACATATTTCTGTTTATTTAGGGTACAGTTTATTTAATTATTTTTTGATCATCTATTTATCTTTTATTGTTAACATTATCTATGATAAATAAAGCATAAATTAATTAATATTATATCCATCTCACTGTTAAAACAATAATTAATGTATATCATTATAGTCGGGTATGCATCATTCGTAAGGTATAGAAGATTTGTCTAGACCGTTTAGAGTTTTAATCTGAATCTAAAAGTAGATAAACTCTCATGGGGAGCTATACATGCCTCTATGGAAGTGGTCCACTCTTAGTCATTCAATCAGCCATTTGTTTTAAAATAGATGGGGGATATTGCGAAGAAAAAACTTCTCGAGGAACCAAAAATCAATGTACCTTTTAAAGCACTTGCTAACCTCATAATAGATATAGGTGGTATGCTGTGTGTCGAAATATTTATATCTCTTGAGCCGCAGGTATCTTTTTCCTATTTTTACGTAACGAATTTTGAATTTCTGAAAAAAAATAATGAAACCGAATAAAAAATATAACTATAGGTAGCACAGCGTCGAGAGACAGGCAGAGAGAGAGAGAGAGAGAGAAAAAGAGAGAGACCGATCGAAGTTACGCAGAAACCATTTTATTTTTATGGGAAAAAAGTCTCCGTAATGAACGATTTAATCCACCTCGAAGTAATCTTGATTGGGTACCTACCTATGTGTGTATTTGTTTATAATTTTTGAGAATTTTGTACATCAAAGTGCACCGACATCACGTAGCCGCCATCATCGGTGGTAACTCTTTGTAAAAGAGACTTCGATGAACCATTAAATAATGTGGTAAAAGAACCGTAAAAAGTATGACTTAATTTTTAGAGAAAAAAAAAAATAACAAGTAGATACACTCGGGGCGTTACGGTTTAAATCGCAATAAAAGGAAATGCGCCGCGTTTCGAATCGAAATTTTTCGAATAAATATTTTTTTTTTGGTTTTACCGGTCGTGCGAAAATATAGTTGGTCTGGTCAAAAATTCATCGTTTCTCAAAAAATACCCATATATCTATCTCTCGCCCTTTTCCCGCAGTGGTAGAGTGTGACGAACTACTCTTAGTCGATACTAAAAATGACATTCAATTGTAGGTATCTATTTAATTTAGAAGATACTCGTGAACGAGCAACGTGTTTGACCGGCTTCAATGTTGCTAGGTGCCCCTATCACCTTTTTTATGTTTAGAAATAGTTAAATGGCTGCAAAAACAAATCGAGTCTATTACAAAAAAAAATTAATAAAAAACAAAAAACAAATTTTAAATGTACCCAAAGAAAAGAACAAAAAAAACAAATATAGGGTGTTTTAAAGAAAGGTGACCCCGTCTCTATGATAGGTAGCCATCCACATTCAAAATAAAGGGCGTTAAAGAAAAAAAATTTATACACATTTATTACGATTTTGCCGAAACTACAGAAAACATTGTAATGAAATTTTACACGAATATGTTTTAGAAGCTGATACATCCCATAAATTTGTTTTTATATCTGACTCTTATAGAGGGCGCTAGTTACACGGTTCGTATAAAGTAGTATTGAACATAACTATTTTAAGGTTAAATTTATTAATCAAAATTTCAAGTGAACTTAAACATCATTCAATTATACACCAAAACTTGATACTTGATAAAACTTGATACTGTGTACCGTTTTCGGAATAAGTATTTTGATTTTAAAATTTTAAAGTTACAACCAAATTTTTTTTTCTTCAAAGCCCTTCATCTTGAATACGGATGGCGATACGAAATTTTTTTACCAATTATTTTTCAGTTTTTTACATATCCTAGAGACGGGGTCACCTTTTTTTAAAACACTTTGTATGAAACCAAAGAAATAAGAAATTATAATAAAAAACTCAAGCTCCTGGTGCTCACCCTTCCGGGGAGAGTCTCGTGGGTAGAAATCCGCTAATTCCGCCAATTCACCAAACCCGAAATCTGCACTGACAAGTGATCGAGTTTTTAGTTTTTGAAGTGAAGTTTAGATTTAAATTTATAAATTGTTATAATAAGATTGTATAGAGTTTGTACCTATATAGGCCTCGGTCTTGCAGGCCGAGGTCTATGCCATACTCAGGTGTACTACGCACCTGACAGAAAACAGACCAACAGTGAGATTGATATTCTCACTGACCGTTGGGTCATTTGGGCCCTCGTGAGTTGCACCACTACATCATCAGTGGTGTGGGACTGCATGCAAGCCCTCACTGAGTTAGCGACTACAAACAAGGTCACTCTTACATGGGTTCCTGGGCACACAGGCATAAATGGCAACGAGGTAGCCGATGAACTGGTACCCTGGTGGAACCAAGAAGCCAGTTGGTCGGATTGCCAATTACCTACCGAAGCGAAACATGAATTGAAACTAATCCTTGAGAAAGAACATATCGCTAAGTGGAATGCAAATACTGGCTGCATCGAGACAGCTGATGAAAATACCTCTCCAGAAGAGGGCTGACGCACTCTGGTAGATGGACCGGAGTAGACTAAGCAGCACGCTTGGCCTGCTCACTGACCACATCACACTAAGGGCGCACCTCTTCAACTTAAGCTGGCGGCCGAGAAAAACTGCCGACTATGCGAAGAGCAGGAGGAAAGCACTGTACAAATTCTGTGTCACTGCCCGATGCTAGCGGGGCCGCATGATAATAGATCCTATGGATCTAAATGAGGCAGGGCCAACAGAAATCCTGCGGTTTGCCAAAACCAGCGGACTGGAATTCTGTTGCCCTGAAGACACAGCGGTAGTCACAGACGATCAAAAGATCTAGGTGACGTAGGTGCCTCTATACCAATGGCCCAACCGCAAGATTGTAATGTAATGTAATGTTGTATCATCTACCTATAAGTTATTTGAAAGTAAGAATTTATTGTTTGAATAAACTGTTTAGTTACTGTACAGAGTGTTTAAATTCATCGAATCCAAAAGAGTAAATATCGCAACAATAAGTTAACTAAATTGCCAGGACCGGCTCTTACAACCCGATATTCCACTTAAGATAAAAATTCCCGTTACACCAGGCAGATATTACTTCCTTCCACTTCCACTTTCGCTACACGGTTCTTACACGCGTCTTTCGCTTCTTCTACTTTCTTTAAAACAATGTATTTCTAATCGAGATACGTTCGTCTACCCACTTCCGCCCATTTACACTATAAATGTGTTTCGTCAATCTTGTCAAAATAACAGAATATAAAAGTTAATCGAAAGAATAAATTACATTTATCAAAAAATCCGGGAAGACATTTACGTAGAAATTAACACTGTTGCAGAGATAGGTAGGGGTACCCTATTAACTCATCATAATATATATCTAATGCAGTTAAACTCTCTACGGTGGAATTTCAATGCAACATATTATAACGCAACTCGACGTTGCTAGTTTATAAAAAAAAACTAAAATGTGCCATAATAGCGCGATAGTTTCCGAGAATACGAGACGCAGTGCGCTTTTTCGCATTTTTTCTCGTACTTAATTCTATAGATGCAATATAGGTAACGCAATTATCATTTCATTAGCTAAAACGCGCTACGACGATGATCCTCCGAGAGATGGAAAAGACGCGATCTTTATTACGACTCCATAAAAATACCTGCATGAACCTCAAATTACTTGAAAATGGAAATGATGACTTTCGAACGGTGTGCTTATACATACTTACAAAATAAACAAATTTTTTATGTTTATCTACATACCTACCTTTTTTTTTGGTTCGGCGGGAAATGCTCCTGCACGCCACCGCTTAGGTTCTATCGCGAATGACGAGTTGGACTCCAGGCTCATTTGTACAAGTCCTGTCCTACCAACTAAAACTCCACCGTTCTACATCCGTTCCGTTATTCTGGAACTAACTGTTCGTCATAACGTCAGAGTAACCGAATGCCTCTTAGCCGCCATTCTCCGTTATTCTAGTTAAAATGCTCTTTCATCTACTTCTCCTTCATCTTCATTATCTGTTTTACGAAGCCATGTATTTTCTCCCAATTCCTTTCACTATCAAATCATACTATTTATTGCATTGTGAATGCCTATATCTGGCCCAAAATCAGTTCTGAACTGATGTCTGTCACTCTCCTATCTATTGTATGCGAATAAATGCATAATTCGTTAGTTGCTTTCCTGATTCGGAAAGTGTATACCCGGAAAGACTCGTGGCCAGCGAGAAATTGTGTGAGATAATACTCCAATCTTATGTGTCTACAGTCTATTCATTTTTTTATGTCTAGGATTATTTCCTTGGTCCACACTGTGCGACAAACCTATTCGTGTCCCATCGCTGTCGCCAAGTTGTGATATATCTTATTCTGGCTCTAGATTTGGCTGTCTCTAGGTGTTCTTCATCTGTGCTGAAATTGCCTATCCTTTCTTGAACACGAACAGGTCTACAGGTATTACTCCAGCAATAACTTGCAGAGCTTTCCAATGGTCCTATATCCGACGCCATCATTAGCAGCGATTTCCTTCGAGTTATATCTGTCTTTGTCGCTTAACTCCGATTACTTCTTCCCAGACTGGGGTGCTCCGTATAAAATAATAGATTGCGCAACTCCTGCCCCATACCTTCCCCTTTTCTGACGATGGTCCTCCGATATTTGGCATTACTCTCATCATTTGGGATATATTTTCTTTTGCTTTTATAGAGCTTTTTCTGATGTGCTCGTGGAAGCTTTTAGTTTGTTGTCGATCCATTTTTCGAGATATTTTGCCACTTTTTGAGGTACTTATGACTTCAACATTACAGACAGTGCATGAACCGGATACCATCTTGGTCCCTTCAGAATATAAAACAGATTAGGAACCACACATTTTATCTGTGTCATAGGTAATTTTGCCGCAGAAAATCTCCTACACCCCAGATAATCTTTTTGGTGAGGGAGATCTATAAACAAGACAAATGGAGCCGAAAAATATCTTTTGGCACAACATATATTGGGTGACTGTTTCAGAAAGTAATGCATATACCTAGTTATGAAAAAATCTTGTATTGTTTAAAATAACCTATTTACTCACAAGTCCATGGAAAGGTTCACAGAAAATAACATCAGCCTTAATTGTAACACTAATGACGGTGCGCTGAAATAAGTATTACCCCTCCCCCCTCTTAATTTTTCTATTTTTATATATTAAGAAACAAGCTTGAAACTCACTCAAGTACAATCGGACGAAGAAGTTTACGAATGTGAAGCATATTCAGCCGAATATTTGTTATTTTAGAGGCTAGTCGCCCGCCAAGCTACTTCTGTACAAGCTACACCGTACATTGTGAACAAAATGCGTGAAAAAAAAGAACATGTCTCTTTAGATTCAATATTAGACGAATGCGAAAGAAAAAAATGTATGTATTTGAAATTTCCTGTCTTTGGAGAATTTCGAAACCTATAAGGTTTAAGTTTAAAAGTGAAGACAGCCGAAAGACTTTGTGTGAAAAAGCTAGAGTCGTGCACAAAATAATTGAATTTTTAAGAAATTATACTCACTGTAAACAAGAATGCTCTTCATTTGTTTATCTGGACGAAGCTTGGATTTTTGCTAAAGGTGGAACACAAAAAAATTTGGCAGGACGATAACACAAAACACACAGACGGTGAAGGAAAGAGACACATTATTGTGCAATAAGAGGTGGAAAGCATGGTTTTGTTGATGGGGCGGATCTCTTATTTTCGTCAAAATCAGCCGATTATCATGACAATTTAAATACAGAGATGTTTGTAAAATGGTTAAAAGAGAAACTATTACCATCGTAACATGAACCATTATTAGATAATGCTCCGTACCATTCGGAAATTTTAAAAAAGCAACCAACAAACTCCCGGACGGTACAAAAAATAAAAGAATGGTTAACGAACGAAAATATTTCATTTCCACAGTATTTCTTCAAGCCGGAATTATTATCGATAGCTAAAAGGCACGAAAGAAAAAAAAATTGACAAAGTGGATCAAATTATACTCAGTTATGGACATCGTGTGCTAAGACTTACGCCGTATCATTGCCAATTTAATCCGATTGAGTATATATTTGGGGAACATGCAAAACTTATTATGACAATCACGTTGGATGTAATGGTTACAGTGATAGGGCTGTTTTGAAAACCTGTCAACGAGCACTTAATACTCTGCCACTTTTGAAATTTGGGAAAGATGTGTCGCAAAATGTGAAAATTTAATAGAGGAATGGTGGGTTCGTGAAAACCGCAGTTCGAAGCAGTTAATCCTGTTATCATTTTTACAATCCGAATGAGGGTAGCGACGACAGTGATTCCGATTATGATGACTATAAATCTGCTGCTTGATAATATCGCAAGTACTACATGATTAAACATATTTATTAAATTTGTACCGCTAATTTATTTTTGTTGTATTTTCTTTTAACATAATTAAGTGTCTATTTCTAACTAAAAAACTCATCGAGAGCTACATCAACGATTACTGTTCACAATAAAGCAAAAAATAAAACCTTACAACAAAAACATAATAATAAACAAGAAATTTTCGGGGAATCGTACCACTAACCATCTGTCGTCGGGGTTTTTCTGGTAGGTAATAAATAAACTTAATTCGCAGCTTCATTCATTTCTACTGGGTTTGTCGCTGTTATTAGGTTAAGTTCTTATACTGGGTAGGGGTATCACTGAGTGTGCTAGTGAGAAGTACCCCTATACCTACAGAATAGCGACGCACTCCAGGATGTCTAACAGATACGCGAAGCGTCAATAAATAATGAAGAAAAAAAAAATACTTGCGAAAAAACAGCTATTTTGCTTTAAAATTTGCCATTTTAGTTGATAAAATTGACTTAACAATTTCCAGCTACATTTTTAACAATTCCTGGTTGTGACGTTTATGGTTCGATGCAATTTTTACAGTGTAGTTAACGAGCACGTCCTTATGATCTGGTTGTTATTGCTGCTGTTATGCTCCGTGTTATACATAAATCTGCTTGTTCGACGATTCAAATGTGTATATGTGTATCGACTACTTCCAAGTAGATACGATACACATTACAACTAAAGAGTAAAAATACGTTATATTACCTTAAACTTTTTTCCATTTAGCTAGGTAGGTACTTATTCGAAACTATACGATATGGTTCAACTAAACAAAAACTAGTTAATTGATTTTTAATAGAAACGCGTACGAGGAATATCTCGAATCGAAACTGCGAATGCTCCCATACACTGAGAAAAGCGTTGCGTCGTCAGTTTAAAATAAGAGCAATGCTTGACTGTAGGTGTACTATGTGTCTGATTAAGCGAGGCAACACGCTGAATCCCAGAAACTATTTATCATTTTTAATATAAGTACCTGTATAATCTTTTTACCCATAAATTCTAAACGCGAGCATGATTTTACGAAACTTTGTCCGCATCGAGTGTTAGGATCGATTCACGTGTCCCCACCATATGGTCCGCTCCCTGCCAATAATAAATGCACAGTAACAGTACCACAAGATTCGTAATCTTCAGATCATTTTACGTAAGTTTGCTCCAGTACTTTTTCCTCTATCTTGTAAAATAAGTCGTAGGGGTGAGTGGAAAAGCCGAGTCAATAAAACAGTTATAGCTTTTGTTTCGCTTCATGGATTTTAACAAACCTAGTACCATTTGAAAGGGAATTCAACGCCTACTAAAATATTACATCATCGTTTTATTCCGGTGGTTTTAACGATCGCTAGGTGGCGTTGATTGAACGATTGTTTTTACTTAAACTTTTTTTGGGAATGTTCAAGTGCGATGCTAATTTTTTTTAAATATTTACTTAAAGAGCATGAAATTTAAAAAAGAAATGGTGAAAACCGCATTTTAATATCTATTTTCCAAGCAAAGATACCAGAAAAAATAAGTAGGTATTCTAGGGGATCGAGTTTTATAGATAGGTACTTGATTGAGTAAATTGAAAATTTTACCTAACGTAGTAGGCGTCCAGATGTCGTAAATTGTTGACATCTTAAATGTAAAATTAATGTAGAGTGAATTAATGAACCTGTAATGGTTAGTTATAAAAAAATACGTAATGCCTTACACAAATAGTGAAAAGCTTATGACATGTTAAAAGTTTATTTTGAATGTTTTGAAAATGCTTCTTCGATTGCAGCTTGGTATCTAACAAATAGTTAGGTACCTAGACGAATTCTACAATTATTTTTTATGTAGCAAAATCACCATAGTTTATTTTGGTAGAAGCATCTTTTATAGATAAGTACCACCTATATCGATAGATAAACAGGAAAATCGAATGCCTATATAAGTAGGTGTGATCACTTTTAATAACAAAACAAAATGTAAAATCGGTAATAGTTGCATAAATATGGGTACTTATTGGGTATACATATAAAATATAGAGTTACTTAGCGCGGTAAACTTCTTATCTTATTTATTAAGTTATTAATCAGTTACGAGTGTATGTATGTAGTAATTAAAAGGGGGTATTTATTATATGTTGCTGCTGCTGTATGCTTGCGATCAATAATTAGTGCTTTATTAATTTTTTATCGGGAGTTAATTGGTTCTTCTACACTTTGGTGCAAAGAGTAATTACTTAATGTACCGGGTGATTAATGGGCGATGGCGTGTGAAACGAAGTTCTTGCCGTTGGTTATCTAGAGGCGTATAAATATAATATATGTAGGTAATATCCTATTATGCCCGTTTTGCATGTGATTATACATTATGTGCAACTAATTGCAAGTATGATGTGTGTTGGTACTTAAACCTATTTTACAACTTTGCGAGATCGTCTGATTCTCCAACTAGGTACCTAGGTACTTATAAAAAAGATAGGTATACAGGGTGTTGGTAAATAAGTGCGACAAACTTCAGGAGATGATTCTGCATGAAAAAATAATGACAGTCCGCAAATACTTCGTTTTCAGAGATACGTGTTCTGGTTTAATGTTAGTGTATTAAATAGTTCTTGATGATGTATTAAAGAAATGAAAAATACGCATTAAGATGTTTTATTTTTTTGCATAAAAACGGCGCCCTATACGAAAAAAGGCAGGAGAGATTTTTTGTCACAAATTTACCGAGGAATTCAAACATGATTTTTAATTTAAAATATCTCAGTGGCGTACCTTTTTTTCTTTAAAAAAATCGGGATCATTATCCGTATGCGCGCCAATGATAAACATAAAATTCTTAATTGCATGTTAAAAAATGCGCAATAACTACCTCTTAAAACCTTGTTTGCATAAATCTCGACCGGTTTCAGAACAATAAATAAATCGACAGTTTTTAAGAAAAACTTTATCTCTGAAACGAAGTATTTGAGGACACACCTTTATATAGCAAACTGTCATTATTTTTTTAAGCAGACTCACCCCCTGATGTTTGTCGCTCTTATTTACTAACACCCTGTATATGTAGGTACAACCCGATAGAAACATTTTCCTGGTTACCTTCTTCTTTTGATACTCACACTCTCTTGAACCACTTTTCTCCCTTAAAAATTTATACCCATCTATCTGTGTATCCGCCCCATATTACGATCGAAGCGGAGTAATACCAACCACATATTATAGGAGGGAGGTCAGATTTAAGAGGATTTATTTTTATAAAGGGAATCATCGAAAGGGTAAAAATTTAAAAACGAATATTTTCAATGCAAACACTCGCGCATTGCAGCTGCTATTTATTATGCCATCATTTTCGAGATTTACCAAAACTAAATGCATCGACTTGTACATTTAACACTTTTGTTAGTGTTAGTTTGTTTAGTGGCCTAATTTGATATTTTTCTTAAAGCCTGCTTGCTTTATCAGTTAGGTACCGACTGTCTGATTAAGAGAGGTAACCCGCTGTATCTCCGAAACTAAGTATTTATCGTATAACTCGGGGTACCTATTACAAATTCGTGTACGAGAAACTGCTGGAAATTATTTTCAAGTTTCCTACTTCCACCGCTAGAGGACGCGTAGTTCACATTAATAACTCAAAATCATCATTTTTCTATAATAAAAGCACAGTAATAGTAAATTTTGATACCGAAAGTAACTAGTTAGAGACGATATCCAATGTTGTCGTCACTTTTTTTTTGAAATAAATAAAGAGTTAAAAAAATGTAACAACTAGGTTAATAAAGTAAAAATGAAAAAAACCAGTCAAAAACAATTTTATTCAACTGCAACAAAATATTAGGTATATACCTAAAAGGAAATTATAAATGTCGCGAAAATAAGAAATATGAAAAGCTTAATATAATGTTATCCATATTCATCTGATGACAACCATCCATATTGTTACGATTTGCGAGCTCGTCCCGGTCGATTGTTGCCTTGAGGCGACAGCGCGTCGATGCATGATTTATAGCCGTGGGCGTAATAGATGATTAAGTTCATAATTATTGTTTTTTTAAAACGTAAAACTTGAAAATTAATAAAACGAAAATTATGTAGGTAGGTGATTATCTCGAAATCTAGCAAATTTTGAAACTAATTATCAAGTATTACTTTTTTTCCAAAAAATGATGTAGTTTTAATATTATTAAATAAAAAGAGCCATAGCGCTAAGGGTAAAAAATTAAACTCACCTTTACACCAACAACATGGCTCATTTGGCGTTCTCTAAAATTACAAAAAATATTTATTTATCTAATTGGAAAAATAATCATTTGTGGGATTTTAAAAAAGAGAGGCACATTTTCAACACGAGTATAAGGTTAATATTTGGTGTGGTGTGATATGTGATTATTTAATAGTTCAATTTGAACTGCTAACCAATTTAAACGGACCTCTTTGTTTAGATTTCTTTCAAGAACATTTACATGAATTACTAGAGGATATACCTCTCGCCAAAACATTTGGTTTTTTCACGACGGAGCATCTCTACAAGTTCGTCGATACTTAAACGAACAGTCATCGATGGATTGGTCGTGGAAGTGAATTTGCTTGGCCACAGAGAGCTCCTGATTTCAATCGTTTGGATTTTTCAATTTGATCGCAAATGACATTAGTTTACAAATAAAAAAATTAATTCCCTTCCAATATTGCGACGGAAAATAGACGAAGCCGCGAATGTTATTAAAAATAATAGAAAAGGGTTACCTATTTAATATTAATAGATTTTTGCGAAAGCGGATGATCATAAAGTGTATTGAAGTACCTAAATGGTGGGTATTTTGAACATTTACTTTACTCATAGTTTAAACGAGTAAAAAATTTGCTTTGATTTTCTAAACACAGTAAACAAGAGTAACGCCCTCTATATAGGTATTAGTAATGCTAAATTAGAGTCCGAATTGGCAATCGTCATGCTAAAAAACGTAAAATTGCCAATTTTCAAAAATAAATTGTAAAAACATGAAATATTATTGCGAAAATCAAAATAATACCTAGTAATATTTGTATAAGGCATTTTGGACAGAATCATCATATTTTGAGGTCTAGAATCTACAATTGAATCACCTTGTATAGGGTAGAAACAAAATAAAGATGTATCTAGACACTGACTATGGAAGGTTTCCATTTTCCACAATTAACAATCGATTAAAAAAAAATTAAATCAGATACAACACCTAAAAGACTGAGAGCATTTAAAAAAAAAATACATCAACTTGATGAGAATATTTAAAAACTGATTCAAAAATAATCTTCTAAAATACATCCTTTCTTGAAGAAAGCTTACAATAATTTAGCAAATTCATTTTTAACAAAAACTCACCAGTTATATTTCCAACTTAACTATAAATTATGTTTGTTTGTTTAATCTTTCTAAAGCAATGGAACCGATTTTAATGAAATTTTGTAAATGTGTATTTATTGCTCCAACTTAAGAGATAGGATAGTTTTTATCCCGATAAGTCTCTACGGAAGGGGTGGGAGGGGGCTGAAATATAAAAGCTATCAAAAATGGCCGATATCAGTGACGAATTCATAGTTATTAGAGTCGCCGAGTTTAACAATGACATTCCCAAATTTATTAGCACCCCTACGAAAGGTGTGAGATGGGAATGAAACATAAACACTATCAAAAACGGCTGATATTAGTGTCGAATTTATAGTCTGCGGGAACGCCGAGTTTGATAATGACAGTCAAAATTTTGTTAGCACCCATACAAAAGGAGTGGGAAGGGGATGAAACATAAAAACTATTAAAAATTGCCGATCTTAGTGTCGAATTCATAGTTTTTATGGTCGCTGAGTTTGTTAGCGACATTCCCGATTTTGTTAGCATCTTTACGAAAGGGATGGAAAACTAGAGATAAAAACTATTAAAAATGACGATTTAGTGTCCAAGTTTTCGGGTTCGCTGAGAGTGATTGATAGGGTTGTTACCAAAGCAGCCAAGTCAACGTGCGGGCAAGACAACGTCTGCCGGGTCTCCGCTAGATCTTTTATTAAATTACAGATTTTATGTAAGGAAAGTATTTTTAAAAAACATCGTTTAGCCACATTAAATTTAATGTTTGTAATCTTCCAATAAACTTCCTACAATTAAATAAACGTGCTGCCGTGAAGAAAAATGAAGTAAAACAGACTTTTTACATAGATATACCTACATATGTACCTACTTATTTTCACAAATTTAGAAAATTTCATCCGACGGACGATCAAAATCTCTATTAAACGTGCCGTAAGTAAATCTTGAAAAAATAAACGCTTGCCGATGGTGATAAATCGAAATATCGTGTAACATATAGAATAAGACACATGAGTGTATGTATGCGTATTCCAAGTAGGTAACTACCGATTGAAATTTAACAAAAGACGCGTCAATCAATATATTTCGTTGGTACGGTATATTTTTTAAGTTTTGTTTTCGCATCAGTAGGTACGTACCTCCCTACCGTCGCGTCGTCGTCGTCGTCGTCGTCGTCGTCGTCTTATAAAACAAGACATCACTCCAAAAACGCTCATACGGATAAACATTACAATCCTAACTTTAAAGGAGTACCCTATACGGGGTGTAATTGGCGCTCAGTACATTCAGCATGCCATAAATATGAGAAGAACCAATTTAGAGTATTATCGTACAGAAATAGATTTATTTCTTTTACCCGATTCGCCCACAAGGCCCGTAAACGCCCATCCGACACGCCTACCATCGCTCGACCCCGCCCTCGGCAAGTCTCGCTACGTCAGATAGTCTCCGAGTGTCGTGTAGTGAACATCTATAGAGAGATTACTTACTATACACCTATCGTTTGAAGGGGATCTCCGCGCATGAGACATGAGACATTCGTTTGCATTTGTTTACCAAGTTGGTGAATAATAATAATGTGATTTTGTGTACCCCTATGATGGCGGCTCTCGCAGGCAGTTTGGTACCGCAGCAGCTGCTTCACTTTTCCCGACAAACCATGGAAAGTACCGATGGTTCGGTATCGTTGGACTCCAGTGACAATTTCGATAGGGATTCCGTTAATTTGATAGACAATGTTAGTTGTTGCAGTGACGATACGGTGCTATCTGTCGGCAACGAACACCCGAATCAAGTGGGCTGCAACGCCGAACCGTTGTCATTCAAAAATATCGAAAATCATTTGAACGCCATATCGAAGATATCTACAAACGCAAC